>OU898277.1:168931561-169531561 GCA_918026665.1 Diabrotica balteata
ATGTACAGATTTTAAAATAAGCTTTAAGTTAGGTTTAAGAGTTTAGAGGGAATGTTTGTACCAAATGGTAAGAGGTAAGAAAAGAAGAAGACAACCGAATGGCAGAAGGTTAATGTTAAGATTTTTTTGTTGTATTATATTGTACTTACATAATATTAAAATAAAGTAGTTTCAAGTAATATTTATTTTCATTTTACATTACATATACAGTACACAACATAATTATAATTTAATATTGTTCGGAAATTTTCCCGAATTTGTTGGTTATTAATTTATGGTATTTATTCATTGACAGAGCTAAACTGGTCTTGTTATATATTGTTATGATATGTAAAATCGACAAAAATATTGGTTTGCTTAAAATATTTCAAAGTTCAAAAAATTTAAATAATTCAGATAAGTCGAATAATAAACTACAAATATTTCGAAGAATGAAAGTCCTTTATCTTTGGATTACCTATATTGAACAAAACGAAAGATATGCATAAATTGTTTTCTTCGTTAAAATATATTTGAGTGACGTGAGAAGCTTAAGTGAAATCTTAGACAATAGAAGCGGGTTTTCCAAATAAATTTGTGCAGTAATTAGGACAATAGAATAGATTTTAGAAAGATATGTTTTTGTTAGTTCATAAAAATTGGTAGAAAAAGATTAGTTTGTAAATAAGTTTTAGGAACATGTATAATTGTAGGTAAAAATTTGTTTGTGTTATCGAAATGAAGAAATGGGAGATGTATGACGCGTTTTGATTTGATGAGATTAAAAGAGGTGGGATGGTTGGATGAAGACTTTAGTTAGTTTTTCAAAAAAAAAAAAGATAGTCAGTTGGTTTCCAAGGGTGCAAGGCGAACGACCGTTGTTCTCGGGTAGTTTCCCAGAGGTAGGAAGCAGTAGCAGTGAAAGTTTGTGAGTTTTAGTGTAGTTAGTGTATGTGACAGAAGCTGATCCAGTAAAATATTGTAAGTCATATTTTTCTACTTATATTCCAAGAGTCACTGTTCAGGCCAACGGAGATTTAGTTTATCGTAAAGAGAAGATATTCCAAGAGTCATTTTTCACTCAGGCCAACGAGAGATTCAGTTTATCGAGAGGAGAAGAGGCTAGCATAATTTGAACGATTCGTGCATTTAAAGGAGATCATTAAGGGCGATAAACTTGCAACAATTTGTTGTAAGATTGCTGATTACCTAGGGAGCTGCTAAGAATAGATAGTGTAGGCTACAAGGAACAAGAATTTGGACCACTTATCATCATAGAGAGATAGTTTTGTTTTTTCTGCAGTTTTCTTTTATTGATAACTCAATTTTTTCAATTACTTTAGAAAAGATATAAATATTTTGATTAGGAGATTTAGAATAATAATTGGGATTTTGAGATTTTAACTAATATTGTTTGTACCATTAATTTTGAAGGTTCACGTACGTAGAACAAAATTTTGAGAATCATTATATCAGATACTGTTTATTGAAAACATTTGAGTGTGAATTTTATTTCATTATTTTTATTTCAATATATAATGTTATATCATATATGTTTTTTATTATTCAGGTATTCTTTGGACCTTACCTTTCACATGTAAAGCATAGATATTGAAGCACGAATATAACCCGAGATAAGAGAATTAAAAAGTGTGATAGAATCATAATCATATCATTTAAATAATTTTAATGAATTAATTAATTAATTAGCTAATTAATTGTTTGGCGCACTAAGACTTTGAATATCACTATAATATATATATATATATATATATATATATATATATATATATATATATATATATATATATATATATATTTAATTACATTTTTCTATAAATAGATTTTAAGCTCGTATAAAACGAAGTACGTACGAAGTCGGTCAGATAGCTCAGCGGGCTGTGCGGCTGCCTCTCATTCGCTTCACTGTCGAATGGTTCAGTGGATGTGGGTCGAGCCCCAGCTCGGTGTACTGAAAACAAAAAGTCTAACGCAGCAGTTTAAAATTCTAGAGGAATCTGCGGCTTAGACTAGGATATGCTGTGATCTGATCGGCCTATGGTGGAGCAGTACGGCAAGAGATAAGGGCTTGCGGCTTGGTGATACTCCTCCATAGATCCCTACCGGACGGGCGTATATATATATATTATATATATATATATATATATATATATATATTATATATATATATATATATATATAAAACGAAGTACGTTTTATATTCATAACTAATAGTCTTAATAGTAGATCTATAAAGTGAGATCCCGGAGACATCCTTATCACAGTGTCCTGGAACTGTCAGAGGGTTCTAAGCCAACGGGGTCGGGAAATGTCAGAGGGTTCTAAACCAACTTGGTCTAGAATTGTCAGAAGGCTCTTTGCCAATGTATTATAACGTAGGTATTCGTTGGTCCCATTGTAGTCCAGAATCGGCATACCAATTTTCGCTCAGGTGACATCAAAACGCTGTTTCACGTACGTACGATACGTAGTATTGGTGATATATTACGTGGTTTTTACTTAATACAAAAGTTTTGGTCTTCTTACAAAATAATTTTATGCCGTATCTGTCACAGGCTTCCACTACACGGTCTAATAATGTTTGCAGATCCTCCGCATTATCAGCTATCAAAATAGTATTATCCGCATGTCTTAAATTGTTTATGATTTCACCATTCATTTTTATATCTTCTCTGCAACCATTAATAGCTTCCCTGAACAGCATTTTCGTGTAAGTATTAAACAACGTTGGTTTTATCGTGAATTCTTGCAAGGTTTCGTTGTCTACTCGTACAGTTACCCTTTGCTGTAAGTATAAATTTTTTTAGGACTAAATCTTTGTCATCAATACTAGATTCTTTCAGTATCAAAATAATTTTTGATGTTGCACCTTGTCAAATGCTTTTTCAAAATCTATAAATACAACAAACTCAGAATAGAGATGTTAGTGTCCAACATTCGTGACAGATAGGCACCATAAAAAGAATAAAGCATGCGTAGACTTCGCAATTTACGTCTCGAGCTCTTTGTATCAATACTTGTATGGAAAATAGGGCCTCTTGCGTTTCCAGTCCTCTTCTAAACTCAAACTGAATTTGACTTATTGAAAATTAAGAAATAATATTTAATTCTGACACTGTTTAACACTGTTTAATTGTGATCTGTATACTTTGATTTTTAAATTGATTTAAACTGAATTCGACTGTGAAGTTACCACGATTTACTGTGCAATTACCTATAGTAAATAAGTATATTTAAGTATAATAACAAATATGATTTGATTTTTGGTTTTTTTTTAAAGGTTTATTTTTTATAATGCAAATTAAGTACAAAATGTTTCATAATACTGTATTTTGTTATTCCTATCTGTGTTTGAAATAACTGATTTTGTTGTGGAAGATTTATTTAATTTAAAAAATTCTCCAACTCGTTAAGTATAGACAAACATTTTACTTTTTGTTCCATTTAATTTGAATTATAATAGTATATTACATAACGAGAGTTGTAAGAAGCTTATTACATGCGAGTAAAAAAGTTGCGCGCGAGCCGCGTAGCGGCGAGCGCAGTAATTTTACAAGCATGTAATAAGCTTACAACTCAAGTTGTGTACTATACTTTTTCTACCAATATTTTTGTTTATTAAAATGAAAATTAAATTACCACTATATTTACACTGACAGATTAATAATTTTTAACCTGTCAAAACAACGCCTGTTAATTCGTTTCCATGGTAACTCGACCAATTGACTTACAAGGCTTATGTGATATTACACATTTTTATAGAACTGAAGCGTAATTTTTTTTATTACGTGCTAGTCATTACGTGTCAGTATCTGTTATGATGCATTTACTTAGCATCCAAATAGTAGGTAATATACAATTTACTAGTAAGAGAGTAGAAAAATGTAATTAAAAACAATATTGATTTATTTATTAATATCAAAACCAACATTTCTAGGTAATTGTTAACGTTTAATACAATCTCGTTTCCTCAAATGTTAACAAATACCGACAACCAGTTACCAAAATTGTTGTAGGTCCAAAAACTGACGTAAAATGCAGAGAAAAATTAGTAAATCAAATTGAAGTAACAAAAAAACATTTAATAAATAATGTCTTAACTAAAAATAATATTTCATTTTTAACATTTTGCATAGACCAATACAGTTACAACTCAAAATTCTTAAATAATTCTCCGTCAGTATTTTTATTTAACTAAGAGTGCAAAGAAATTTCCCTTAATATTAATTAGAAACACATTAATTTTTTTTTTACTCTCTTACTAGTAAATTGTATATTACCTACTATTTGGATGCTAAGTAAATGCATCGTAACAGATACTGACACGTAATGACTAGCACGTAATAAAAAAAATTACGCTTCAGTTTTATAAAAATGTGTAATATCACATAAGCTTCGTAAGTCAGTTGGTCGAGTTACCATGGAAACGAATTAACACACGTTATTTTGACAGAATAAAAATTATTAATCTGTCAGTGTAAATATAAGGGTAATTTAATTTTTATTTTTATAAACGAAAATAATGGTAGAAAAAGTATAGTACACAACTTGAGTTGTAAGCTTATTACATGCTTGTAAAATTACTGCGCTCGCCGCTACGCGGCTCGCGCGCAACTTTTTTACTCGCATGTAATAAGCTTCTTAAAACTCTCGTTATGTAATATACTATTACCTACAATAGGAAATGATTAATGAGATTTTTGTTGATTTTAAAAAGTTATCTTTTTTAAGTTACGACACTATTGTATTATTAATGCGATACGTATTTTTTTAAATCTATCGATTAAATTTTATATCCATACGGTATCATATGATTAAATTATATTTTTTATATATAAAAGTCAGTAGCTTTTTATGCCTTTTGATATGGTAACACTTTTCTCATCCTAATTATATAGTTTCAAAATATACTTACACTATAGAACGCGACAAAAACCCAAATTACTTCAAAAAATTTCTTACGTAATCGAAGCTCCCACTCATTGTTAAATTTTAGCCAGCACCTACTTAGCTCCCGAAATAACCTGTAATCCCGAAAAAAAGTGACCAATTTATATAACAAAACCTTTTCCAAGGCCCTAAAGCCCTTCCATTGCCAACTTCTTCGTTTTTGTTTCACGCTCGGCGTCGATATCCCGCATTAAGTGTCAGCCGAAGGAACGAGGGATGTATATCGAAAAGGATGAGGGTTACATTATACAAAGCGTTTACAGAATATTGTTTGTTGCTACATAGTGCTCTTTTATATAGCTAAAAATAAATTATAATATAAAATTCTGTGTAAAAAGGTAAATTTGCATCATTGCTTGAAATCTGTTTGTATGAAGTCTTAAAAACAGTTTTTAAATTTCTACAATCTTCTGAGTATAATATATTTAAAATATTTAGGAACTACTAGAACATCGTAATATTAAGAATTTAGAAAATAGAAATAATAACATTAACGTAATAGAATACTTATTAAAAAACGTTAAACAATAGGAACTATATAGGATATATCAGCAACAGATAAAGGAATGGGTCAAATAATATAATAATATTCATTGTGCCTAAGCCTAAACCTTGTAAGAAAAGCTGGAAGTCGCAGATAGATACTAAGGATACCACAATAAGAAATTAGATCGATTTTATAAAAGTATTCAGCTACTATCCACTAGGAAACTAAGTTACTCTAGATTCTTATCTCTTTTTACAATAATATTAAAACATCATATCTTTAGTAAATTTAACAGAGCCACCTAAAACGAAACTACTCTTGCAGTTTTTGCATATCTTTACAATACACACCAAAATCCTATTACCTTCATCTACCTACCTTAAGATCAAAAGTTATAACTAATCATTTTATATTTCTCAGGTACCAAATGTTCCTTTTAACAGATAGGGCCTTTTTCTTTTTCTTAAGTTACAACTTGAGCAATGTATGAATAGTACAATACCAAACCACCTTTTTGAAAGATATTTAACCAAGATAACTAAAACAATACCCGAAGCAGATGAATCCTCAGATTATATAGTCCTCTCAAGACTTATTGATAAGTGACATAACACTCAAACTCATCGCCATATCAGAAACACATAACGTAGAAGTACCACGTAATGTATAAGACCATGGAAACAAATTCAAGAAAAAATCAAAAATATAAAACTATTAATAAACGCAAACAACAATGGATGAGTGATAAAATCTTGAGACTAAGAGAAACCAGTTTAGAAAAATGAAAGCACTAAAGAACACAACAAAATCAATAAAGATATTGGAAGCAAAATCCGGGATACAAAATAAAAATGGTACAGAAGCAAATTTCTTGCTTTTGCAAGAAAGCAAATTGCAAAACTGCAAAAAAATGACATGTTTAGTATGTACAAAAAGGTGTACTAAATAACTGGATCATATAGGTCAACAGTAAGTAGTGTATTTGTTAAACAAGCAAATAATACAGCCAATGAACAAGACAAAGTGGAGAGGTGAAAATAATAAGTTTTGTGACGAAAAAACAGAAATTCAAATTTAAAATATATCGACTGTTACAAACATATCCTTTGAATGAAATGAAATGAGCTACAGAACTATCAAAGAATAGGAAAGCAATCTGGCCAGATAAAGTTCCCAGCGAAAAAATCGAATTGTTCGATGATAAACGTAAATATTATCTTCTAAACCGTCTCTATAGCACAGTGCATATACCAAGAAATTGGCTAGTGCTAACATTTGTTATGATACAGTGATACAGACTTGGTATACAGTGCATATACCAAGAGATTGGCTAGTGCTAACATTTGTTATGATAGTGAAAAAATAAACGCTAGACAATGGAGCGATCTTCGTCTAATCAGTCTGATGTGCCGTGTACTAAAAATTATCTTAAGAATACTGCACTCGTGAATTTGCAACAAAATAGAAGTTAAACTAAGCGAAACACAAGTTTGATTTTAGAAACAACATTTGAACCAAAGAATCATTATTCAGTTCCAAATTTACCTTTAAAGAAATGCACTAACTTCACTTATGCAAAAGTTGGAGGCCTTAAAGATTTGGATCCACTGACAAATATTACAGATAGGTTTTGTTGTTCGAATAAATATGAAATAGTTATACACCGAATGAAAAAGAGCATAGAAATAACAAAAACAATAAAAATTCGAAACGAACAATATTTCTACACCTCCTAATACAGGACAAGATGACCGAAAGAAGAGACCCAGGCTGAAAAATACCATCCTGGTTACGAAATATCCGAGAGTCGTATCAAGATGGAGAGAAACGACTGGAGAAAAATTCTTGACATGGCAAGGCAATTCCTAATCACACAGTGGTGTAAAGCCAGTATGATAATAATAATACTTATCTCGATACTTGTTAATAATTTATTTTTAATCAGTTTTTTATTTAGAAGATATCCATAAAGATATGTATAATAATAAACAAGTGATTCTCCTCACTCACTGATTTTAGCCTCCTCACTTTGAATCTACGAAATAAAAAAATCGTCGTCACATAATAGCAAATGCTTTTTCGTAAGGTTACAACATTTCTCCATCATGGTCACTTGTCAGTTTTTCATGTCTCGCCAACTCTAACTCGTTCACAGACCTGAAACGATGTGAAAAATAAATAACAACTTTTTCGTCTGTTATTACATACATCGTGCATAGTAAATAATTTACATTTAAATGGCCATACGGCCTCCGTTGTGGCACCTTCTTCTTGCTCTTGCTTTCGAATGTTTTATAGCACTGTTATTAGCGTTGTACCAACTAGAAATTATGGCCGCTAATAATAAAGCGTCTATCAACACTTGGGATATACATACAGAGGTGTAGAGCTGTGATGTTCGGAAAAGGGTGACTATAACTAGTTATAAAATTATTAATATTATTTCACATTGGGAATATAATTATTGAAATTATATTGTAAAGCGTTTTTAAAGCTGTTTTTATGCTAATAGCAAGCAGCTTCTTTATTTTACATTTGCCTTATTTTCAATGAATGATTTTCCCTTCTTGTTTTTTTAAAAAAATATAATAATTATTATATATTTTGTTCACTTTTACTTTATTTTATTCTTTTGTTATTATCCCAAACTCAAAATAATTGGCGCTCCAATTCTACTTTTTAATTTCTGATTTGTCTACTAACTTTTTGATATCTCTGGTATCTCAAAATCTCTTCTTCTTCTTGTATTATATCTATATTTTGCACACTGCTGCTCTGAAAAGATTTGTGGTTGTTATGTTGAACCACGTAAGTAGATTTGTCTTCCTAGCCCTGGCTTTCCTTCTACTTCTCCTTGTAAAATTAGTTACAGCCTCCATATCTTTCGCTCTTTCTTATGATGTGGCCAAGGTATTCGATTGCGGTTGTTAGCTCTTTTTCTTTTTGTATTTTTTCAAAACGTCCTGATTTGTAACGTGGTCAGTATAATATCTTATAGGATTCGACGATAAAGCCATATTTCGAAAGCCTCTGTTTTTTTACTTGCAGATAACGTCTGTGAGAGTCTACGACTTAACTTCCTACAACAGTATCATCATCATCATCATCATTTAGCCCATACTCGTCCACTGCTGAACATAGGCCTCCCGTAGTTCACCCCACAAATTTCTGTCCTGAGCCGCCTGCATCCAATTTTGATGTGTCCGTTTCAGATCATCCGTCCATCTTGTTGGTGGTCGTCCTCTATTCCTAAAGGCATCTTGTCTGGGTCTCCACTCAAGAATGCGTTTTGTCCATCTGCCGTCCTTCGTTCTCGCGATGTGCCCTGCCCAGTTCCATCTTAAGATTGATATTCTTTTAATTGCGTCGGTTACTCCCGATCTACGGCGCAATTCTGTGTTGGGTATTCGGTCTCTCAGGGTTAATCCCAACATGGACCGTTCCATTGCCCTCTGTGTTGTTCGAATTTTGTTTGCGGACGTCTTTGTAAGTGTTAGCGTCTCCGCACCATAGGTTAGAACCGGCAGCACACATTGATCGAAGACTTTTCTCTTCAGGCAGATGGGAAGAGCTGATTGGAAAACATCTCTTAGCTTTCCATAAGCTGCCCATGTCAACCCTATTCTACGTATTAGTTCAACAGTATAGGAAAGTTATAACATGTAGTAACCTGATTTTTATTTGTATTGATAAATCATGATATTTGAAAAGCTTAGCCATTTTTTGAAATGTAAATCTTGCTTTCTCTATCCTTCATGTGATTTCTAGGGAATGGTCCCAATATTCATTGACGTTCGTACCAAGTTAGGTGCATGCTTTTACTTTTTTTATTCATTTACCGTTCATACTCATTCGTCCAAACTGCTGTTCTCTCATAGAGATTTAGTGAAAGTTCATATCTCTGGCTTACTCAAGTTGTCTATTAAATGTGGGAGAGCTTTACAACTGTCAGCGAATACCTCAATGTAGTTCAAATATCTGATCTTATTGATAAATTTTCCGTTAATTTTAATTATGTCTTCAACATCCTCTACTGTTTCTTAAAAGATTACGTCGAAGTACATATATATAACGGCAGAGGTAATAGTATACATCCCTGTCGGAACCCAAGTTTCAATTTGTTTAATCTCTGTACGGATAGGCGATAGTTGATTTCAGTAAAGATTGCTAACAATTTTTAGATCACAAGAGTGATTTTAATATTTGTTATCTCATGTAACTGTCTACAGAATAACAATAAAGTTACATTGATTCAATAAATTTCAATACAGATGATATCAAAAAAAAAATAAAGAAAAAACTAGCGGATGATTACAAAATTGAAATATAGATAGATGATACAATTACAACAGGTGATATAATTTACAGTTTTTAAGGAACTCTATCACATTAGACATATTGTTTTTAGATTTTAAAATATCAAATAAACTTCCGTGGATACCATGTTTGATCCGTGCTGCTGCGTACTGGTTACATTCCACAAGTCTATGGTGTACACTTAAACGGGAGTTGCAATATTGGCAGTTTGGAGATTCTTCGGGAACCATCAGATATCCGTGGGTTAGCCGGGTGTGCCCAATTCTGAGCCTTTTAATGATGGTCTTCGATTTTCTTTCCATTGTAACAATTCTAGGTCCTAATATGTTTGGTTGGATAGACTTTAGTTGGGTAGTGCATCTGTTCTATTGATTTTGCCACATTGAGGTAGATAACTTTTTAATTTCAATTATTATGTCTTGAAACATTTGGACTTTTTCATGTGTAAGGTCAGAGCGACGTGCTTCATTTGCTGCGTGGTCAGCATTCTCATTTCTTTTAATACCAACATGTGAAGGATTCCATATCATCGAAACCGAAGTGTTTGATTTAGCAAGTGCTGTACATCTTTCGTGGATTTCATTAACTAAAGGGTTTGATGTGTAGATTTTTCTAATCGAATTTATGGATGATAATGAATCTGTGCAGATCGCTAAGTTTTTGGTACCCTGCATTGGAACCTCTAGAGCTTTAAGTATAGCGTAGAGTTCTGCTGTGAGTATATTAGTCATCTTGGGTAGTCTATACATTGCTAGTAAGTTATTTCTGGAAGTAACAGCACATCCGACACTTTCTTCGTCTTTAGATGCATCTGTGAATATTATGTTATCAAACTTGCCTCTATTAATTATCTCGTTAAAAGTTTGTTTCATGAGTATCGTGGGTGCTTCCATTTTCTTATATCTGCACAAATTTACGTTAAAGTCGGGTAATATTTTTAGCCAAGGTGGAGTATTGGGCTGAATAATGGGGATGGTGAGATTTAGGTCAATATTTTCTAAGAGGGTCAATAGAAACTGTAGTGATGAATTGGCAGTAGCTCTAGTGTGTGCTCCTGGTGATTGAAAATTTTTAATAAGTTGAAAAGATATATTATTAGGGTTTGCAGAAACCTTAGCAAAATAGGAGTTTAATAGACGTTGTCTTCTAATATTTAGAGGGGGTTCACACGATTCGACATATATATGCTTTCTGTAGGGCTAGATCTGAAGGCTCCAAGACATATTCTTAATGAAGTGTTTTGAATTGTATCTAGTGATTTTAAATAAGTTTTAGGGGCAGACATACATAGTATAGATCCGTAGTCTAACTTAGATCTTATTAGGGCTCTGTATAAACTTAATAAAACTTCTTCTTAGGCTCCCCATTGTCGATTGGCTAGTGATTTTAAGAGATTCATATTTTTCAAGGCACTGGCTTTAGTTTTTTCTATATGTCTCTTCCATGTTAATTTTTTGTCAAAAATTACCCCTAAAAATTTGTGATTTTCAACTACTTGTAGTGGATGCTCTTTTAATTTTATAAGTGGAAGAGTTTGTTTATATTTTTTGCCAAAGTTAATCACTTTAGACTTTGTAGGCGAGAAGCTAAAACCAATTTTGTTCGACCAGTGAGAGATGTTATCATCAATAGTATTTTGCAAAAGAGTGCTAGTGGAGCTTGTTACTTTACCCGAGCAGTAAATAACTAGATCATCCGCATAGATATTATGTTTGACAGGGGGTTGTACTAAGGACCTAAGGTCGTTAAGAAGCAGTAAAAATAAAGTTGTGCTGAGGACTGATTCTTGAGGTACTCCTGTCTCCAGGATATATGAGGGAGACATTTAACCATTTGCAGAGACTTTAAAACTTCTGTTAGTTAAAAAATTCTCAACAAATAGATATATGTTTCCAGATAAATTAGACTCTTTAAGTTTTTCTAGGATTGCCGGACTTGATGCTGTGTCGAAAGCACTTTCTATATCGAGTGAGACAGTTATAAGGTTGTTTCTATTAGAGAATGCTTCTGTGATATCGGATTGAAGAGTGATAAGATTATCCATCGTGCAACGATTTGGACGAAATCCTGATTGAGCGGTATTGATAATATTATATTTTTCAAGATACCAGAGTAAGCGTTTGTTGACAATTTTTTCCAGGAGTTCGCAAAGTGTACAAGTTAATGAGATGGGTCTAAATGACATAGTTGTATTGGCAGAAGCAATATTATTTTAAATATTGCAAATTGTGGCATTTCTTGTTTGTTTTATTTAAAAACCTTTTCTGTTTTTAGAAACTTGGGTCTCGCTTTGTAAGAAAAATGGACTGGTACTGAATCCTCCATTTCAGCAGGCTCTATTCCAGATCCATGGAGTAGCATCGGTATTTTCGGATTGACCGGTGGATATCTTTATCCACCGGTCAATCTATATAGTATATATAGATTGACCTGTGTCAATCTTTATAACTTCTTTATTATATAATTTATAATATATAATTTCTTTATTGTTGTATAGTTGCAGCCGTATTTTTCGATCAGCTGTCTTCTTTTACATATTATCTCTTAGGTATTTTGCCTTAGTTTGCCTTTATGGGTCAGAACGGTCAAAATTTCCTTTCAGTTTTTTTATAGATTTCGTTATGTTATCAATTGCTTGATCTAAGTCTTGTCTATGTCTGGTTAGTGTATTTTCATACAGGTCGTTGTTTTCTGGGATAATCCATAATTTTTTGTTGTTTTTAGGATTATATTTGTTTTTTTCCAATTTGATATTTAATAGTATCTTAGCTCGATATTAACTCGATATATTTATATGGATATAAACAGTTAAATAGAAGGTATCGTTCTATCCAAAAAAACAATAAGAGAAGGGTTGAAAATATTTATCAGTAGCGATAATAATTCTCCGAGACATCTAGCTAAAAAGAGCTACTTAGATAGATGGGGACTTGGATGGATTGAAGATAAAACGAAAAATTTAAAACATGCATTCAAACTGTACATACGAGATGGTTCGAATGGTAACGCAAAGTGAAAGGTAAGATCCATAACAGAGAAAGCTATAACTATATAGCAATCTGTAACTAGTATGGAAATGAAGAATGGTCAATATTTTAAGAAAAAGAACGCCAGCAGGAAGGAATACTATCAAGAAGATACGGAGACAGGTGGTCATTAGAATCGAAAATCTTAATAAATATAATGAAGTAAAGCGTTACATTTTATTATTCTAAGATTGCCTACGAATATTTTATCCTGTTTCTTCAATATGCGTTATATACAATTTCTTATTACTTATTTATCTACAAAAAATTCTATTGATAGTAGATATATATATATATATATATATATATATATATATATATATATACATATATATATATATATATATATATATATATATATATATACATATATATATATATATATATATATATATATCTATATAAACCTATATAATCTGTAATCTATATATATATATATATATATATATATATTTGTTTTGTTTTATAATTTTGTCTATCTACCAACTAAAAAGAGATGGTCGCCAAGAAAAAAATCCACAAACGACGTCTATGGAATCAAAGCGCTATCCTGAAGCTTGTATTTTACAGGTTTTGGTGTCACAAATCATAAATATCAAGGTTGTGTTGGTACTGGACTGAAGAGTATTATTTTCGTTTTGAAGGGTCATATTTTTTGTTTCGATCGGCATCTGTACACCGTTTTTACCTATAACTATATGGCAGTACTTCGTGAATTTAATGGCATTCGAGCAGGTTTTGCCGTAGTTTTAAATTTTTTTATATCCCATAATAATACGGCAGCCGCCATAAAAATGTAAGAGAAGCAACTTTAAAACTTTACATATTTACAATATGACAAAGTTATACTGTAAATGTTTAAAACCATGCCACCTATTAGTCTGGTATATAGTTGAAAAAAGGTTTTGTCGCAAACTTTAGAAAGTATAGCTTTCAAAGTTAAGTTTTGATTCAATTAACATAACGTCGATATTTATACTAAATAAATGGCCGATTTTCCATTTCTAATTACCTTATAATGCGACTTTATTATAAAGAAAAAAAATTAATTCTAGAAGATTTGTATATATTATAACCTAGTTACCACTGAATCGTAAAGGTCATGCAAACAAACTGTAGGTTTTTATTAGGATCATTTTAAAACATTACCGTTAAACACAGATACAAATTTAAAATTATCGAAAATAATTACAGCTTAACTAATCATTTGTCAGAAATTCAAATTGGGAACCAAGTTTGGAAATAAACTGGTCAAGAAGATATTACAAATATATTTTTTAATACAGGCGGTAATTGTTATGAAAAAAATTATATCATTAGTCTCATGGATATCATTTGAATGAATAATTGCAGATTTTTAACACTGCGAGATGTAAAATCCGTTATATACCCTACATCTGTGTTCAGTTAAAAGGAATAGATTTTTTTCAATTAAAAAGAATTAGGCTGCGAAGAAAGCCAGGTAAGTCATAAATACATATTTATTAGGTCTACTTTTAAAAACTCATTCCAGGTATCTATTGCGTTGGCCAACAATTAACTTATAGTTGCAAATATATTCGGCTGTTATCTCTACATTTTCTCAGAATTTGCATTTTGTCTCTATCTACTTTGCCGATATGAAGGAGATGATATCTGAGTGAGTAGGGTCTTTTTGGAACACCTTTGTCAGGTATTCAGTCTTGTCAAAGGATTCTATAAGAAAGTTAACATCAACATAAAAAAAAATCAAAGCAACCACCAGACAATGCAAGTCAGAATGGCGACCTATTGCCAACAAGGAACGATGTATTGAATAGATGGGTGAAATACTTTAACCAGGCACTTAATATAGAGGGAAAAAAGAAAACCTGAAATACGAAAGAGATGGGATGAGGGGAACAGACGAGAGGGAAGAGGAACTACCAACGATTCCTGAAGTTAAAGATGCAATTAAAAAACTAGCCAGAAACAAATCACCCGCAATAGCTAATCTCCCAGCTGAACTATATAAAGAAGGTAGCTCATGATACCGCAATGGCATAACAGCAGCTTATAAAAGAAATATGGACACAGAAATCCCTCCCTAATGAATTGGAATATTGGAATAATTTGGATCATCCATTTGCATCATGCAACAAATTTTGGAAAAAACACTGGAATATGGCATTGATACTCATCACTAGACTTCGGCAAATATGCATATTGCATATTTTGCATATTGTGCATATTTTATGCAAATATTTCATATTTTGGCATATTTGTATAAAAGTTGGCATAAAGTGCATAAAAGTTCAGATTTTTATACTGTATTTGAAAATTTTTAAACATAAAAATTTATTTCAATTCTTGTATCAAATTTTGTAGTCATTTTAATCAAGAAATGATCCAAGTACGTAATCTCTACAGGTACAAAACATTTACAATTTCAAAGAAGATCAATTTAAGTAGCTCTCAACATTCTTAGAAAGTCTCGGTCACTGAGGCATTCAGTTAGTGGATAATCGCTAAGGGTTCGCTCATTTGCATTTTATGATCTAATCCCCAAATCTATCTACAATTTGTTGTATCTTAACAGCAGATAAACGGCTAATAGTTTTGTTCCTATTTAGGGATTTTCCAAAATCTCCCAGTTTATTGAATTAGGTACCTAAACATTACTAATTTGATGCTCAGATTTGCAAATCATTTTTGTTTTGATATTCAAAGCATAAACACTCGTTGTGCGTAACAAAAAGAAAGATTGTGATTTTATAATGCCTAAAACAACTAGTGCTTCAACTTGGATTAAACCTTATAAAGACCTGTCTACGGATATGGGAAAAATCTACTGTTCAGTCTGTGGCAAAATTGTAAGTATCTAATATTTTCTATTAAATATCTAATATTTCATACATACAGGGTGTTTCCAAATGACACTTACAACGTTTGACTGTAGATACTTCTCGAAAAATTGAACAAAACGATATAGTTAATGAGGGGTCAAACTTATTTACTTTTTGAGATACAGGGTGTTAAAATTAAAAAATTAAATTCTTTTAGTTAATAACAACAATAACTTTAAAACCAATAAACGTATTTACTTGAAATTTAGTACTCGTAGGTTGTTTTTAAATGAAAAATAGCTTCCTTTAGTGAGAAAAAAATTGTCCATGGTACAATACAATGGTGTGTATTTAGAAAAATTTTTCACCTTTACTTTTTTTTCTGAAGTCAGCTATTCTAAAACACAATTATTTTTATTGTAATTGAATTAACAAAAAAAAAACTTTTGTTGAATTTTAAAATAAGTTATATGATGTACTAATGGTTAGTAACAAAAACTAATTTGTGGATTAATACTGCATTTAAAACACTTAGCGAGTGTTTTTTTTTCCAAACCAGTTATTTGATTAACCAAAAACACCTTGTATATTTTTATGTTTTAAAGGTTATGTTAAAATAAAGGTTTTTATTTTTATCTATAGATAGCATGTGAGAAGAAATTTCAGATAGACCAACATGTGAGAACTGCTTCACAGATTGCAAAAAAAGGAAAAATAGGAGGAAAACATCAAACTTCAATGGCTAAATGTTTCCAATCTACTTCAAAAAAATTAGATGAGCAAGAAACTTTTAATGAAGACTTGTGTCGCGCATTAGTGTCTGCAAACATACCGCTTTCAAAATTAGCAAATGTAAATTTTAGTTCGTTTCTAAAAAAATATTGCAAACTTAATGTTCCAAGTGATCGGTCTCTAAGAAGAAATAATGTGAACGGGCTTTACTCGTCGGTGTTAATTAATATTAGGGAAGAAATTGCAGATAATTATTTTTACATATCTGTAGACGAAACCACTGATTCCTCAGGAAAGTATATTGCTCATTTATTGATTGGTGTTCTTGAAGAAGATACCTTACCAAAATCTCATCTTATTTCATGCCAGCAACTTGAGAAAACAAATGCTTTAACAATTTCGCGTTTTATACAAGAAACATTAGCAACTTTTTTCTTCCGACAACTATTCCTTCTAATAAATTACTGCTTATTTTATCGGATGTTGCTCCTTATATGGTGAAAGCAGGACAAAATTTAAAAATAGTTTTCCCAGATTTAATACATGTTACTTGTGTAGCGCATGGATTAAACAGAGTTGCAGAGGAAATACGAAAAAAGTTTCCTCTTGTAAATACCATGATATCCAGTGTCAAAAAAGTATTTCTTAAATCTCCCATAAGAATTCAACTTTATAAAGAAATGCTACCTAACATTCCTCTTCCACCACAACCTATTTTAACGCGATGGGGAACATGGTTAGAAGCAGCTAATTTTTATGCAGATCATTTTGTTAAAATAAAGAACATAATTGATACGTTAACAGATGAAAGTTCCCAATCTCTTTTGGATTCTAAACAAACTTTTCAGAGTAACTTGGTTCAACAAGAACTTTCATTTATAAAATCAAATTTTAGTTTTGTTCAAAAAACAATTACTCAGTTAGAATCACCAAAACTGTCATTGTTCGAAAGTACAGCATTAATAAAAGAATTTGCGTCATGTTGTCGGAACGTTAGAGGTAATATTGGAAAAGATATTTTAAAAAAATTTGAAGCTACTATGGAAGAAATAAAGGTTACCATATTCTTTCTGAAGTAGTCAGTGTTCTAGTTGGAAATATTTCGGAAATAATTAATTTAGAACCAAATGTTTTGGTTAGTTTGAAAAATGCTCCCGTTACATCAGTTGATGTTGAACGAAGTTTTTCCATATATAAATATATGTACTCAGACAGAAGCCACAAGTTTTTGTTAGAAAATTTTGAACACCACTTGGTCATTTATTGTTACCATAATTCTATTCATAAGTTTATTCATACTTAAAAATGATGTAGTTACTTAAAATAAATGTAAATCTTAATGAATAGTAGGAAATATTTAGTTATGTACACTTTTTTTTAAATAAAATTGTTACTATTTTACGATTTTTTTATTTATTTGTATGCATATTTTGTAAAATATTTGCATATTTTCGGGTAAACACGTGCATATTTATGCGCATATTTTCTACATTTTTATTTGCATATTTGTCGAAGTCTACTCATCACATATTTATAGACTATAAAGCAGCCTACGACTCTGTGAATAGAAGAGAAATGATCAAAGCAATGAAAGAGCTAGGAAGTTGATAAATTTAACAAAACTTATTCTTGAAAAAGTTTAATGTGACCTAGCTAGAAAAACGCTCCTTGGTAGACCCATAGGTCGGAGAAAAAGAGGAAGACACAGCAGAAGGTTCCTTGATAACATCGATGAAGACTTGAAGAAATTCTTGAAGAGGCTAGGACCCACGCAGGATCGTAAGGCCAGAATGATGATGATGATGATATTATCTATCTACGTACTTCTTCTTAGAGTGCCGCGTCCCTACGAAGGTTGGCAATCATAATGGCTATTATATAATATATAACATTTGAATAAATAATTGCAGATTTTTAACACTGCGAGATGTAAGACCAGTATCAGACAGAAAAAGGTGCAGAGATCAGCGTGGTAACGTTTTTTTTTTCGGACGAAGATTTTCGCATTACGAAACTGCTCTTTAATGTTAAATGTTCTCTTTAGTCGTTTGTTAGAAGCTCTAGGTAGGTACTCATATTTCTGCACGAACTATAAGAAGAGTCCTACATAAAAGGGATTTTCGTTCGCATAAACCAGTAGCATGCCAATTTAACTGCAGCTCATTGAGCTAACAGGATGAGATTAACGAATGATCACAGAGACTGTACTGTTCATCAACGGAATGTCTTAATATTTTTTGAGGAGTCCCGCTTTTGCTTCAATCTCCAGACGGATGCGAAAGTATATGAAAGAGAACCGGAGAACTATTTGCTTCTTGGGAATAATTTCTTATTTATGCAGGATAATGCACATCCACATACTACGCAAATCGCCATGGACTACCTAAATATTGTCCGAGTTTCTTTTTTTTAATTGGCTTGCTTGTAGTGTTGACATCATCGAGCAAAATGACACAAGAGGGAATCTAATCCTTATGAAAAGGAGACCAAAAAAGTGGCCTCTGATGGCGGACATATCCGGAAATGCGAATGCGCCAAATTTAAATTTTCCGACACTTATTAAAAGTAGCTGTATAATATTTTTCTATATATGGCCCTTGCAGAGACAGCGTGACACACGAAGAGTTGTAGCGCCAATGATGATGATGATGATGTATTTAGATGCCAATATTTTTCAGAATGTGTCTTAGATGAGAAAGTTTTAATTAATTATTAACGGTAATAGTCTAAAATACGACACAATTGTTAAAAAACTTCAATATAAATAAGATTTCATGTGACATTTGGGACAAACAATAACATAACCCAACTAAATTTGATGTCAAATAAGGAGAGAGACTCTCTTTCCCTCTAATGTGGCCTCTAAAGATCGCACTTCCTGTCTAACAGTATTTTTGCCCCCACTACCTTTACATTCCCTCTTTTGTCTTTTTGCTCGATGGTTGACATAAAGCCATTAGAACGTTTATGACACATTTTAAATAAATTGATTAAAAAGAGGCAACCGTTTCCAGAAACAATTCAAGAGCTGAAAAGTGTGTTCAATGAAGAATGGGAACATATTACACCGCAAAAATAGTTTCAGTAGCTTGTTGAAAGTATGCCTAGGCACATTGAAGTCCTTGTTGTACGGGAGGAAATACCGATACTAAATTTAACGAACAGTCAACTGTGGGTAATGAAATATGTATTTTTTCTTTTGTTTAATTTTTTGAGCACTGTTAATTTTTTTGCGTAACTTGTTACTTTCTTTTGGGTAACTTATTTTTCCTATTATTATTACACTTTTGTAGTATTTTTAGTGTTTTAAATTGTGTCATTTAATTTTAAGTAACTAGTAGTGTTTGTAGTGTTTTAAATATACGTTTTTATTAAAAGAGCTTTGGGCTAAAAAAGGGATAAAGTCAAAAAAAAAGTTTTGAGAAATTAGGTTTTTAGGGTTTAACATTAGATATAAAAATAAGTAACAGGAATGGCACTTCAGTTTGGTTACTAATTTATGAAGTAACTTACAAGGAACACATAGGTTATGCTTTTAACTTATTAGTTTACAAATTGCTATAAATAGAAATTTATTTATCTTGTGTTGCCATAAAATCTTAGGCTAAATGAATGAGAGTCCACTAAGATATCTTAAAATGAAAAAAAAATACTGACAAGGTAGTTTATATGATTTTCAAAAGTAATGTCATACAGATCTGATCCTGTTAATTACACAAAGTCATAAATACAGTAAAATATTGTTAGTAATGAATACAATGAAAAGCTTTAAGCTTGTGGCAGTGCGTCAAAATATGCTTCAGACTTTACAATTTGTTTCCTCTTAGACATATTAACAATACTATCTTCGTTAGGTTTTTAACAACATAACGATATACCATCATTTGAGGGTGATGAGAAACGATGCTTAGTTGCCGTACAGGTCCTGTTTTGAAAGAACAACTTTTTGAATACAAAGGAGAAGTTCATGACTTAAATATTTCTTGGTTCGTGCAAGAGATAACTCTAAATAGTGTTGGTTTGGATCTGGACCTTTTAATAATTTCGAACCACTCGGAAGGAGTTTCGACCACAGATTTTTCATTGATTAAGTCTATGTTTTGTCACTTGCCTTGAGGTACAAGTAGCCTCTGATTGCAAAAATTATTGTGATGTTATTAAGTCTCTTAGTATAGTATACAATGTAATTAAGTCTGTTAGTATAGTATACAATGAGCAATGTAGTGAAGCATATGGAGAACGGCATAATTTTTGTTCAAAGCTGAGCAGGAATTAGAGAAAATTTAGATCTTCGTTACTTGCAAGTCAATGTAATTAAAACTTAAATCCCAAAGCAAGGAATTAACCTCTTTCATTGCTTTCTCGTCATAGATTTCTGCATAGGTATAAAAAAGCTTCTGAGTCTGAAAGTTTATGTATGTTGAACATGTAAAATGGTAGTTGCCTGCGATTAAAAACATCGTTAGTATTAATATTTGCGACAGACAGATTCTTTTGGAAATCCATTGCAATCGCTTCTTTTGTTTTGTCTTTTTGCGTTTTAAGCCTAGGAGTTTTCTTAATTTTGTAAAAAGCTTTCCTTAAATATAATTATTTTTTTGTAAAATGGTTTTTAGTTAACAGTTTAGTTTTTCAAGATAATTGTGACTATCGGCTGTAGCAGGTATGGTTAACTTAATTTGTATTGCGTCAATATTTACTGTAAGTTCATCACAGGTGCTGCAGGTGTCACACCTAGGATAGCCAAAAGCCAAGTTAAAATTAGAATTAAATATTTGCCTGTACTTTTCCAGAGATACGTTATTGTTTGGATAAGCTATTTTTTTACTTACATAAAGGTCTTTACGTAAGTATTGTTTTTTGGATTCGGCTAACACGTAGTGTACGTTTCTAGTTTTGAAGGATTTAATGTGATCAATTACAGAGGCAATAGTATCATCTGAAATATTATTAGCCTTCGAACAACAATACTTTCCTTTTATTTCTAATATCACACCTGTTGTTTTAGGATTTTTTGTAAATTCTGTACTTTTTTGGCCGTGATGCCGTAAAGGAACAAAAAGTATATGAAAATGTAAGCCTATAGCGCGTAGTAGGACAACATACTGTCAATCCACAAATATACATTATCATATATCTGGCTTATGGTGCGGTAATCGGTGCCTTCTCTAGCAGTTTTTTTTTGGGACAAATAAATGTTGAGGTCAACTATTCATTGGGTATATCCCCGAAGATAAATTTCATTTTTTAGCTCTAAGAGGACATCCATGTACTCATTTTCTAGTATTTTAAAAATGTTAATAGACAGTTGATCCGGCCCAGGCTTTTTACGTTTCTGATGTTCCTTAGTGCATACAATATTTCTTCCTTTTCTATACTTACAATTTTTATACTTGTTTCTCTGTCCTCGAAAGATATGTCTTGTAGGTTTCCTCTTTAGTCATCGAAGAGCTTTGTTCTTGGCTTGTTTTCTTTGGTCCATCCTGCCGAGTATTTTGTCGGTCATCCAGTTGTCCCTCTTTCTTATCGGTTCTTTTACTATCTTTTTGCATGGAACGTGCGTGAAACGTCTTTTGACGTTTCACGTACCTATTTTTGCTTTTGATTATTTTACTTTGTCTTGTTTCGATGTTTGACAAAGGTTTCGCCAATTAACAACCTGGTAGTCCTTATCTGTTCCTTCCTTCCGGCTCTTGGGATCCGATTTCCATGATCAGTTTTTTTTTCTTTTAGTACTCATTGCCATGATGAAACACCTACAGAATTTAAAAAAAAACATATAGAATCTAAGTGTCCGGATTTTTTTGACCTTCTTATAACCACCGTATAAGAGGACTGACCAAATGTAGCATTTAACCATGCGCTTTCGAAGTTGAAGTTGCAAGTTATCATTACAGAAGAATAACCTCATTCATTCATTCACTCATTCAAAATGTCGTGCGGGCTATCTCGATTCTATATTTTATCTCTTGATCTGGATCTAGTTGTTCAGTAATATGGCAACCAAGATAATTAAAACTGGACACTCTTTGAATTATATGACCCTCAACATATAATCGTGCATCTTGATGTGCTAAACGGCTAAACACCATTGTGTTTTGTTTTTGAACAGTTTATGTTTAGGCCAAGTGTATCAATGGCATTTAAAAGGCATTGTAGTCCATTCATGTCATCACTTAAAATAACTGTATCGTCTGCATATCTGATTGTATTTGTCAGAATTCCATTAACTTTCACGCCCCATTCCAAATTATGCAGCGCTTCTTTAAATATTCTATCTGAATATAAATTAAATAACAGTGGGGATAGTATACAACCCTGTCTGACACCTCTTTGTATTTTACATATTTCTGTTGATTTTCCGTTTTTGTAAGCTGTCGCTGTTTGACGCCAGTATAACTTTTCTATGAATCGTATGTCTTGACCATGAACTCCTTTATCTTTTAATATTGTAATTAATTTGTGATGCTGTACTCGATCAAAGGCCATTTTATAGTCAATAAATACAGCAAAGACGTCTTTCCTTTGATCTCGACATTGTTGCAGTAATACATTTAGTGCAAAGAGGGCGTCCCGAGTTCCCAGTCCAATTCTGAAGCTAAATTGTGTTTCATCCTTGTCTTCTTCACATTTATCTCTGATTCTACTCTGGATGATGCGTAGAAATATTTTCAAAGTGTGTCTCATAAGGCTTATCATTATATAATCGCTACAGTTTTTCGGACGTTGTTTTTTTGGTAGTGTTATGAATTCGCACTTTAACCAATCTTAACCAATCTTAACCAATCTCAATATCACCAGTCAAATAAACATCATTGAAAAGCTTGACCAGTATTCCAATGTTCTCCTCATTTATAAGCTTTAACATCTCTGTCGGTATGTTATCAGGGCCAATGGCTTTCTTGTTCTTTGCTAACTTTATAGCATGCAGTATTTCTGATTTTAGTATTTCTGGTCCTTCACCTTCAACTAAAGTCTCCAGTTCTTCGGGTCTATCATCATTATACAGTTCACTTATATAATTACACCAGGTTGTTCGAATTTTATGTTCGTTTATTATTATTTTTCTCAAAGAATCGGTTATAGTATGTGGAGTTTTCTTATGATAAAGGCCAGCTACTTCTCTAACTTTTTTAAACATATTAAACGTATCATGTTTTTCATTCAACTCCTCTACTTCCTTGCATTTATCCTCCATCCATTTTTCTTTAGTCACCTTTATTTTTTGTTTAATTAGTTTCTGTTTTTCCTTATATTCTGTCTTGTTACCTTTCAGTTTCCTTCTCTGCTCCATTAAATCCAGGATTTCTTCAGTCATCCATTGTTGTTTTTTGTGCCTGTGTAACGTTGTTGAATATTCTTCCATTACTTTCAAGGTAAGATCTTTAAATGTGTTCCATATTTCTGTGTTGTTTTTATTTATTGGTTTCTTTAGCTCATTGTTTAAGTCATTTTCTATTAATGTTTTGTTGGATATTGAGATATTTAATTTTGGTTTTTTTTTGGGGCTTTCTTGGACTTTTTTGAGCTTGACTTTAATGTCAGTTATTAGAGGGTTATGATCTGAACCGATATCTGCACCAGGATATGTCGTTACTGTGGTGACGCCATTCTTAAATCTCTTGTTTACCAGAATATAGTCTACCTGATTTCTAATCATATATAGTGAATTATCTCCTGGTCCCCTCCATGTGTATAACCTTCTTTTGTGTAATTTGAACCATGTATTTGCGATTATCGTGTCATGTTCTGGACAGAACTGGTATAATCTATCGCCTCTTTCATTGCTTTCCCTAGTCCATATTCACCTACCAGGTCAGATCTTCGACCTTGGCCAATTTTTGCGTTAAAATCTCCAATGATATATGTGACTTCGTTATTTTTTAGATTTGTAAGTGTCTGTTTTAATTGGGTATAGAATGACTCGACATCATTGTCGTATTTATTTTCTGCAGTAGGGGCATATATCTGGATAACATTGACATTAAATGGTTTGCTATTTAATTGGAGTATTGCTAGTCTATCGTTCACTGGTATAAAATTTTTCACATATTTCTTAAATTTAGACGTTATAAATATGCCAACTCCATTTATATGATATGTGTCATCTTCTACACTTCCAGAATAGTATAATGTGCCTTTATCTTGTTCACATATTCCCGTTCCAGGCCACCGGAGCTTACTGATGCCCATTATATTAATTTTTAAACGTTAAACCTCTTGAACTAAGTTAATGAGCTTACCTGCTACATAGAGGCTTTTAACGTTCCAGGAACCTAATCTGATTGTACTGCTAGACATTTTTAAAGTTGTACTTCTAAAATTGTAGGGATTTCGTTGTATGTAATGTAGGGATTTTTTTGACCAGAAGTGTATAATTGTTTGCTTAGTGGCTTATGTGCATATATTGTGAATTCTCCTCATAGTTCACCACGGCCTGTAATTTTTAGGTTTTTTTAGTAAATATTATCGTTTAGGTATGTATAAGTCTATAAAATGGTATCTCGTATTCTTTTTACAATACACATTTCACTCAAATTACTAAAATAATAACAAATTAGTAATTTTTAATGTCCACAAACTTTCCAAAACATATTAAGCTTTAAAACATATATAGCAAATACAGAGGCTTGATTAATCTTTGTTCCTCGTGCTTGCATTTAGTATAATTAAACGTTTTGTATTTATCCAACGAATTAAAAATGTGCACAGATAAGTGGGTTTATTCACCCGCGATTATACAAACACCAAATCACGCTAATTGCACTCGCTGTATATTTAAATGGACGTCCGTCGAGACCGATATTGTCGGCATTGATGCTGCAGTTCGAAACAAAAACGAAATGAAATACAAATTATGAGATTGTATGTTTTAGTACATACTTGTGCTCAATGCTGTCTTTGATAATAATTATTGCTGTTTGAATAACATTACTGTAATTGGTCTGGCTTCAGATTGCTAAATAAAGCTCTCTCGGAGGGGAGAAGGTTGTTAAAACATCAGTGAAATTAATTAACTAGAGATAGATGATTTTAATGTCGATCATTTATATGATTTATTTGCTACGTACGTATTTATTTTATTACACTTTAACAGAGCAAAAATTTTTCGCATTTCGATACTTTGTAGTGATAAAGTTAGACAGCTGAAGATAGACAAACGTTTGCCACCATAACCGCTAACCTCCATTGATGGAGACGGCACTTGAAGAAGAAGAAGTAGTGATAAAGGTAGGAAAAATACAAAAAATAATGAGAATCTATCGTTAACTCACCCAAAATTAAAGACAGATGGATTAAAAATAGAAAAGATTGCTGTAATATGTATAATACAGTATTGCCCAAAATAAACAGTACTGAAACTGAAACAAAGATGTCTCTTTGTGCGCGCTGTCATATTTAAATTATGTAACTAGTATAGACCTATTAAATAATCCTTAAACAATTAATTATTAAGGCCAATTGTTAAAAGTGGTGTTAAGTACAGAGGAGAAAGTTGTTCTTATGGAGCATTATTTTCGCTCATACGGAATCGGCCGATGTAATAGTGCAAGTCTGCTATACGTGTGTCATCAATGGCAGCTATGTATGCCGTTGCTCCCGCTTGGCGGCGCTAGTGTAGTTGGAGGTCAACACATGGTCAACACATTTTGACAATTCTTTGGGTTTGTATGGTATTTTTGTTGTAATTATTGAGATTTAATAAATTATAACAGAAAAATACGGTTGAGCGCAAGTCAAAGTGAAATGGCCAAAGCACTTACATACAATGTAAAACTGGTCCTCTCCATGGATGAAAGCATTACTGAAGCATTATATTAATGTATTATTGGCAAGCGATACAGAGCAGTGTGAAAACATGTTGCTGTTGCGATGCTTGCGAAGCAAAAGATAAACTTCTGTTATAATTCAAGACCACAATACAAAATTAGGCATAATTTTACTAATAGTGTAATCAGTGTAACATATTAGAGTAAAAAATGTGAGAAAATATCTATTTGTGTCTATGAAAAGGCAACTCTTAGCCGTTTCATTAGCTGTGGACTTTTTATTTAATTGAATCATCCTTATTTAGTTGCTTTTCTATTTAACAAAAGATTCAATGATTAGTTCTGATAGTTTGCCATATTTAGAAATAAAAGATGAATTACGTTTGAAATTAAATTCAAATTATTATAATCAAGCGCAAACTCAAATGTTTGTCACTTGTGAGTTCTGTGATTTTTTCACTTGGACAAAAAAAGATATGAGATGTATTTCTATAAGTAGAAAAAATGATTTAATTCGTAATGAAATAATCACTCTAGCCAAAGAGTTTTTTGAGTAGTAGATGGTTATAGCATTGGCTAAAGAATACTATTTATTAGCGAAGTAGATAATCTTAATCTCTATAACAAAATAAAAGAAAAATAAATAGTATTTATGTTAATTTTATTAATCTTTATCTATTATATGTTGCTCCAAAAATTTGCTAACATAAAGCATACAACTATTATCCTTTTTATATAATATTTAGTTTATTGTAGATACGAGTAAATGCATTTCTGTCGCACATATTTATCTCTTCTTATTGCCACAATCCACTTTTTTCTTATCAGATTATCTTTGAGAAACCTGTGTTTCTGATATTTTCGATGAGCACAAAGGAACAGCACAACACTGAGGCATTTATTATCGCAAATTAAATCTATACATCGAAATAAATGCAATATTTACTTTAAAAATATATGGATTTGGACAGTTGACGTGACCTCCAACTACACTAGCGCCATCTACGTTGAGCTTTCCAGATTAGCTGCCATTCACACAATCTTCAAAATTCTCTGTAATGCTGTAATTTTGAAGATTGTAGCAGTTTAAAAATAGGAGTAATGTATTGTGCCAATAAAAAATAAGCTCAGAGCGTCGCAGGACAATAACGATAATCGTGAACGTGTTTTTAGCGAATGTTTAAAAATTCGAAAGCCAGCTAAATAAGCACAAAGTTGCATCTTGACTTAAAACGAAGTTCCTATGGTTTTCAGATGAAGCACATTTTCAGTTGTCAAACCATATAAATCGTCGCACAAATTGATTTCTGGGCCAGATGAAGTTCGAGAAGTTCCATTACATAGCGCAAAAGTGAATGTCTGGTGTGCAGTTTCGGGACACGGAATCATTGGTAAATACTTTATCAAAGAAAACGGTAAGCAAGTCACACTTAATTATTAGAGGTACATACAAATTTTAACACGCTTTCCCTGATCTAGGTAAATTTTATCGTGCACGTAATTTTTCATTTCGAGACCAATTTTTCCAGCAGGATGGGGCAACTTGCCATACTGCTGTCGCAGTTCTTTAATTTCTTCAGGAACATTTTTCAAACCAATTTATTTAACGATTTACTGACTTCTCCTATCCTGCACATTCTCCAGACTTAACATCACCAGACGCATACATTTTGGTGAAAGCTAAAACTGCCGTTTTTAAACAGGCACCACAAACCATCAATGAGTTAAAGGATGCCGTTAGAGCCTTCTTCGCGGACTTAAAACAAGCTTTATTCCATAAACTTACGAAGAGTCCACTAGGAAATTAAGTTCCTGTAGCTGGCTGTATACCATGTATCAAATTTTTTTTTATTTAAAAGATATATAATAAAATACCCAAACGGGCTATATCACAATTACAATACGTTTCCGGAATCTATATTCCATCATCAGTGTAACCTAAAAGTATATAACCACTTTAATTAAAAATAACGTAAAATTTGAAATGTTGACTAAGGTTAATGGAAAATGTGGTTAATACTTACTAAGTATAGATGTTTTGAGCTATTAAAATATTTGAGTAAAAACCCGTTAAATATTGTTAATTTAACTTTGTGTTAGATTATATGTTCTAAAAAGTAAAGATGTTTAAGTTACCAGTGGAATTGGTAACATAGCAGCGTACGACTCTACATGAGGTTGCTTGGTCCAGAGACAAAGTGTCTACGAGGACAGTGGCCTCATGTAGACACTGTAATAATAATACAGTCTGCATTAAACGTTATCGTCCGTATTAAACAGTCGGTAAGATAGCCAAGCGGGCTGGGCGGCCGGTTCTCATTCGCTGCACTGCGAATGATGTGAGTTCGATCCTCAGCTCGGTATACAGAAAACAAAAAGGCTAACGCAGCAGTTTAAAATTCTAAATGAATCTGCGGCTTAGACTAGAATATGCTGGTGTCTGATCGGCCTATGGTGGAGCAGTACGACAGAAGATAAGGGTTATTATAGATGTGGCGTGGTGGACAAAGGGTTAAAGCCAAAATAGAGCATATTTGCAATGAACTTACCTTTGAACAATGCAGATCCTTCGACCTGCGTTAGAAATTAATTGCTAATCAATGACAAGCTGCCACAACACGACACTCACCTATAGGTGTGTTCTCGAGATTACCTTGGGAATGAGCGTAATATAATCATTAGTCTTTTTTGCAAACTATTTCTCTTATTTTCATTTTAGAAATACTTTGTGTTTTTATATTAATGTTTACTATCCATTCTTACCTATAATGCTTTTGTTGTGCACTATTTTTTTCTCTGTATTGTTCTGATTTTAATGTACTTATTCTACATCTCACCTTTCTTGAGATCTTCTTAAAGTCATTCGTATTTTTTTGAATGAATAATTATTTATACATTTTTTTTCTGTATGCTTTTATAAATTTCCAAAAATAAAAAGAAATTAAAGACATAAGTAAATATTTAAATATTTTATTAAATTAAGTTAGTCTCAAATAAGCATATATGATAATTACTATGTACATTATAGTGCTTTGGAATCCTGACGAAAATATATTTTCAAATTATTTACAAAATATATACACATTTCTAAGTATGATAGTAATATTAGGAATCATATTAAAAAGTTCAACATTTTAAAGCAGAAATAATAAGTTTCAAAAATTCACTTATTATAATATTAAACTTAATTTCCAGTAAATTAATAAAAATTATGGCTTTATTTACTACTAAAAATTCATTAAAGTTCTCAGTATTGTTTAAAAAAAAAATAATATAATAGCTAATCAAATTAATATGTGTATCAAATTTCTACCTATTTGTCTTATTTAACTCTAAATAAAGAAAAAATTTAAAGTGCATATTACCCTCGAAAAGGGCGATGAAGAAATGCAAAAACTATAAGGGCATTAATGTGATAGCATATATTAGCAGGTTATGTGATAAAATACTGAAAAAATCTATCTGAAATAAGATGAGAGATTGTCAAACAGTATTTTTGGCAGCAAGGTCCTGCATAGACTACTTAGACTACTGCATATACTACTTCCTGTATAAAAGATTAACTTAGAAAAGAATGGCAAAAAATAAACTAGTATTCGTGTGCCTCATTCTTTAAGGACGTTGCCGACCATAAAGGCCCATTTTACTCTGTCTGCAGCAGTTTTGAAGAGTACTGTTGTTGTTTTCCCACTCCACAGGTTTAAATTTTTCAACCAGGACATGGATAGTGTCCCTGGTCCTCTTTTTTCGTCCACTTTCCCTTGTATAACCAATCGCATCAAGTCATATTTTTCATTTCTTAGTATATGACCAAAGTATCTCATTTTTCTCCCCTTTATAGAGTATTTCTTTTTCCTTTTTATCTTTCATAATATTTATGAGTTATGATATTTTTCACATTTTTTGATAACACCACATCTCATAGCTGGTAAGTCTTGTTTCAGTTGCGTCCGTAACTGTCCAAGCTTCAACTCTATATATAAGGGTAGAGAATACGTAACATCTTAAGAATCTAGTTCTAATTGCTATTTTCAGTTTTCCTTTACTTAATACTGCTTTAATCTTATTGAAAACGCTTCTAACTATTTCAATTCATTCATTCGATCATTTAGCTCATAAGCCAATTAATTTTATCTGGGTACTTTTTCTAAAACTTTTTCCTTTAACGTAGATTGTTTAGTATTCAATCTTGTTCTTACTGATAATTATGATTTCTGTTTTTTTTTTGTATTCACTTCCATTCCATACCTCTCGTAGCGTAGTACTGTGTAGTGCGATCAAGCAAAATTTGCAGCCCTTCTTAACAGTTTCCAAGGAGTATTGTATCATATGCATATCTGAGATTATTCACTACTCTGTCCTTAATCAAGCAGATCCAAGACCAATCGTGAATTGAACGTTACCGTCAACATGGATCTGCACAACCGAATATTTTGATTGCGAGTGCGTTTGGAGCTTCCGCTGGATTGAGGTGGAAGTGAGAATAAGTCTGTGTGCGATCGAATTTGCGTATTTCATTTTTTTGTTAGTAATATTTTTTTTTACTTTTACAGACGTTCGCCGGGGAATTCACTCTCGCGTGATCCAGACGGGGACATAGAAGACATTTTATTTTTATTGTATATACGTTAAAATAATTAATAGATTTATTTTTATTTCAACCTGTGTTTTACTGAGTCTGTCGCTTCGAAAGAGCTACTTCTCACAACTCGTCTTATTATACACTGGTAGACTGGTACACATGGCATTTATTAATTTAAAAGCTGAACATGACATACCCATAAAAACTGTGGAAACAATAAAGTAAATGGGACTAACTTAAAGAATAATAGAAGCCTTAAAGAAACTATAAAATAACAACAGGTTAAGGGTTAAAATGGAAACTAAATCTCCAAACGAATTTAAGACGACAAATGGGTTACTAGAGGGATCCTGTACAACTTCGACGCTGTTTAAGATATTTATAAAACAAAATATTAAAGCCAATACCAATCCAAGATGACTTTTTGTCCACATTAAGGTTTTCAGATGAACAAGTAGTAGCGATTCAAGATGAAAAAGATGTATCCTGTATGTATGGAAAACTAGACGAGGAATACACAAAAAATTGACTGGAAATAAACCGAAAAAAGATCATATACTTAACAACAGAACAAGAATTAGTGAGAACTTGAAAATAAAAGAAGATAAGGAGTTAACCGGTACAGAAAGATTCTAGTATTTAGGATTCATAATCGCAAAGAATGGAACCACTGAGCACAAAATAACCACAAGATTAGCACAGACAATAATATGTATCCAACAGATGAATGAGGTACTATGGGATAAACAGATTCCCAGAAATACAAAGGAAAAAATGTATTATAATACCTTTATACGTAGTACAATGACTTACGAAGCAGAGAATTGGGTAACAAATAAACGAAACAAGTCCAAAATTAAAGCAACTAAAATTGGGTTCATAAGAAAAAGCTATAGATTATGAGAAATGCGGAGATAAAAAGAGGAATGGCAAGAGAACAAGACATATTAAGCTACGGTGCAGAAAAATGATTCATTTAGTATAAACACGTGAAAAGCATATCGTAGGATAACAAAGATTTCGAATTAAAGCTCAATTGAAATGAGCCAAAAATGCGGATCAAGAAGATCATGGAGCGATGAAGTGGACGAGACCATGGATAGACGAAATCCTAGAAATGGAGAATGGCAGGATAGAAAAGACTGGAGACTTTGACCGAAAAAAAGAAGATTGTGACAGATGTCGAAATCCGTGTGTATTTATATAATTTATTTAAAGAAGAACGATTAAATGTAGAATACCTACCTGACGAAATATTCATTCAAAATCGATTAGGATAGAGTAGCAACCGATAAGACCTTATACGTATTGTAGAATTAATTATTTGTAAAAGATTTTAAAGTGTTTGTAAATTTAAAATAAAAATAAGATTGTAAAAGATCTAAATGTCAGGTTATTAGTTACCTGCACACTATCGACTGATTATGGGGCGAGAATATAAGAGAATAAACACGACATATTATCTGACTTTCGCAATTAACCAGAAGTTCCTGAGAAATACTACTAAATGTTTTGTGTTTGTCTCTCCCAGTCGAAAACACAGATTCCAATGCTCAATTATTTATTATTTTTTAAATTAAGTATATAATAATAAACTTCATAATATGCGATTACTTTCTATATGTGATCGTTGAGCGGTCTAGAGTTCTAAACGACTGAGTTGGTTGGGACCCGTAGAAAAGATGGATGATAAGAGAAATATAAGAGCAGTATTTAGAAAAGAATTAAACGGAAAGAGGCCGAGAGTAGACCCAGAAAAAGATGGATTGATGGTATTAACCAGAATTTCAAAGACCTAGGAATACCAAAATGGGAAAAAAAAGGAAAGGAAAGAAAAACAAGGTCAACTATAAAGAAAGGAAAATATATGTGACACTAAAATATTCTTAAAAAAGCAAAACCAGAAAGCAACGATTTTTAGGTATAAACTCTGGACTTTTTAAAAAGTTATACGTGTTGTTGGCATCCACAGCATGTAAAACTTTAAAGCCTAGAAACCCCAACGGGCGATCGTGACCCTCCATGGGCTGTCAGTGGTCACAGGTAATAATTATAATGATGAATGAATCTTACAGAAAACTGAAACTTAAATAAAGCAGAAGAAAAATCTAGTAATAACAAAATATTTCAAAGAACATAAGTAATGAAAAAAGTGTTGTTTTTTATTCTATTTTGCTTCTAATTTTTTTTTGTCGAATGGAATATTAATTTTTTTTTTTGTATATTCCACTTTTGAAATATATAATTATGTGATATATTTGATTTAAAATGAATTCAGAGGCTTTTTTGTAATTTGGCAACAATGTCAACGTAGATCTGTGACGTAACTAATGACGTGCATAGGGATTTTTAATGTACCAACTGTATATGCTTGTAGATAGAAGATGGCAAATACAGATGAAGATAACATAATTATTTTTTAACATTGAATTTGTCAATTTTTCGCTGGTTGTGTCGTTTCAAATATTTTATTAAAAATTTATAAAGTTCTATTAATTTATTTGTAAAATAATCATAATTTTCTCGCTCCAGAAATGACGATCCGAACTTGGCATAAAATAACAATTATCAATCACATTCTTTACTCAAATCAAACAACTTCCAATCGGTTTCATTATTTTTCTTTGCATTTCTTAATACCTCGGGTAAATACAATAAAATCAAGCCAATTCTATTTGTGTCATAACTTCAAATGGCATTATTGTACTTTAATATTTCTGCTTTTAAAATTTACAACTTTTCTTTCTATAATATACTTGAATCTATCAATATCGTTGTCAAACAAATTTGCTAAAATTATTTGAAAGTTTAACAATTCACAACCTTATACATAAAAGTTTTTCTTTGATCTGGTGGTAGATAAATGGATAGGTATATGGGTAAAATGTTTAAAATGATAGTACATATTTATAACTAAAGAAAGCAAATTTTAAGCTTAAATAAAACTAATCTACGTTTGGAATGAACTTTTTAAGTTAAGGTCAAGTTTATGATAAAAGTACTGATAAAATTACAAATGTATAGCGATCAATAGAAAGACACATGTTACATATTATAGAACTTAAAAAGAAAGTAACAAACGAGCGGTTTAGAGAAATAAACAAAGTGTGATATTATATATAATAAGAGTTGTCCATTAAAATTCAAAAAAAAAGAGTGACGACCTACTCACTATTTCAGATATAACTTCAGTATAACTTGATTCTAAACGGTTGTTCATTCTTTATTCTTTCTGTCTACTTTGTACATTGTTGAAAATCTCTTTTTTTATACATAGATGTTAAAGCGTTTTTCCACTTCTACAGGGATACCATTTAATCAAATTAGTTAACTTTTTTAATTTTATAGTGCCTGATTACATTTCGCTTTTGTCATTTTGACGATCTTTGTCACTTTGACGATAAAAAAGTCAAGTAGGATATCATCTAATTGAGGGCTTTTTATATTGTCACACAGTCAGGTGACGACCAGCTCTACTATTAGTCCGGATAGAATAGTGATAAAGTTTACAACTAAGATCAAGGATGGTTAAGTGCTATATTTGCTCTATACTTTTGTATGGAGCAGAAGCATTGGAAAATTGAAAATGTGGATTCATAGACGGATGCTCAAGATACGTTGGACAGCAAGAGAAACTAATGACGAAGTACTAAGGAGGTTCAACAAAGATAAAGAATTGCAAAAACCTGTTAAACACCGAAAAATATCTTATCTGGGACACATGGTGAGGGAAAATCGGTACAACTAATCCTTAAAGACAAAATAGAAGGATGTAGAGATGTAGGAATAAAATAGATCTCTTGCTTAAAAAACATTAGTGATTGGACTCAAATATCAAATGCAGGACAATTATTCAAAATGTAGCAAAAGATCGAGAAGCTTTCATAATGGTGACCGCAAACGTCGGATAATTCTTATATGGCACACAAAGAAGAAGAAGTCTATAGGAGTAAAAATAACAAAGACATAAGAAATTTTGATAAGTGGAACATGGAAATATTGAAAATACATACTGGCAGGCTAATATTCATTTAACTCAAAAAGAAAACTGTTTTTTTTTAACTGGAGTTCAAAAGATGCAATATAGCTAAATGATTAAACTGTTCAGAGTACAACCTAGAAATAAAGTCTATTTCTGGGACAGTGAAACCTAGAAGTTTACTTATGTATTAATTCTGCTTCCACCATTAGTATAAACATTAGTCATCCAATTTCAAACTGTAAAAGATCGAATAAATAAAAAAGAACGAAAAATTGGACACTAGCTATGGACGTTACCGATTACAAATTTTAGCAAGTGTTTAAGAGATTACTTTAAAAGACGGAAGACTTTAAAAAAAATATACGCTAAATGACTGATGAGACGCTAACACTAAAGTTGTGTTATGATAAAGTGCAACAGAAGGTAGGCGAAAAAGAAGACTCTAGAAGGAAGAACGACAGATCTAAAAGTAAGAAAAATAAGGAGGTATACAAGGTAGCAAAGAGGTAGGTAAAATGTCCTGTAGCTATTGCTAATTAAAGATCGTCTGCAGAACTATACAAAAAGTTGAAAACACCTGAAAGGATTACAAAGTTATAGAGCGTTGCTAAAGCAAGAAAAAGTTTATAAAAGGACTCACTTAAGGCAGAGACAACATGCGGAAGAAAGAGTATTAAAAACCGATGTTGAAATAAAGCAATGATGATATAAGTACTTTAGGAACTTGCTAAATAAAGAACAACAGAGTAGAAACAAACCATGCAGGACCCCAAATGAGAATGTAATACTGATGATAATTTAGGTGAGTTTGATCAAGCGTTAAATAGGTTGAAGAATGGTCCATAGAAAGGGCAAAGATTTGCCAGAAAATTAAAACTAGAAAGCATATTCAACAACACTTCTTTTGAAGGAATTAAATGCAAGCAATCCATTTGGTATGGCCAATTCTAAAGAATTAATGACAGACGACTTCCTAAGCAAATCATAAAGTGGGTACCAGGTAAAAAAAGAAAAATTAGAAGACCAGAACAGATATGAGTCGAAGGCATTCAAAGAGTACTAGTAAAAGTGAAGTGCATCGAAGAGGAATCTTCAATCAAGGAACAATCGGCAAGAATCTGATGAAAACTGGGAACTGGAAGGCATAAAAAATAATAACATTTTTTTTGCTTTAAGGAGTCCTGTAAGAAGACCGTTGTGTTCTTCTGTCATAAATGCTGTGCTTCCTTACATTTTGAAATCATGTATAGATCTTTTTTGTTTCGTATTTGCGAATACCCGTGATTGATAAACCAAATTAGCTATGTTTAAGCTCTAGTTTTTAAAACAAAATATCACCATGTATTATTTAAAGTGTTTATTATTATTTAAGAGTGTAGTATTTGCTGCATTTGAAAAATATATCTTTAGTTTGTAAACTATTCCACTTTTAGAGGAAACCATTGACACCACACCATCATGCATTTTTGTATTCACCACAATGAAAATTATAATACGGTCAATTTTAATTACTTTTAATAATTACTCGACAAGTTATATAACTACTAACGCATAACAATTTTACTATTCCACTCTATTTATCATTTGCTCCAAATGATTATTGCAGACCAATTAGCTAATTGCAGTAACTCTGCTATCTGATAATTAGCGTAAATTTTACAAATTTTTGATTACAGGTATGCAAAGACTATCAGAATTATAGTTAGCAACATAAAAGTTAACTAAAACTATTTTCAGCACTGCCATGTATTATAGTGTTTATTTGAGTACTTATATTGTAACTTGCACCAGTTTGCATCAGTTGTACATTTATACCAATTAGTAAAACAGTCTTTCCAGTCTTTAGTTGGCATCTGCAAAATCGCTGTTTTAAAGGCATTGGTGGCTTTTTCTGGCGACTGGAATCGCTGCGCACACATTGAATTTTTAATCTTTGAAAATGTGAAGAAGTTGCTAGGACTTAGGTCGGGACTATACGGTGTATAGTTTAACAATTCAGTGTTTTGAAGCTCCAAAAACTCTATTGTCTTTTGGGCAGTGTAAGCGCTTATCCTGATGTAGGATAATTCTCCATTGTGTGTTGCTCTGTCGGAGTTGTGATAAGCAAACGGTTATATAGCAATCAGAAATAACTGCTTTTAGATCTTCTTAAGCAGTTGTTGTCACAAGATCATATTTTGAAAAAGAAATCGCGACCATTTTCTTTGACACACGAGAACGGATCACTTTTGTTGGTTTTTCCTCTTTGTGAAACACCTACACAGCGGACTGGTTCGTAGATGTAAATCTAAGATTAATCACCATTAACAATACTATAAAACTTTTTTGAGCATTCTTTGTTAAAACTTTTCAATGTTTCAATGATTTTCAGCACCAATTGACGCGAACTGATTTTTGCTCTTCTGTGAGCAAATGAGGGATCCAACGGGAAGCTTACTTGGTACCACACAGTTTATCATGTAGCATCTTCTGGATTAAAGTCTGCTACACTGCTGTTTTGGGTGGATCTGGCCTGTATTCGTCGTGATACTGAAGCAACCACGATGAAACGAAATTCGCAATACTAGCGGGAAATAGTTTGACAGATATACAAAAAAGTGGTTAATTGCTAAACTGAAAAGAAAAAGCCCTAGCTAGGGATAGTTTTAATACTTTTCTTTGAACAATATACCCTATGTATTTTCTAATTACTTAGCGAATTGCTTGAGATAGACCTCGCTGACTAGCAAATTTTGTTGACAGTTTATCTAATAGTGTTCGTAAGTAATACTCGTACAGATGAACGTAATTGTCTTGCTCAACCTGTTTTTCTTGTATAAATTCTTCACGTTTTCATAATTTATATCCAACATTTTATATTTTGTTTATATAACCAGCAAGTTCATAATATATCTTTTGCTTTAAACGTAACCAAAAAATACCAATTAGATGCAAGGTTTGGTGAGAGGGGACATACAGTTTTTTTTGTGTTACCAGCTAAATGGGAAGTTGTTTCAAAATAGCCCAGCATTCTTTCTCTATATATTTATCTTCATATATATGTAACTTTACTTTAGAAAGACTCTTAAAATGATCAAATTTTAAACGAAAGCCGTGAAGATAGTATTTATAAATTTATTGTTCTGAAGCTGAACCTCGTTATTTAATTCTTAAGTCCATTCCATCCAAAAGTTGGGCAAGAAAGATTTGTGTCCTGTAAGTGTGGAGTTTGATCTGTATTAGTCAGTCTACTTAGAGTCAGACAATTGGCCTTAATTTTTTTTATTATAATCTTTTAATGTTCATTTTTAGCTGTTTTCTAAGGTCTAGCAAAGCAAATTATTCAAAATTGTAAGTTACATTTTCTGTCAAAGTTCAGCACGTTTTTGTCATAATGTTGTTTAAGTTTTTTATAACATTAAACATTTTTTATTTCTAATTATTACACTTCTAAAACCACAGATGTATCCAGACAATAGACTCAGCGGAGAAATTCAGGATCAAAGTGAACAAAAACTGTTTTGTCAGGAGGAAATCTTATGGTAAACATATTTTGGAATTAACAGAAAATTGTATTTTTATTAACTTAAACAACAATAAAGCATCGTCGGATCTATTCGCTATGTGCGTGTTTTAAAGAGCGACACCTAGTGCAATAAATCAGCGAAGGTGTTAGCATTGTTAATATTTAAGTCTCTTATTTGTTGTAAATAAAGTGAAAAACTCGTTTATTTAATACAATAATTATAATAATTGAACTTGAATTTATTATTTTTTGTTGTATTTTTACAATTTATAACACAACATTTGCGAAATTCTATTTTCTTCAATAACTGCTTATGAGATATGTTAACAAAGTTGCAAGATTTCACCGCTGCACGCGCACGATCATTTCTTGTATCCCCTCCAAGTACTTACACTCAGCAAATTCGATTAAACAATTAAAAAGTTAGGACAATATCAAAAAGTAGACGTCTCATTTGTTACTTTTGCATCAGGATAAAGTTACCTGCACATAAGTCTCTGTATTCGTCTATTAGTATATTTGCATTTGGCTTTCAATGCTTATTATATCAGTACAAAGCTCACAAACTTACCAAAAAGGCTCAGTACAAAGAGGTTCTTGTTCAATCTCGAAACAATGCATAATATCGTTCACACGTTTTTGTCAAAAGAACTCTTGCGTTTGTAAATGGCACAATTACATCAACAATCTTCTCTGTTATATATTCTCAAACTTTTTAAAAGAAAGAATAAAAAATTAGAATTAGTTAACTTGAACCGAAATATTTTTATGCAAGGAGTAAATGGTTACTCTTTTTCCTATTTTAATGGACTACGACTGTATCATAGACATGAAATGGGAATGTTCTGCTAAACAGTTACTGTTTATATTACTATAACAAAAATTACGAAATGGTATTTATTACAATTCGTACCCGTTCTGTCGACATTTATGGAGGTATTTATACAGGATTTTTAACTTACTAAATTAATCACATCTAATAATCAAAGGCAGCGCAATGTGACAAAAATCCAAATATTTTTTATATATTAATTAACACAAAAATAATTAGTAGGTTAATTGGATTACATATACCGGAAACGGAATATTAGAGTTAATTTTTACAATTATTATGCAATCTGTGTGGTTGTTTCTGTATTCTACAATTGGCATGTGGGTGTAACTCTATTGAGTCAAAACCACAAACTATTTTACCTGCATATAATATAAAAGCATACGTTTGTTAACATAATATTTTATTTGTTCAGGGCCGGGAGATTTACCACTTTTAGCTTGTTTCATTGCATATTCAATTTCTTCTCGTATAATGTCAGGCCGAGTATCATCCTTAAATTCTTTTGGTACTTCTGTTCTCTCTTTGTCTTTAAAAAGTTGTGCTATATATTGTGTCCATCTCTGCATTTTTTGGTTTATATCTGTTATAAGTGCACCACTTTCGTCTCCTAGTTGCCTAGTTTGAAGTGTTTTTCTCATTTCTGTTAATTCTCTAATTCTTTTATGCATGTTAAAAAAGTCCTATTTTTTCTTAATTTCTTCTAGTTCTTGGCACTGCTCATGTAACATTCTCTCCTTAGCTTCTTTTATCTCTTTTTTATTAACCGATCAATTTCATTATATTTAATTGGATTTTTTGTTTTAAATGACTTTCTTTTAAATGTATCTACATAATGCCAACTAAGATTTTTGTATTTTGTATAATATGGACGTTAACTGCAAAAACTAATGACCCCAGCGTCATTATAAATAATATGGCAAGCCTCCGGTAACATTCAGCTAAATTTATGTTTTTGCTGAAAAAACATAGTCCAATAAGCAATGAAATGTTAAATGTTTCTTTTAGCATAATGAATGTTCGTTAAATTTTATTTTCGTTAGATTAGTATTTCGTAGACTATTTAAAAAAACTTTAGCCGTTAAAATCATTCCGTCGAATTTCATGTCTTTTGTTTAACGGCTTCTTTTATGCTCACATGAAAAATGCCGCTAATGGGTTGTATCAACTTTACTTCTTCCAAACTAAAGTGAATTCCTTTTTGAATTACCGTACTCGTATAAAATCAGCCTGTTTCGTTTACTGCTCTAAATGCTTTCACGGTTTGACAAAAGGTTCTACATAAAATGTATTGAAATATTTCTCTACAATATTGTGCGGCTATTTTTTTACAAGCTTAGTACTTAGTGCTGTAACGATAACTTAAGAAAAATATAAAGAAACAATCAGCTGAAAAAATCTCATTAAAATACCGACGAACAAAATTAGAAATGCGGAAGGTATTAACTGAGATTATTTCGATGACATGTAAAGACCAATAAACAAGATAGTAGTCACGATAAAAAGGCGTAAGCGCCACAATTACGAAAATAAGATTGTTGTGCCTAGAAACTAATCTTTACAAAGAGCTATTACAGAAACGTATTGAAGAAAAAAAGGTTTTAACCGACAAAAATGTACTGAAGAGTAAATTTGACCTCTCTCTTTTCTAATTGCTGATTCTCGTCGCTGACAGACTAGATTAGTTAATTAGTAAGCGCAAGACTTTCATACTGGTAAGTTTGCGTTACGCCATGTTGTTAAAAATTGTAGTTTTGCAATTAAAAGGTATTAAAACTAAATTGTAAATGTATTGTTCTGTGTTGATGAGGTTAATTCAGTAAGCATATTTAAATTAAAATGATATTTCAATGGTAAACCTGTAAAATCGTATTTTAATTATGATTGTCGCTTGCACCTTTATAGATTTTTTATTTGGTTAGCGCAAGCTTTTGCTATAGCGGATACAAGCAATATTTTGAACATTTGCCCTTAGATGTTATAATATTTGCATTTTACTTAAATCTTTAAATTTTTGTTACCAGTATAATTGTTTAAAATTGGGGTCCTATTTTGTCACTTACGACTTTTTGTTCTTTTCAGATATCGTGAGGACAAAAAGTGATAGAGTTGGCTCTACAAATTGGAGAAACAGCGAGAAGAATAACAGTACAGTTGTTTGTAATGAACTTCTTGTGTAATATAAAAGAAGTAATGCAAGAGCTCCCGGACTTTTTATTACTAATAAAAAAGACTTATTAGCACAACAATATAACCAAGAGACTAAGATTTACAAGAAAACTGAATTTCTGTAGTGGGTTGTATACCATGTATCACAAAAAATGTTTATTTAAAAAATTCCTTTATAAAAGATATATATTAAAACACCTTTTGGGCTACAGATAAAGAATGGTTAAGTGCTATGTTTGGTCCATACTTTTGTATAGTGTAGAAGTGTAGACGCTAAAAGTATCGATCATGAACAAAATTAAAGCATTGGAAATGTGGCTTCATAGACGAATGCTGAAGATACCTTGGACAGCAAGGAAAACTAACGAAGAAGTACTAAGGAGGGTCAACAAAGATAGAGAACTGCTAGAAAATGTCTTATGTGGGACATATGGTAAGGGGAAGTCGATACAAAATATTACATCTGTCCCTTAAAGGCAAAATAGAGGGCCGTAGAGATGTAGGAGGAAAACAAGTTTCTTCTTTAAAAAAAAATTCGTAAACTGACTCAGATATAAAATGCAGGACAATTATTTCATATTGCAGATCGAAAAGCCTTCGCAATGGTGATTGCCAACATTGGATTATTCTGATATGGCACGCGAAGAAGAACACCGGGCTACATCACAGAACCTTTTTGGATGAACATGTTTGAAGCCACTAAATATATGGATAAAATCCCTTTAAAGGTTGGTAAATTAAACTATGACGTTTAAGTTTAAGTTTAAGTTTAAGTTACAACAGGAATAGATTACATGGCAACGTAAGACTCTACTGGAGGTTGCTAATTCTTAAACCAAGTGTCTTTAAGTGTGTTTATGGACAAAATTATGGCCGGTTATAAAAGTAAACATTTTTCTGAGAATTTTTTATTATTAGCCAAAGGCTTTTGATAGTTTGGACCACTCAATTTTACTGGAAAAATCAGAAAGACATAGTAATAGGGGACTGGCTTATCATTGGATAAAATCTTACTTAAGAGGACGTAAGCAAAAAATAGTTACAGAATATCAAAGAGTCAAGTTACTTCTCAGATGAGGAATCTCTTACTATAGGTATCCTACAAAACATTATGATAGACCTCTTGTTATTTGTTTTTTATGGTATTGATCTAGCTAAAAAAACAACGGTTGTCTAGTAAACTTTGCCGATGATACGAATATCTTGATCTCAGGATCGTCTTTGATCATACTTCTGAATATTGCAAACGATACTTTGGAGAAGGCTTAGATGTGGTTTAGTATAAACTGACTTTAGTATAAATCAGGAAAATATAAATGATAATATATGAGAATACTTTCGCAAATGGAGGCTACGGCCCAATGCAACGAAAACCGAAGTGTGCTGTTTCCATCTGAATAATGCCCAAGCCAACAAAAAACTCTCCATCCACTTCGAAAACAGACTGCTCACTCATAACTCAACACCAAAATATCTTGGAGTGACTCTGGACAGAACATTGAGTTTTAAAGAACATCTTCAAAGAACGACAGCAAAGTTGAAAACGAGAAATAATATAGTCCAAAAGCTATGTGGCACTACATGGGGGTCTTCAGCCTCCGTACTCAGATCATCCGCTCTCGGACTTGTATACTCGGTGGCTGAATATGCTTCCCCGGTATGGCTCAATAGCAAACACACAAAGATTATTGACACTCAATTAAACCAGACAATGCAAATGATCTCAGGTACAATTAGACCCACACCGAACAATTGGCTTCCCATTCTAAGTCACATTCCACCGCCGAAACTGCGAAGAAGTCATTTTCTTCCCAGAGAATATCGAAAAATTGAGGCTAACCATCAACTACCTATACACCAAGATAAGCTTGATATCGAAATAAACAGACTGCGCTCCAGATATCCTCCATTGCTAAGAGCCAACTCCTTACATCAGGAACATTTCAACCTGACCAAAGCTTGGAGAACACAATGGGAGAGCGGCTAACCACAGGAAGCACATCAAATGGCCTGTATCGATCAGAAACCGCCAGGCTTTGAACTGACCCGCAATACATGGACAACGCTAAACAGAATAAGAACAAGCAGCGGTAGATGTGCTGACAGCTTATATAGATGGGGAAAAGCCCTTACTCCTGAGTGTGACTGTGGTGCGCAACGACAGACCGTCCGACACATTGTTGAAGAATGTCCCCGAAGGCGATTCCGTGGAGTTTTCGATGAGTTCCTGAATGCGACCGAAAATGTTTTACATTATATTAATAATACATTAGATGTTCGTTTGTAATACTTCATGTAACGTTTTTATATTGATTTTTTTAATTGTGTGTTCTTATTGTATGCCATACGATAAATAAAAAATAAATAAATAAATGATATAATTTTCAAAACTAAAATGAACACAAGTATCATGCCAAAAAATGTTAAAATACAAAAGGAGGAAGTGTTTTTAGTAGATAACACCAAATTTCTGGGTATACATATTGAACAGAATTTAGACTTCGAAATACAGATTGATAAATTATGAGCTAACATCAGTTTGTTACTCTTTTAGAGTATCATCATTGAATTAAGATAAGTCACCCCAAAACGAGCTATCTATCTTGCAAACTTCCACTCGCTTTGAATATTTGGGATAATTTTCTGATAGGATGTACCAAAGACTTAGATATAATGACCCTACTAGGAATATATAGGTTTTACTCCTGATCCTTTGACCAACTCGATTTAGTTCGTGACTTTTAATTTAAAGCAGCACACAATTTGAATTTTATTACATGAGTTTAAAATTAAAATGTTTACTTAGAACTGGGACTGAAGTATGAACGTTGTAATATATAAAATTCGGATCTAGTCTTCAAGCCCATTAAGCTTTTGAAACCGACTATAACCTCATATCGTTGATGTATGTTAAAGATATATTACTTTTAGGATAATTTGAAAAAGGTAGAGTACAGTATCTTTTAATTTATTTGTTTGTGTTGGCTGTTTTCCAATTCTTGGAATTGGAAAAGGCTGACCTTTTGAAAGATAAGTTGATGGACAAAATTTACGAACTTTTTCACAACAAATCCTGAACATATATTAACTTGTATCATAAGTTATATGTAGAAACTTCATGAATCTAAATGGTTGTCAAAATTCATTGTGTTAACTAACTCTAATATTCTTGCCAGTATTATTAAAATGATCTATTTATATACAATATACATCTATAATAGTAAGCTCATTAAGCGCAAGTATTTAGAAACATTGATATATCAAGACGAAATATAGATATAAGAGTACTCCAACTGTAATGCAATACTATAAAATGGACACTAAATTCTTAAAAAGTCATAACCTGTATTATGATAGAAATTTACCGAATTGTTTTAAAATTTATATTACATGAAAAATTTTATTGCTATAATTATTACAAAATCATTTTAAAATTGGCTTAGTATTAATTGTTACCCCAGCGCTTGCTGCGCCCCTGATTGAATATACTATACTATATTCAAAATCAAGGTAAGCTCCACTTCATACCGATCAGTGGGCGTGTTGTGACGTCGCAGCTTGTTATTGGTTAGAAACTAATTTCTAACTAAAGACAAGCTATATCGTTTTCCTTTCACTTTTCCTTGTATTGTATTGTACATACAAGCACAAACGAAGAATACAGAAACATATAGCACTGCTGAAGTAGAAATACCACAACGAACACTTGACGAAGTAAATGAGGGAATAAAACTTCTGGAAAAGCATATAGCTCCTATATCGTCAGAATTAATAAAAAAAGTATGGAGAAAAGCTCGAAAAGGAAATACACTTTTTTATTCTAAGAATTTTTGAAAAGGAAGAAATTCCTGAACAGTGGATTAAAGTATTAGTTGTACCATTATTCAAAAAAGAAGAAGGACGAAACTACTGCAATTATGTTGACATATCTCTTTTGTAAATGAGCTAGAAAATGCTTTTATATATCTTACTCAAAAGACTAACATCATACACTAAAGGAAACAGTGGTGAATAACAATAACAAAAAAATAGGGTAACCACATATCAAATATTTAGCATCCAGCAAATCTTGGAGAAATGATGGGAATATAATCTAGATGTACTCAACCTAATAGTGGACTGCAACAAGCATACGGGAGTATTAAAATAAACAGTTATGAAGAATAATGTTATAGTATGGTTTCCTTCAAAAACTAATTAATGTGAAAAACTTTAAATTTAAAGTCAGAGTCGGTATCAGTTAAAATTCCATTTTGTGACAAAACATTGAGAATGAAGAATAAGGAATACAAAAACAAGAATTAAAGGATTAAGAAAGAATTATTGCAAATTAAACAAACACTGGAATTAATGAAGATAGAAAAACAAACATGAAATGGTCAAGCATATGAACCCAAAAAGATAGGAATATGAAATAACAAGAAACACAGGAAACCTCATATGAGGGAAAACTAAGACTGGCAACATAAAGAATGAATACTAAATAAATAAAGTCAGAAATGCTGAAGATCTATAAAGAGATAAATAGTAGTAGAGCTATAAAAGTAAAGTAGTAAATAAAATATGTGATAGACATAATATCTGAATAATAGGTGACTAGAATTATCATACCCATCGACATAAAGAAGATAAGGATAAATCTTTAAATTACAGAGTCATCACACGACTCTATCTTTGAATTTGTATGGACGGGTTTCATTTAGGAATATAAGTACAATTTATACATTGGATCGAATACAGAATCGCAGAAAATATAAGAAGAACCGTCAGATAACTTTTATTGGCTATAAAAACGTTTTTGTGGGACAAAGAACAGAACTATAGAAAATGGGCTTCTTGAACTACAAAACCAAAATCAAATTTCAAGGAGGAATAATATCAGAGGAGTTTAAATTTAATAATGGGGTAAAAATCCTTGAGTTTGTTGAATCCTTTTATGGCGAAATGTATGAGAGGACCTACGAAAGGTAAGCTCCTACCCAAAATCACAGAACAGGGATCAAAACTAATGCCAGAAATAACATTATACCAACTTAAAACAGCATTTTTAGAAATGAAAAATGGCAAATCCCCTGAAGGTGACGGAGTGGTGATCGGGCGATCAAAACGGGTAGAAATAAAATAATCTAAGCTTTGGCCCAGCTTTTCACCGAATGCATCTACCAAGGAAAAACTTCTTCTTAATAGAACAATGCAGTCATTGTTTTATTACATAAGTAAGATGACATTAAAGATAATAAAAACTACGATTCTATCAGTTTGCTATCACACATATATAAACTTTTCACAAAAACTTACCAAGAGATGTCTGGACGCTAAGTTAGACTTCTATCAGCCTAGAGAACAATCTAGATTTAGATCGAAATATAGCACTACCCACCACTTACTAGTAGATAAAGAGCCTGATAGAGAAGTCAGCAGAATACAAAAATCTATTGTCACTGAAACTCGTGGATTAAGAGAAAGCGTTCGATACCATAACACATCAAAAAATGTTAAAAGTATTGACAGAATGCCGAATAGACCATGGCTACACTAACACAGTCAAATATATCTACCAAAATGTCACACCTATCGTAAGAATATCTGAACAAAAAACAAAAAAGTTTTGTATACAACGAGGAATACAGCAAAGAGACACGTCTCTCCAAAGCTATTCACGACACCTTTATAGCATACTTGTAAGAAGGCAGATCTGAAAGAGCATGGTATTAGCATAAATGGAGAGAAGCTCAGTCCTTTAAGATTTGCTCATGATATCGACCTTACAGCCGATCGTATGGTTAATGTAATAGTAATGTTAATAGACTAAAGAATAATATAAACAAGACACAAGTAATGACTAATCTGGTGCTAAATCGAAATATTGCTAATATTGATGGAAGGAATATTGTGAAGACTGCAAAAGGTAGTGAATAATATTAGCAAGACTTAGAGGGTTATGTAGCGTCAGATGTATTACAAAAGTAACAGACAGTAATAATGAAGTAATGGAGTACAGGAGAAGAAGAAAAAGACTATGGGGTGGAATCAAGAGTTATTTTAAAGTAACGTCTAGATTATTGGATTTTAGTTTTAAGTCTGCTTGATTCCACATCTCTTGCCATGTTTGGTTGATAAAAGATTCTATTGTAGGTTTTTCATTACGACAGAAGAAGAAAAAGACTATGGGGTGGAATCAAGAGTTGTTTTAAAGCAACGTCTGGATTATTGGATTTTAGTTTTAAGTCTGCTTGATTCCACATCTCTTGCCATGTTTGGTTGATAAAAGATTCTATTGTAGGTTTTTCATTACGACACGTTTAGAATAATAGGGTTGGTTGCGTCATTTACAGCCTTAAATACCGCTTTATTAGCCAATTCGTTACTTTTAAAGCCAACTTTAGATGAAATCCATACATATTTAATATAAGTTAAAATCTATGAAGAGTGTCTTTGTCATCAGCAAAAACAAGTTTTTCAGTAAATTTGTTTGCCTTTTGAATATTGTATTAAAAAGGACTAACAGCATAATTAAGAAAAATATAATTTATTTAAAACTTTAAAGTTAACTTAGAAACTTGTTTAACAGCCCTTTATAGTAAATAAGAATTCAAAATTGGCATTATTTTTGGAGCCTCCTGCGTTTTTTGGTAGTACATGGTATAAATTCGTTATAAATTAGTCAGTCAGTCCTTCAATTTATTTATAATAAATAACTAACAATTACTGTCCTTGTTCGTCTGAAATTGAAAATAAGCAAAAGGTGTAAAAATGTTGCAGGACATTTACATTCAAACAATTTATTTTCTAAATTTTTTTTCTATTTCAGACGAACCGTAAGTTAAATGCGGTATTTCCGAATTTAACCAAATACTTTTTATTAATCTGGAATTTGACATTGTAAATTATTGTAGTAAATTTTTTCGGGATCTATGTTCTGGTATTACTTTATTTGGAAACGAAAGACGAAATGAGAACCTTTAAAGTGAATGCCGAAACGAAAAAGAAAGCAGTTCTATTACAGTTGTGATTAATCCCATTATACTAACGAAAAAAATATATTACTAATGTATGAATTATTCGTAAAACTTATCGTATACTTTTTTAAATTATATCTCAGTTGTTATTTAATCCATAACAACCTGGCGTTACATATATGTAACGCTTACAGACTCTATAAAATTCTCTTGTGCGGCCTTGGTTCGGGTATTACCAGGTAGATGGTGTTATAGGTCAGTTGTTAAAACATATTTCTGTGTTTAGAAGTCAGTTTAATGTAAAAACTTCGAATATTATCGAAGAACGATTTAAGTAAGTATTATAAAACCAATTCCTTTTTTACTCATGCAACAATATATACGTGTTTGTATTGTTAATAGATCTATGTATATGTTAGGTAAAGTATTTTCCAAAAATACTTAACCTAACCTAAAAAAAAACTAATGTTCATAGGCGTACACAAAACCAGTATTTTGTTTGCGTTACATATATGTAACGCTAGGTTATTATGAAACTAAAAAAAATTTATAGTATATATTGATGATTTTATTTTAATTTGTCGTTATATATGATATATTAAACCTTCAAAAAACACTACTGGAATTTATTTGGAGATATGAAAAATACTCTTATTACCGAAGCTAATAGACGAGACCGATTTATACAAATTTTTAAGTTTATGCACTGTTCAGACAATAATACCATTGATGTGTCTGGTAAAATGTATAAAACTTAGACCTATTATGAACAAATTGAAAGAAAAATTTTTAAAAAAGTTTGTGTCCGCACAACACATGGATTTTAATGAATCCATGATTAAATATTATGGACCTCACAGGTGCAAGCAATGATCAGAGAAAAATCTATTCGATTTGGGTTTAAAATGTGGTGCCTGAATACGTGCGAAGGATACTTGGTAAATTTCGAGATGTACCAGAGATTAGAATACATATGCTGTGCCTAAATAGAAAGAACTGTTTGGTTCCCAAATTCTGGTCTGCGTTATAAATTCTATTTGGGCAGTTTATTTGCTATTGTAAAGTTGTTCAATTTTTAGCGACTAAATCGTTACAGAGCTACTAGTACATTTATGAAGTTCAGACTACAATACAATGATCCCTTAAAATCAAGAAAGAATTAAAAAAAATAGTAATAGGGGCTCCCACGGGTCGACTCTTGATAGAATACATGGAGTAATGTTTGTAAAGTGGACAAAATAAAGTCAAGCACAAAAAAGATTCATACAAGTTCCTCGTCCTATGTTAATAGGGAAATAAAATAATAATATCGTTGGCACCGATTTGTGGATGAAAACATTGCTTGTTATCGGATTGGTATTAGGTGTAAGAAATGGTGATATAGCATTTATACATAGCTATATAGAAACACCTGTAAACAACTCTTGGATTTTGTACAGAAAGCATCACAATATATCTGAGTTAGAGTGTCACAGAACTATGGTTCAGACTTACATAAGTACAAATGTACCAAATTTATCTTAAAGGAGGCAGAAGACCATCTCTTCAACGTGCAATATTTTTTTCAGATCAAGACAATTTTTGGGTATTAAAAATCAAACGTTTAAAAAAAGTGCAAAGAAACCTAAAAGCACAAAGGCAGATCATAAAATAGTTAATTTGTCTTCCTTAGTGCCCTTTTCAATCGAGGGTGAAAGTGTATAAATACGAAAAGTTATGTATTTGTCCAATGCTATACAAAAAACTGAAAAAAAAATATAGATAATGTCTGGCTTGGACTCGGAAAAGGACTAGGAACTAGAGAAGCATTTTTTGCTTCTAATCTGCTCCCACAATTGATAAATTTCAAGTTGGCTGTTTGACTTCTTCGTAAATCTTGGTTACAATGTAAATATCATAGATCAAGTAGTTTAAAAATGCATTTGTTATTTTTTATTTTCATAAAACAGAAGGAACCACTAAATGTCTGGGAAATTCAATGTCATATTTAAGTAATAATGCTGTCTAATCAACTTCAATATGTGCATAGCAAATAATTTGGAAATACCACTTTCCTTACGCTTAAAAAATTATTCCAATACCTTACTGTAATGGTATATTTTATTCGATTTAGAATTATTCACAAAAATATCACAATCACAGCAGCGCTTCTCCTCTAGTTAATAGAAGAGAGTTGGCCTACTCTCCCCCACCCTTCGAGTAGTTCGCCTCGTTGTCCGTCGGTCACATCGCGGCAAACTGAAACAAAAGAAAAAATTTTAGAAATATATATAAGTAGATACTACATTTTATAAAAACAACACATAATTTTCTTTGTTTGCTTAAATGATAGATTCCTAAAATGATCTAGATAGACTCCCAGGAGACGATTTAGATTAGTAAGGGGTCTACAACAATGATAAAAAATAGGTCAAGCAAATATTTGGGCATATGAACAAAACAAATTATTATAAATATATGTAATTAACATCTAATTTGAAAAGTGGAGAAACTGTTTACAGTTTCTCCAAAAGTTTACTCTATAAAGTAAGTGCTATGACGGGAGTAGGTTCTAGTACTATTTCTACAGGGTGGTCCTTAAGTAATTGTTATTGTTAATCGCTATAACTTTCATGTTTATAAATATTTATGTATAAAAATTCATAACTTAGTACTATTGAATATCAGAAATTATAATTTGATGCATACTTTAATGTAGCTGATAGAGTGCGCTACATATGCCACGTATGTAGCATACATTTGCACTTAACTTTTTTGTTCTTCAAGTTACGTATTTGCGATAAAAACTATTAAAGATACATTATTTTTACAAAAAAAGGTATACTTGATAATAACTTCGGAACTCAACAGTTTTCGAGATAATCGCATTTTATAAATCAACTACATAATTCAGATTTAACGCAATTACTCCAGGCAAAAAAAGAAAATTAGACAAAAACTTATAAATACTTCTGAATTTTGGTATAAAATGCTTTTAATAAAGTTAATAGTTAACGAACTATTAAACAAAGTAAATATAACAACAGGATAATTTGCAATAGGATTTGACAAAATAACAGAATGATTGGATTTTACATGAAACATTTTACGTTGTATATTAAATTAAACTCATAACCAAAACATTTTATTACAAACCAAATTAGGAAATAGTCAAACTAAATAACATTAAACTTTTTGTCAAAGAAAGTGTTCAATATGTTTACTATTTTCTTTAATTCATTTGTCAGTACATTCCATAAAAGATCGTCTCATATTAAATAGCATCATTGGTTCTAAAGAAACTGGGACCAGTATTTATTATAAATAGGTATATTAAAAAGTACTCTTTTGGGATTTTTTTAAATTAAATAATTTTATTAATATTTCACCACATGACCAAGAAATATGACTACCACGAAAAATGCAACGTTAAGGAAAGTGGTATTTAAATATTTTCTCACTGCACTCTCTCTATAATATGGTGATATACCATCTTGCATAAACCACATATTTCGCCTTAAGTTTGATGACAATTTTTCCAATAAATCAATAAAATCATTTTATAAAAATGTAAACAAACCTCACCATTCAAATTACAAGGTAATTCCTATGTCCGCAAAAAGAATAATTACCAATGGTTCCAAACCATACATTTATTTAAAATTTATGTTTAAATTGCATATCGTATGGTTTGGTACCATTTGTAATAATTTTTTACGGTATTACGCACATATTACAAATATCTAGGCCACATATTGAGACACTATACTGCAATTGATTGTCCAGGGTAAAATAGACAGTAAGCGAGGGCCAGGCAGGATAAGACACTCGTAGCCAACGTTTGCAACGGACAGGGCACTTAAAGAAGAAGTAGATAGGTGTCTCTGTACTTGAAGATATATAGTACTAGAAGTGAAGGTATATTCTTGGCTGATATGCGGATACTTATGGTAATCCAGGGTTTGTGATATGTTGACTTATTTGTAATTAAAGAAAATGCCTTATTGAAAATACAGACAAGCCTATCTAAAACATCACTAAAATTATAGCGTATAACGTCCACAGAGGGAATGTGCCACTCAGAAGTCAAGCACAAATTTTGGAATTTACGAAAATTCTGAGCATAAAAGTAAGCGTTCTGAGTAAGATTTAACTATTTTTATCAGACCTATAATAATGGCATACCTATCTGTCTATTAAAGAAACAAGTATTTATAATGCATTATTCTATATTCAGATATTCGTATCCACTTTTTAGTGAAATTTGGTTAACTACATCTACACAGTGCTGAATAGAGCTCTGATTAGAATGACTCGTATATCGGCAGCCTAACAGCAACACGTGCCCGAGAGTTTTGGCAACACTGATCTGCATAAGCCAAAGGTTCCGTTCTTAACGTAAACTAACATGGACGTATAAACATAGATGGACACAGCAATAAGATACATTTAACACGCAATGTTTTGATGGTTCGATAGAATGTGATACTTCCGCAATGAGCATAAGCGTGCTTGAATTTTCTTCTTCTTAGAGGGCCGTCTCCCTACGGAGGTTGGCAATCATAATGGCTATTTTTATTTAAAACTTGCTGCTCTAAACAAATCAATCGATCTGCATTGGTACCAATCACGTAGATTCTTTAACCATGAGTTCTGCCTTCGGCCAACAGATCTTCTTCCTTGCTACCAAAATAGTTTGATCGTCAATATTATTTGGAAACCTACATAGAAAAATAAATGAGTTTTATTCATTTCACTAATTTATTTGCATCCATGAGAAATATTAAATTCAAAAGGTACTAAACAGATCTTTTTTAATCAGATGATGTTTACTTACAATTTAAAAATGTCTACTAATTTCATGAACTTATATCTTATTCAATACATTAATGAACAAGAATAAACCCAATAGTACACCTATTAAGATGTAAACAAACACGCTTCCTCATTTCCTCATCTTAAATAATGCAAATTGTATGTACTTACAAATGAAATGAGAGATCGGGATGTAAATATTTCGTTTATTTTATTTCACTTTTCACAAATATAACTCAAAATACAGCCGAAATATCGAAAAACAACTTTTCCTCATCTATTGTAAAAAGTAAACAAACATGGAACATCATTTGAAGTTTGACGTAGATCCATAAGACAGAGCATTGTAAACAACCGTTGCCATTTATAAATAGTTTTCAGTGCTTCTACATATAAAATAATTGATTGATATCTATTATACGCTATTATTAAATGATAATGCACACTATGTGCACACTTGATATTTTAATTACAATAAAATATATTAATCTAACCAATAAATTATTATTTTGATTTGATAGCACCTGTAGAGTATAAAATACGGAGTAATATTTTCAGCGACTCGCGAATAAGAAATTTTAAAACAAAACGTGACAACAGTTGAAGGTGCTGAGAATGTGACCTATTCAAATAATTTTAACTACACAATTTTATGTAAATAGCTGAGTCCATCTGTGTTTATACGTCCATGTAAACTAAACTATAGAAGTTTGTTATAAAATAAGTTTAGTTACATATTTTCCAGAACAATGCTTTAACTTTTTAATTTATCTATTTATACAGTGACGTACTTTTTAAACAACCCTGGTAACATATTACTAAAAAACTAAACATCCATTTTCGTTGAAAGATTGGACATTTAGCAAAAACTAAAATCGATTCCATGTTCCTTTATTCCCATTTTTATAAAGTTCATTGTCAGTGATATATAATTTACTCCATGATGTATCAATCAAATTTTTTGGATTCTGAAAAAAACGTAAATTGCTTTCACGCATTTAAATTGACTATTATGGACTGATATAAAAGTTTTTTTGGACCAATATTTTCATGTCTCGACACATTGTGTAGGTATCCTATTGTTGGCCACTCCAAACCATAGACGTTACTAAAAAATGGCTGTGGGAAAAAAATTAATGGGTTTTTTTAGTGTTCTGTTTTAGAGTGTTTTGCAAGATAATATATGTTTTAATGACAGAGGTGTTTATAAAATTGCAGTTCTCTGAAATCTATTTAGTACATTCATACTAATATTTCTCTGAAGCTATTTTCTTGTGGCATCACTATTTTTGTGGGGAATAAGCCACAATTGTACTTTAAAATAAGCTTAAAACTACTAAATATTAATGAATTAAACAATTTTTTTTTTTCAATATAAGGTTGAATGTTCGCATAATTAAACTTTGAGGGTATACAAGGCAACTATCGAACACGGTGATTAATTTAATCTTGCCCAAGTACTTTCGATCAATAGATCATCTTCAGGGGTATTTCAGTTGTGGCCTATCCGACATGAGTAGAATGTCATAAGTGTACAATTTGGACATAATAATACAAAATACAATACACAAAGACAAACAAACACTTTAAAATTTTTAAGGAGAAGCTACATGTTGTATAGAAGCCGGGGACAGAAGGTTCTGTAAAAATGTGATTTTTAGACCAATTTTTATTTTGGCCCGTTTGTTGTTATTATATATATATATATATATATATATATATATATATATATATATATATATATATATATATATATATATATATATATATATATATATATATATATTTATATATATATATATATATATATATATATATATAATAAAAATGATTTAAGGTGTCTAATATGTAGCGGAAAGAAATCTATTATTGCAAATAGATTTCAAGCAAATGATGGTTTGCTTACACAAGCAAAAAAAATGAAACTGAAATCCAATATGTTATTACCGGCCGTAAAAATTGGCGATATTGTTAAATTACCTATCCCTGATGTTAATAGAGGACGAGCTGATGCAAGAAATAAATTAGGCATTGTTATGACAGTTGAAGATAATATGTATTAAAAGATCGGGACAGAAAAGGGTACATTACCACAGGTATTTACAAAAAATCAGTTAAATGTATGTCCGGTTGTCCTTATTGCTACCGAAAAACTTTCAGTTATGGAAAAATCACTTCGTGAGACTGCAGCGACTTCATCTATATGTGGTGGTCAATGATGCAAAAGGTGCAACAAACACATTCAAAATTAACCAAGGGGAATAGCTAAACTCTACATTAACCTGTTAATGTCAATGTATCTGAATTTTGTAGGAGATTGACATTAGATTTCGGTTAAAGTCAAGATTATTCGGTTAAAGTCGAGATTAACCATTTTCGAAACGAAACATTATACAAATACTAGTGTCGAACGCCACTGAAGCACTGGCACGTTCACCACCAACACTAGTTGTTTAAATATGTGCATTTTATTAATAAATACGTACTTTATTCGAAATTTTCCAAAAAATCATAAATACCGTCTATGTATTAAAAAAAGGGTGAAAATCTATCCAGAATAGATTGGCAGTTAATATATTCATTGAACATAATATTACCCTAAAAAAAGTTCTTCTTAGTGTACTATTATAACAGTAAGTTTTTAAATAACATCATTGTTATGATGTCAACACTATCCTAAAAATTATATGACCTATAAAACAGTTTAGCATTGACACATTTTTAAAGATGAATTTGTAAAGCTTGAGAAGCACGATTAAATTCATTTTATGGAGATCACCAATTTTATATGATGTTCTAACATATGATTTTTTTATTATTAATAAATTATCTTTTTATAAAGATCTCCAAGGATTAGATTTATAAAACAAACGCAAATTGGATTTACTTTAGGTTTTCATTCAAGGTAATTCAATGCAAATGTATATGTTTTCTCTATTTGCTTTTTAGTTTACTTTACTTTTACATACACATTTTGCATATGTTAAACTTCTCTTTTTTTGGTATTTATAATTTACTGTTTCTAGTTGTAATATTTCCTAGCATAATTTCGGTTACATTCAACGTAAACAAAAACAAACTGAAGCAACAACGCGGCTGGTATCATATTTCCCATGTTGGTTTTCAGCCGGTGTTATTTTCAGAATATTACAAATGTTGTTGTTATGCTAGAAAGTCGAGATACGCTGCTCTTTGTGGAAATATCATGATATAATATAAATATTGTTTGAGAAAGCCGTTATTCTGTGCTAGCTAAATTAATCAAACAATGAATAATGTAAGGATTTTACGAATGTTTGGAGGAAATCTACAGTTTGGGTAAAAAAGCCCAAACTGTAGATTTCTTAAAAAAAAACGAATGAGAAAGGGTTAAACTCTTTATATATAAAAATCCCGTGGCGCGGTGTTTGCACAAGCTAATATTCAAAAACCACTGAACCGATTGCAATAAATTAGTTACTATTTAACTGGGAATACGCCACAATTAAAGATAAAAATTCGTTTATTGACGTTTCAATTTCCACTTCGGAAATCGTTCTCAAAATACAAACAGTAAATTAAACAAATTTTGTTTTTTGTTACATAGTGAAAAATTCTTCTAATAATTTAATTTTATCTGACTCATTTATATTGACAATTCAGACATACATTATGCATTTTAAAGTAGACGACTTTAAAATGATATTGCCAATATTGTTAAATAGTAATTGATTTACAATGCCACAAGAAAATAGCTTCAGATTGCAATAAAATTATGTGAAAATTTGTTGGTTCTTCTGGTAACTTCTTCTTCTTCTTCACGTAGCGCTACAACCCTGAGTGGGTCTTGGCTGACTGTACAACTTTTTTTTCAATTTCTTCGGTCTTCCATCAACCTAGGGTGAAATGGAATGTTAATTTTCCGGAGTTCATTTTCCATAGTTTCTTTTCTTTGTGCGTATTATTTTTCTTGTTTCTTTTTGGCAGTCGTCATATTAATTTTTACTTTGGTCTGTTTGCAGTTGTATCCAAGTTTTTCTTACTGTTTGTCATATTAAGTGAATAGAGCAAACAGAGCCACAGGCAGCCTGAATGGAACAATCTGGACAAATAAAAATATTGGAAAAGAAATGAAAAGCAGAATTTTAAACAGTCATAAGATCAATAATGACATACGCGACAGAAATACGACCTGACACAAAGAGGACAAAAAGGATGTTAGAAATAGCAGAGACGAAAACATTGAAAAATATATAACAACACACTACAGGAACAGAGCTAGAAGTACAGATACTCGACGTACATGCAAGATGGAGAATATGACATATACAGAGGAGTACAAGAAAGCGGGATTTGGGGCAGGCGCTACAATTTTGAGTTGTATCAATGCTATGAAAAATGCTAATTCGTAAGGTCTATTAAAATTAATAGACTAGGGTTGTACGGCCAAAGATGATGATGGTGATGTCAGACTGATGACGACACGACGGGACAAGTTCTGTACAACTGCTCAGGGTTGGATAAGATAAAGCTCAGTGCATTTAAGTATTATTAAGTATAGCCCTACGACTTCGTAGAATCAGCTAATACCATAATAGACTATACTAAACGATATAAATTCCAAATCAAATCTGGAAACAAAAAACTTAAATAAAAGCACTTTGAAAATAATTGATGGATTCGACCGTTACTTGATGGAAATTCATTTTATGTAACAATATCCTCCTATAGAAACTTTTATTCTAGTAAAAAACCTTTTAGACCAAAATAGTACAAATCCAATAATTACATCTGAAATTTTACATCTTCTTGAAGTTTGCATAAACCAGGACTACTTCTAATTTAATAATAAAATATATACAAATAACAGTGCAGGACTTATAGTGGGTAATCCTCTAAGCCCATTGCTATCAGATATTTTTATGGATCATCTAGAGACAAAGATTTCAAAACATCCCGTATTCAAACAGTTTTTATATTGATGGAGATACGTAGACGACGTACTGGTATGTTTCACAGGAACTAACAGGCAACTCGACCAATTTTTATCGTATATTAATTCACTTCATAGTCATATTGAATTTACAATAGAAACAGAACAAAATCAATCCATAATTTTTTTAGATTTAAAAATTAACAGACTTCAAAACAAACATGACTTCTCCATATTTCATAAACCTACCCATACTAACACGACTATACACAATTCACCATCCCATCCAACACAACATAAACTGGCAGCTTCTCATAGTATGTTACATAGATTAACAGAAATTCCGATGTCAAAATACAACTTTGGGACAGAATTAAATATAATTAAGCAAATAGCAGTAAACAACGGATACAACGAGCAAACAATTAATAAAATGTTAAATCAAAAACTACACAAGAAAGCCCTGAAATTATTATTTCCACCACCAGAGAAAAACCCAATACCTTCTGCTCGGTTACATATACAGGCAAAATAACAACAAAAATTGCCAAACAAATACAAAAAGAAAGGAATAACACCAGCTTTCCGAACAAATAACAACCTAGGCAAATATATTAAATATAACAAGAGCCAAAATAAAAAACACTTAAATAGTGGTGTGTACAAACTTCAATGTGGCGACTGCCCAAAAACTTACATCGGTCAAACTGGTAGAAACTTTGATAAACGAATAGCAAAACATAAAAGGGCTTTCAAGAATAGAAAAACAGATTCGACATACGCACTTCACCTTCTAGATCATAATCATTCTTTTAATGGCAAATTTAAAATTCTTCACATTCAAAATAAAGGCCTTAAGCTATCTTTGTTAGAATCTATGGAAATCAACAAATTAAAAAACACAGATATAATTCTGAATGACCAACTTGAGACAAACAGTTCTCCCCTCCTCAACCTATTTCATTAGAGACTATAAATTTGTAAACCCAAGCCAAAAATAGATCACTTGAGAAAGGCAATCAGCCGAAACAGTTGTCGTGATAAGATTTAAAATAAATTTTGTGGAAGTTTGAAAACAAAGTTTTCAGTGTTTTATTGTTACATAAAAGCACTTTGTTTTAAATTTGTGATTATTTTTCTTATAGTTTCGCATATTTATTATTTGTTATATTATTTTCCATTAAACACTGTTTTTAGTAACAAATTCTCTTATTTAACTGAAAAATTGTTTTTTTTTTCATGTGTATGAACTGTATTACATCCAACCTTGTTGTCTTTTCTCTCCCCGAGTTCGCTAGTGCACCACCATTGAATATAATCCATTAAACCGTCCACCTAAAATGACAATGAAGTCGTGTACACTGAACTGTATACTTTTTTTTGGATAGATTTAATCAGTGTTTTTAATAGCTGAAATTTCCAATAATATTGTCTGCTCGGAAATTTTTCGTGTTCTTTTTTATTCATTGTTTTTTATAGTAGCTATTGCATGTTAAATTACGAACTAAAATCAGAGTAGTAACACAACTTTGTTAACAGACGCTTTAATGTTTAGATCTATGTTATTTTAAAAAACTGTTGTAGAACAGAAGATGTAGAACACATTTACTGGATTTGATTCCTACTACATACTTTGTTTTTAAATATTTCTATGTAGATTACCACTGTTCTTCTGCGTGAATATCACGTTACTCTACAAATGACCATTAGAAAAGAGTTAGTATTGACTTTATACAATTCGCCACGTTTAACAGATGAACAAGTTTTTCGGACTTGAAGATCATGCTCAGTATTTCTATGTCTGATCTAATTAAAAAACACACTCACAAGGTAATACAAAGAGATTGTGTAATACAAAAAAATTATTTATGGGTATACTCATTTATTTATTAATTTCATACTTTGATCAACATTACTTTTTTCTTCAACAATTTACAAAACTAGTTTGCTCAGGTTCAATTGATCTATAGTTGGCGTTAATTACACTTTTCATACCTCTGCTTAATTTAGATATACCATCTCCATAGTTGTACATTTCAACATCTCTCACTCTGTAGTGTCGATATTTGATAACATCTAGTACACACATTTAATTAAAGGTCAGGTTAGCTCTATGTCGGAGAGAAGGTGTGGTAAGGTCAAATGCACAAAAAAAACTACGTAATACGTCAAAATTTCAAACACAATTGGATAACATGAAATTATAATTTATCATTGGACGCCACCCCTATATTTTCAACTCGCAGGGGACGAGGATAAAAAAAAATTAAAATTCAGTAATAAAAAGAAACATTAAAAACTATATTATTCCCAAAGGATACTAACATCTTACTTCATATTGACTTTACTACAAACAAAACAACTTCATATCGTATTAAATCAAGAATTGGTTATTAAAAATAAATGAAACTATGTTTTGTTTCCCAAATTTCGAAATTTGTTTACATTTAAAGCATTTTAGTAGTTAATTAGTAACTAAACATATTAAGTCAAAACTTTAAACAAAATTAAAATATTTCACTATATGTGAATCTGTGAATCCATAAATAATTCTCGCGTTCCTGATAGGGCATACTAACAAAATAGGTACAGCCTTATTTATCCAATCTCTGGGAACCAGGAAAAAAAGGATATACTCTGCTTCTTCTCATCCGTTGGTTATTTCATCAAATATTTACTAATAGGAATCCATTTATATTATAAGTAATTATTGGAAACCATATATAGGAAAGTATTGGACCATAGGAAACTGTCACAGTTAACTTAACATAATCAATGAACTTTAACCTCCCGGAAAGAGTCTGAAAATAATTATTCATCTGAAATATAGACAAGAAAAGGCTTTTCTTTGTAGCTTACCTCTAACCTAGAGACTCACTTCTAAAACACGTCCTATCGGGTGGACGTTTGTAACAGGAAAGGAAACGACGCTTTTTCAACGGTTTTGAATTGGGAGCGTGATTGACAAGTTAATATTGTTCTCATCTATCGGATATGTTGAGAATTATCGTAGAAACCTTGAGTCGAATACAAGCACCTGGCAGATAGGTGGGGTTAGTAGTTTTATTTAAAAAAATAATCAAATTTATAATGAATTTTCTAAAACTTTTGAAACGGTTACAACTCTTGGTCAGTTGATCTTTAGTAACGCTTTTACGTATTAATTTTATAGTTCTCCCATTGACTGGGATTTAACTGAACTACCTGAATTATACATCATTTTTATATACTGCTTTCCATTTTGTTTTTGATTTTTAGTGTTTTAATTTCATAGTCAGATTTCTTCTCTTTTTTTACAGTATTGATAGTGCCTGGCAGACCATTTTATTGTAGTCAACCACCCACTGTCTCATAGATTATTTAGTCTATTTCTTGTATTCACACTTTATATCCACTTCATTTGCTCTCAAACTAACAACCTAATTATTATAGACAGGTGTAAGTTTGAGATCGGGATTATGCAATCCCGATCTCAAAAGTTAAATTTAAATATTCTTTATGTCATATTTCATCAGTTGATTTCCCAAAGTACTGTCAGTTGGACCTTTAGTCAATGCTTACTTACATAGAATTTTAATATGTGCAGATTACATTTCCATGATTGTGACTGTATCCAAGCTGTCATATGTCACCTTAACATTTCCGTTAATGCCATTTTTTCTCCTGTTGCCGACAAGAATGTAGATTCGACTAATTTTAAATAATTTTTAAACTGTTTGTCCTTGTTTAGTGTAGTGTTATGTACAATTTTATGTTAAATGTTATGTTTATTACATTTTGCGCTTGTTGGATAGCCCAAAATTGACGAAGTAAGTCTAAAACGTTAATCACAAAAAAACTTTTATCATCCATTAACTTCGAGTTTTTTATGGAAGTTAATCAATTTCTTCATATAAAAAATCGTTTCTTGGCTTATTTCAGATGCTCCTTATGATGCTTTAGAAAGCGAAAGCACTGGAGCAAGATTTAATTAATAAAATTGTGCTCGATATCTGCCTTTCATTTTATCAAAGTTCATTTATTCGAGCATTCAACCTTATATAAATCAAATTCTATTCAGGTCGCAATTTCCTCGTGGCTTGCAACCCGTCAGTCATTTCAGCTACTCAGAAATCTAAAGCGTTCCACCGTTACTACGACTTTGTTATCTAATTTTAGCACTTGGTCTTCAACATTTAGAGATCGTTTGAAGATCTTCTAGACTCACTGCCATTATGGCGGTGTCATCTGCATAGCTGATATTAATAACAATTTCACCACCGATTTTAACATCTATATTATTGACAATTTAATCTCGTACGTATCCAGACCAACTGTATCCAAACGTTGAAATAGTTAATGTATGTGATACTCTATAAAACGCTATTTAAAAATCTATAAAACGTACGTAACTATTTTTCCTAAACGCAATGCTCTTTTGTAAGAGTATTCGCTGCAAAAAACGCTTCCCGAGTACCCATACCGTTTGCATACCATACAAAACTGCTCATCGTCAGTTATCCCCTCACAAAGCTTATACAGTGTGTTAATTTTAAAACTTACAATGGGCTATATCATGCGAACTAAAGCTAATATTGAAAAATGCTTGAAACCGTTTCTAGGATAGTAAGGAGGAATTAAAATGGCATGAAAGAGATCTCAGAACCATGAAACCCCTAGGCCCCACCCACCACAACCAAAAAAGTTTAAATTGCAAATTCCTACTTGTGATACATCATTGAAAATATAAAAAATGCTATTTAATGGTATAAATAATAATTATACAGGGTGAAGCAATAATTGTGAAACTTTGGATTATATGAAACATTTAATGAGGTTTTGGTTGAACTACAAGTAAATGTTCAAAGTGGATTCCGTTGTTTTGTAAACAATAATTCAGCCTATTTTCAAATTCTGCACGAACTTTGGCAAATGTTGTTCTAGTAATAGCGCGAAATGCTTGCGTAAACGCAGGTTGAATTTTATAAACAACTGACTGGGTAACTGTGTGTAACCCCAGAGAAAAAAGGTAGCAGTAAGTTAGGTGACCTCGGTGGCCACTTAATAGGACCTTTCCTTCCAATCCACTTGTTTAGATAATTAGTAACCAACCAGTGCCTAACTAGAGCTGCATAGTGAGGAGGTGCTTCATCTTGTTGAAAGTGTAGCAAATCTCTGTCTTTATCGTCCCTTTGGTTCTTTAATTTATGCATAATTTAAGGTTTGATGGTGTTTTCCAGCATATCGAGATAAATGTAGCCACTTAATTGCCAGGTATAAATAAGGGACCCATTATAGCATCGCCAAGTATCTGTCATTGCAGATACTTGGCGATTAGGCTCTTGCAAAATTTCTAAGGATCTCAATTTGGGATGCTTTATTGAGTAATCTTGGCGCATCTTTTTTTTTATTTTGCACTCCCGTTTCCCTAAACTTTTCAACTAAATCACAAACGTACACGTGACTTACTTTTTTTCTCCGGTTGCCTTTTATGAAGTATTTGAGCTGTTCGTAAATAACACTGGTTCTGGGAGGCAAATTTAAAAATGATCTCCACGCGATCAGGTATACTATAAACTATCGTGACAACTACAGATGAATGGCAGTACCAATCCAGAATCAGTTGTAATATTTTATATCGACTTCCCTTTACTATATGTCCCAGATAAAACACTTTTCGATGATTGACAGTCTTTAGCAGTTCTCTATCTTTGTTGACACCCCTTAGTACTTCTTCATTAGTTTTCCTTGCTGCCCAAGGTATCTTTAGTTTTTGTTTATGAACCCTCATTTCCAATGCTTCAATTTTGTTCATGATCGATACCTTTAGCTTCCACACTTTTGCACGGACCAAACAAAGCACTTAACCATTCTTTGTCTTAGTTATAAATTGAGATGATTATTGCAAAGAAATTTTCATAAACGTAGTTTTAGTCATTGCTATTCGACGTGTTATTTCTATGTCTGCATCTAGTTGGTCAGTTATCACAGTTCCCAAATATGTCATTTTGTGAACTTTCTCAACTTGGACTCTGTTTAATTGAAGCTTTGCATTGGTATGTGAGTCACGTCCAAACACTAAACATTTGGTATATACAATTGCCTATAAAACCCAAATATACTGTAAAATTATCAATACATTATTTTTCTGATAGTGAATTTAGGTATTAATTATTATTGCCTATGTATTTATGCATATTCTACAGTATATTATTATATTATCAAGATTCTAAAGCTAAGAAATCAAATTATATTTTCAGTAACATATGACACCACCAAAAGTTAAAAATAAATTGATTTGTCAGCACACGAATAGAAATTCTTATTTTCGATACAATAGCAATAGTTCATTCTTCAATCCATTATCTTTTTTAGTGGATCGATAACATCCAATTTGTATGGTTATTACAACTCTATTTTCTCCTACGCTTTTGTATTTGTAAAAATTCATGGAATTGTTCGGGTAATTGAAAAAGCTCGAAACTGGTTTCTACATATGTAAGAAATAAATGGCTTCATTTTTTAGCTTCGCGTGCACCGGAATAGTTCAAAATTAAAATCATGATCACAGAGAAGAATGAAAGAGCAATATCGAGGCATAAATAGTGGAATTTTGAGACTAAGCATCTACCACAACTATTTCGTTTAATTTAAAATGGTTTAAAAAGGATTAACTGTTTTCTATTTAAAGGATAATAAAAATAAATGGTCCAGTTAAAGGTTTAAACATGCAAAGGCTTTATAGCGTTCACGGTTACTTGATGGAAATTCATGTGCAATAATAAAACAAAACACTTTCCAACACAAAAAAATACTTTTAAAATAATATTTTAAATTGTATGTCATTTGTATTTTTATGTACTCTATTATTGAACTTTGGCGTAAGGATTAGAGATTGATGTGAATTATTTTATTTATCTATTAGTATATTTAGGTATAAATTTTTGTGACACCCTTTGTCGACCAAAAAAGCGATTTGTAATATTTCAAAATTGATAACATCTTCACAGTATCTTTGAAGCCTGATTTGGTCACTTCTTCTGCAAAGGATATTTATTATTAAATATATTGTAACAAAAAATGTGGGACTGGCAGTAATGTAGGACGCCAATGTAATAAAAGTGTGTATGTGTAATGTAACACAAGTATTTGGTGTACCTAATATAACAAATACAAGTAATTGAAATGAGGTTGAATGCTCGAATAAATGAACTTTGAAAAATAAGGCTATTATCGAGCACAAGTTAATTAAATCTAGCCCAAGTACTTTCGCTTAAAATAGCATCTTCAGGGGCATCTGAAATAAGCCAAGAAAACGTTTTTTAGATGAAGGAAATTAGTTAACTTCGATAAAAAAAGTTAATGGATGAAAAAAAAGTTTTTAAGAATAACGTTTTAGACTTACTTCGTCAAAATGTAAACTATCCGCCAAGCGTAGAATGTGGAAACATTAATAATGACATAAAATTGTACAAAACACTACACTAAAACGAGGACAAACAGTTTAAAATTACTTAAAGATTCTACGCTACATTCTTTGTCAGTATCTGAAGGGATAATGATCTAAGCGGAAATGATACGGTGACATGTGACATATGACATCTTTGATAGGCAGTCAAAGTTATTAATCTGTGATCAGCACATATTAAAACTCTCTGTAAGTTGTCATTGGCCAAGGGTCCAACTAAAACTACTACGGAAAAAATCAGCTGATGAAGTATGACATATAGAATATTTTGATTTAAACTAGATTGCATAATCCAGATCTCACACTCACACCCGTCTGTAATAATAAGGCTGTAGGTTTGAGGCTAAATGAAGTGTACATAAAGTGTGATTGAAAGAAATAGACCAAACGATCTATTGGACAGTGGATAGTTAAATACAATAAAATGGTCTACCAGGCACTGTCAATACTGCAAAACGAGAAGAAAATTGACTATGAAATTGAAATATTAAAATTAAATCACAATTGAAAGCAGTGTGTTAATGGGTATAGCTCAAGTAGTTCAGTTAAACCTCAAGCCAATGGGGGAACTATAAAACTAATATGTAATAGCATTACTAAAGACCAACTGACCAACAGGTGTTGAAATATAAAACTGTGGAATTAGTATATGTAGATTATGCAGAGGTATGAATAGTGAAATCAACTCCAACTGTGGATCAATTGAATCTGAGCAAGCTAGTTGTGTAAATTGTTAAATACAATAGTAAAGTGCAGGAAGTCTAGACAGCCGAGCTGGGTCCACTACGAGGTGAAGCTGTAATAAAGTTTTTAAAAATAGGTTTAAATTTAGTACAGTTTAAATTAATTTGAGTATTAAGATAATGAGAGTTTCCATTCGTTTCCTTTGTGATCTCCAAATCTTCCAATAGGTATAACTCCAAATAGTTTTTCTAATTGTTTTCCTGGTTTTTCTAATATTGGAAGATTTGGAGATCACAAAGGAAACGAATGGAAACTCTCATTGTCTTACTACTCAAATTAATTTAAACCGTACTAAATTTAAACCTATTTTTAAAAACTTAATTACAGCTTCACCTCGTAGTGGACCCAGCTCGGCTGTCTAGACTTCCCGCACTGAGTTTATACATTAAGAATCTACCAATTTTAGGCTTTGTTCAGCATTACTATTGTATTTAACAATTTACACAACTAGCTTGCTCAGATTCAATTAATCCACAGTTGCAGTTGATTTCACTCTTCATACCTCTGCATAATCTACATATACTAATTCCACAGTTTTATATTTCAACACCTGTTGGTGAGTTGGTCTTTAGTAATGCTATTACATATTAGTTTTATAGTTCCCCCATTGGCTTGAGGTTTGACTGAACTACTTGAACTATACCCATTTACACACTGCTTTCAATTCTGATTTAATTTTAATATTTCAATTTCATAGTCAATTTTCTTCTCCTTTTGCAGTATTGACAGTGCCTGGTAGTCCATGTTATTGTAGTTAACTACCCACTGTCCAATAGATCGTTTGGTCTATTTCTTTCATTCACACTTGATGTACATGTCATTTAGCCTCAAACCTACAACCTTATTATTACAGACGGGTGTGAGTGACGTGAGTGTGAGATCTGGATTATGCAATCTAGTTTAAATCAAAATATTCTATATGTCATACTTCATCAGCTGATTTTTTCAGTAGTAGTTTTAGTTGGACCTCTGGCCAATGACAACTTATACAGAATTTTAATATGTGCTGATCACAGATCCATAACTTTGACTGCCTATCAAAGTTGTCATATATCACATGTCACCGTATCATTTTCGCTTAGATCATTATCCCTCCAGATACTGACAAAGAATGTAGCGTAGAATCTTTAAGTAATTTTAAACTGTTTGTCCTCGTTTTAGTGTAGTGTTTTGTTAACTAATTTCCTTCATCTACAAAACGTTTTCTTGGCTTATTTCAGATGCCCCTGAAGATGCTATTTTAAGCGAAAGTACTTGGGCTAGATTTAATTAACTTGTGCTCGATAATAGCCTTATTTTTCAAAGTTAAAAACAAATAAATTAAAGCTTGCTGGCAGAATGTGCCGGAGAGTACTACTTGACACTCAAAAGAGGATTTGGTCAATTTGCATGCCCCACAGAGACTGTAAAGTGAAAATATGAATAACAAGATACTTAAATAAAATAGAAATAACGTAAATGAAACTGGTAAATTATGGAAGTTGCTCTAAGATATGATTGGGCGCCAGGAAAGTATTAACATATACCTTCCAAGGTATCTTGTAAAGCTGTTTGCTGCAATAAAAGGGAAACAGGTATTAATTAAAATATTTAGTTTTCACCACAAATTTCAATCCATATCCAAATATATACAGTCTAATTTATTTTATGCTACCCACCACCATTGTATGTACAGTTAACCTAGTTACTGAATTAGTTATATACTAAAAAAAATTACCAATTATACACAATTAATCCCTGATAATCTGATTTTATAAATATTAAAATATAAGAAAGTTTTAAGGATTTGACCTAAAAAGGCAATTTACTGGACTACTAGAGATGTTACCCTGTACTTCAGCTTTCAATTAAATAATCTGCTAAAGTAATGAGGACACTATCCTGAAGGGATAGATGTCCAAAGGTTTAATTATATAATAATAAAACAACAATTAATAACTCTCTGATTAAATGTGTACACATAAAACCGTACAACACAGTTAAAACGCAGGACTTAAAAACCTCAACCCGTAGTTGACAATTAGTCCTTAAATGTTATTCAGTAAATTATTTAAAAAAAAAAATGACTGCTCTTATTAATAAATGAAATAGTAGAAGTTAAATATACAAAAAAAAATATACAAAAAAAATATCAAAATTGGTGAATAAGACTTAATACTAATGAATAGTGTTCCACACTCTAAATTGGGGAGGTCGTTCCAGCTGGTTTCTTGAAGTTGTCCGGGAATAGTTTCAGAGATGTATGGACCTCTAAACTAACAGCTATGGATGACAGACAAATGTGTAAATCCAAACGTAATTATTTCTTTTAAAAAACCAAAATCGAAAAAAACAAAATACAAAATTATTCCCCTGACTTCCGCTTGACTCCCAAAGGTAGGCGGCTCAATGTGGCTATAAATCAAACAGGACATAAAAAAAAAACAAAAACTTTCTGCTACTTCTTTAAACCCAAGTGTCTCTAATGAACGTCGAAGCAGAAGTGCGCAATAGGCACTTGTTTTGAGCTAGCTAAACTATGGTTGCAAAGATGGACGCTTGGTGCCGCTGTTTAATACCAACTTAAAATTTAAGAATTAAGAAAATCATCAAAGAGGATTAGAATTCAAAAAGTTTATTTAAAAATAATATTGAAGTGACCTGAAACTCTTAAAAACGTGCTGCATAAATTCAAGCAAAGGTTAACCTCTTGTCAAAAAGTAAGGAGATATCAATTTGAGTAACTTGAATTATTTGTTGTAATTAATCATTTTACAACTAATTCTTCATTGAATCAAGAAACATTTTCAAATTTTCACTTAAAAATTTTCAACAGTCTACGATAAATTTCTTATTTAATTATGAATTTTAATTAATCAACTTTTTGATAATTTATTTATTTGAATTTTCTATTTATTACATTTGACCATTGTCACCTTCTTTGAGAAATCATTTAAAAGGCTGGGATTCGATTTCCCCTCATACAATATAATATTTTTTTATCGTTAGTAGGTTTCAACTTTTATCTAAATCAAATATTCTATAAGAAGTAAATTAACAGATACCACATTTCTAGGTTTCTGTGAAATATTCTTGATCCTTTTGCTTTACATGTAATATTTTAGTTTAATTATGTTAAATGCTTTAAATACATAAATAGTTTTTAATTAATCATGAATTAACAGCACTATTTTCATTTTTTTTTGTAACTACTTGTACTAAATTTTGCAAGAAATCTTCTAATATATTTTATAAAGTGAACTTTTAACCAACTATAAGCCACCTTCATTAAAATAAATAAACTCATTCAATTACCGGAAAATAAAGGGTCATTTTGTGTCATTACAGAAACGTTTTAAACGTACTATTATAAGCTCTCTTAGCAGTTGCCGCCACTATCAATGGAATGCTACTATCTTTAATTATCAATTAAGTTTCAAACCTAATAAATTTTATCTCTTTATAGGGGCGCTCAATTTGGAGGTATCAAACTCTTTTTTATTAAGTACCCTTTTGTCCCTTTATCGAATTTTCCGAATTCCGATTCATTAAAAAGCCATTGCTTCCACCCTGTATTCCATTTAAATTCGACAGAGACATATTTTGAAGGCAGCTGCGTTAATTGCAGACTTTATTTCATGACATGAGCGAGACCATTCTTGATTTTTAAGAGCCATTACCAGGGCAGTAGCAGCAGATATTATTTGCTTCCACAAAAAGAATATAAGTGATGAAAACTGATACCATCCAAAGAAGTCAAAAATTAGTACAATCGTTTTACAAATGGAAGTGGTTTGCGAAAATAAACACAGAATATTTTCATTTATATTTCCAATGTATACGAGCAATTAAAGAAAGCCACACATAATGCACCAAAAGAAAAATAAGGAGAGGCAGGAAGGAAAAAAAGAGAATATTCAGAATTTTTTGACATGATATATAACAACTTTGTTGTTCAACAAAATTCATGTGTGGACTTTGTGAAAATCCAAACATGGACTTTCGCAAAGGATAACATCGACAGGATATCCAAAACACAAAGAGCAATGGAAAGACAGATGCTGGGTATCGGTCGTAAAGACAGGAAAAGAAACTCATGGATCAGAGAAAAACAAAGGTGAACGATGTATCAAGACAGGTTGCAAAACTTAAATGTAACTTCGCCGGTCACACTCTCCGGCAAAAAGAAAGATGGAATAAACGAACTCTACACTGGAGACCATGAGAAAAGAAAAGAAAAAGAGGAAGACCACAGATGAGATGGACTGACGATCTTAAGAGAACGGCAGGAAAGAACTGGATGCAGATCGCCCAAAATAGCGACCAATGGAGATCAACAGGGGAGGCCTATGCCCAAGAGTGGGCGTTTAAGGCTGATTAGATAGATAGATAACAACTTTGATAAAAAACAGAAAGAAAACTTATTAGACATGATAAGCTTCACAACAAGGGTTGCAGTTTCGCAACTTTTCATAAAATATTAGATTAGGTATGAAATGGAAAGGATTTACTTCTGGCTTAAATAAGTAAGGAACATTGGTGTCGATAGTCGCCCCAGTATAGACGTCCTGGTTGAGGAAATCAAACGCATCTACGAGAATTTTAAGTTTTGGCAACAATTATGAGGCATTTGTCCTCTTTAAGGACATAAACACATTTGTGTACGTTTCTAACTATTTCAAAATATTGTAATAATACTTTAAACTTGGTTTTAATATGCGTAGTTTTAACCGTTGTGGACGTCTACAATCTCCCTCCTAAGTTGCAGTGAAATGGAGATCAAAATCGCTAACTTTTGTATCTCGTCACATTTCTATATTGATGTCTCTCTTTGACGGTATTATGAAGTTATGAGAAAAAATTCAAGCACTGTATTTTTTCTATTCGACATAATTTTTTGCGCTAAAAATTGGTACGTAGTGAAAAAATATTTAATATAACAATAAAATCAAAACTATTATTTTAGTGTGTTGAGTAAATTATGTGAAAATAACTATACATTTGAGTATGTAGTGCAGAATTTTCAGTTATTTACTAGTATTAATCTTATTGTTATAGTGTTTTTAAATGTATTTATATTAAAGTGTATTAACTGAACCTGTAACAATGGACAGAAATAGCAGAGCATTTAAAATGCTGCATATTATAAATAACCAACAAATGGAAAAAATACATAGTTTACGACGACGTGTCTTGAAGAAACCTAAACTTCAGCATGATAATGACCCCGATTTTATTTTGTCAGACTCAGAGACGGGAGAAATTGAGGAACCAAAATTAAACAGAAAAGGTTTAAATAAAGTGAATATTATTAGTGATATAACTTTGAGAGCTGCAGACTCAAGAGAAACATCGCTAAGATGAAATTATTAATCACTAAAAAGAATAAAAAATACCGAAGAACAATGAGCTGATGCCAACGGTCAGTAAAACAGATCAGTAAAAAAGATAAAGTAAAATAATGTTCATCGGACACTTAATTCAAGGGAATAGATAAAAAAATATTTCGGGTAATCATTGGGAGCTAAATATCCAGTTCAAGTTAGGGATACATTTATTTTACAGTGTTGGATACTGGGAAAAACAAACACTTTTGTAAAAATATTAATCAAAATGAATTTTTTCCTTATTTAGTTTTAATACGGATCTGGCTAAAGGGTTGCGAAACAGAAAACACCCGAAGTGGAAATAAACATTTGATGTGTGTGTGCCCCTTTTGGAAAAAGGGCGGAGGACAGAAAGGGCAGGACGAGCAGGATGTCGTCCGCTGGTGTTACTAGATTAAAAGCAACTTGTGCAATTGTTAACCACTGACCATCTGTTAAACCGGGGAGGATTTCATAGAAAGAGATGTAAATAATTGTCTTTGGAGAAAATTAAAAGGGATTGTCCAGCTCGAATGAAAGTTTGAAAGGGACAATTAGGGGCTAAGGTTAAAAGGGAACTTGAATATTGTAAAAAAATGTCGTGTAGGTCAAAAGCATGCCGAAAGAGCAAATATGGGTACAATTAAATATTATAAATGAACGTTGGCTTCTCGCCTATTATATGTTCAAAATTTACAAAAGCAATTGTGAACATATTTTAAGTATTTTGATTATTTTTTGCAATTATTTAAAATGACTCAAGTTTTGCTCTAAACAGCTGGAGTATGTGAAAAATATTTGATATAAATAAATCTTTACTTTCTATTGGTTAAATAAATGAAGGGGAAATACAGAGGAAAACAGTCAAAGTCACATTTTCGAGTCACCAGAAATATGAAGCTGTTGATCAATTTTAATTTTGTTTTGACATGCTGCGTAAATGTCAATTCTTGCTCCATTTTGATTACGACGTATTTGGCTTCTCTTTACCATTCGGTTAGATTGTTTTACACTGTCAGCTGTTCTTCTGAAGTTTCTCTCCTCTTTTTAAAGAAAATCGCTTGTGTCTTCTCTGAATTATTGGCTATTTCCATTGGATATTCTTCTGTTATCCAATGCTGTCTGTAGGTTGTTTATCCCAATATCTAGGCTTCTGTTTTGTAGCAATCGCTATGTCGTCTGCATAAAGACTAAGTAGTGTTCCTGATATTCTTGGGATATCTGCGATGTATATTGTGTACAGTAGGTGTGACGGGATTGCCCTCTATGGTACTTAGGTATCCGGGGCTCCATGTTTAGACAAGACTTGTCCTATCTGGACCCTTAATCTCCGGTTGTCCAAGTACGAAGAGATTAGTCTCATTATGGCCCCACTGGACTCGTACGCGTTCATTAATAATTAGAGTCAGATAGTTTTAACACTATTTTTATTGATGTCCATTATTTTTTGGTAAACACCATGAACCTAAAAGGCTTCATAAACATTATAAAGTAACTTCGGTGTGGCCAGAATGTCTAAAATTATTTTAAAATTTTCTCAAAGAGGGTAATTATGGTGGTATTACATGGGTTTATAGAACGTGGTCTATGAATGTTATATTTCTTTTTGACATATTAAAAGCGACACGCAAATGGACGTAGGTGTAATCTACTATTGCACTGATCGCTCACTAATAACCGCTTGCCTAAATAATGCCTATATAAAATAAATTCAAGACCACGGCCTCTAACTCACAAATATAATTCATTATTACAACACAATAGTGTTTAAAGCCTAACCTCAATTATTTGTATTTAAGTACAAACAAAATGTATATTTTCATGTTTTTTTGTAAACATTTCAAGGAAAATCTAGTTCTGACTAAATGACTAGCACAAGAAATACACATACTACACTTTTAATTCTGACAGGTGGAATATATTCTATTAATTATTATTATATTTTAGTTATTGACCACACCCAATTTAGTCGACAACGTATCACCCTTGGCCATGAAAATAAGTTCACCGTGTATTCTTTGTTGTTATAACTGGAAGCAATAAAAGTAAAATCATACAAACACCGGAAACGCGCAAACCACTATTAAAAGCACTTTTATGATCCTTAACATAATAAACGTACAAGAAGAACGAAAGTAAAAACTGGTTGTTACGACTTACTCTATTATAACATTCCTTACCGCAGTCAGCAAACTAGATGTCTTATGAAATAGATAGAATAGGGGTACACAAAAAAAATCTAACGAAATCTTGTTATTTACTTTGTGGTACGATTTTTATACTCAATGGTGCAAAATAAATTTACAATTTTAAAAACAGTAAATTCAAGAAATGGAAGAATACCTCATGCTTCTTTCTAGCGTATTACATTAATTATTATTTTTACTTCTTTCTTGAATTTATTTTTAATTGATTTTAATTTTTATTACGTTTATTTGAAAAACAACACTTGTTCAAAAATTACAATTTTGAAAATCAACAAAAACTTCACTTTTTCAAAGAAAGCCCAGCTTCAATTTATTTCATCTTGCTTTTACTAAAATATTTGTATAAGTTAATTTCATATTTTTATTGATATTTTAAACAAAAATCGAAGACTTAGCAAAATGTATCAGAAACATATATAACATTCTCGTAGAAATAACAAAAAATTCTATCATGTCTATTCGCAACCACTGCTACGAACATTGCTAAATAGTTCTACGACTGGAGTCTAGTCCTTTGTTTCGCCGGGTTCTGGTTGTAGCTTAAGATAAAATTCTTTATTAAGAGGATTCTTTAGATAATTAATTAACTCCATTAGATTGCAAAACTTTGGTTGACTTATTTTATTTTTCGCTTTATTTGGTAGCAGAGTTATTTGTTTTGGTGTTGTTTTTCCAGGAATAGTGTGGAACGTCCATGGGTCTTGATAACCTTGACCTATTAAAACATCCAGTATACTTCTCAGATATTTGGTACATTCTTGCTGGTTGCAATAAAATTCTTGGTTTTGGATTCTTTAAAACACGTTCACGCCGCCACCAGATACATGGGTCTGGTATAAACTTTACGTTCAAACGGCACTGAAATTTGGAGATCTTGCGCTAGCGCCGACAACGATAAAATGGCTAATTATGAACTAAATATTATGATATAGGTACCTACGGAATCGTCATAATGTGCTTTATATTTTAGTTCTGTTTTAAGTTACCAGATGCCAGCACCTGGGAACGTCCCACAAAGAAATTTTTTACCCTATGGGATTTACCAGAACTCCGTATCTGGTTATTAGTGTTATAGTAAACATTGTACAAGTCTGTTGTTTTTTTATTAAAATCTATAAAAATGTCGTCTAGAGGCGAAAAAAATGGTTAAAATTGTGCCAAACAAGAACCAAAATACTTGGATACAAACTGAAAGTGAATCTGATAGTGATCCATTTGAAAACTTGTCTGATGAAGATCCTGAATACATTCCTAGTGAAGATAGCGACAATTCTGATGGGGACGAATCCATATATTTGAACCAAGAAGTATCCAGTGATATAGAAACTGATAATTATGAATCGGAAAAAGAAATTGGTAAGAAGAAAAATGAATCTTATAATTTGATTTTCATTATCTTTATTTTTAGGTGATGCTGAGGAAGATGTATGGACTGACATTCAGGAAACAGATTAATTAGATTTTGATGAATATCCAACAGATTCTAAAATAAATATTCAATGTGAAGATATGAGCCCGTTGGATATTTTTTGTCTATTTGTCAGAGATGAAATTTTGGAATTAATTGTTTAAGAAACCAATAGATATGCAGAACAAGAAATTGGTGTACACAGTATCAAACAAAAATCTAACAGTAAGTGGGTTCCGACTAATAAAGAAGAAATTAAAAAATTCTTTAGTATCGTGATCTGCATGAGATTCGTGAAGGTCCCTAATATTCGATTATATTGTTCCAAAAATGACCTTTATAACAATAAGTTTATCTCTTCAGTTATGACGGGATAGATTTTTATTAATACTACGGTATCTACATTTTCAAAATAACGACGGTATACTAAAAAGCAACGATAGTAAACTGACTTAAAATAAAACACAGAAGGGCATAACCGGTCATTATAACAACAATTTTTTAAAGGTTATGTATTTGTAAAGGCCAATTTCAAATATTCATTTGCCCAGTAGAATTTTTTGAATTTCTGATAGGACGTATTGTCCCAAGATGGTCGAGAGAGTTGAATAAATGGCGTATTATTTATAAACACCCTCCATTATTGACCTATGACACGTTATACCAATTTTGTCTAGAATTTTACTTGGCATCTAAAAATTCAATAATATAAAGGGTGTTATATTTAACATACCAAACTTGTTGTTCATTTCTGGTATAACCGGAAGTGACATGTCTGTTAAAATATTTTCTTTGTTTGATATAGTTTTTAATACTCACAAACCAATTTCAGGAAATATCGTATAAATAGTTTTACGATATACAGATAGTGCAAGGTCGTCATAAAACACCCTGTATATATTATGTTGATTTTGGTAATATGTTTTGTAATAATAAATATTTTGTAATTTTTGTTGTACCTATGTAAGATAATTAAAAAAACAGAAATCAAAAACTAACAGCTTTAGAATAACAGATTCATATTATTATTTTTTTATTTCAACTCTTGTATATTTTACTTTCAAACTGTAGCGATTCCAATATCCTCATTAAACGAACCAAGCAAGCACAAACCATCCGAGAAATACGTGAAGATTTTAATTGGTTCTATATACTTAAAAGTTTTCATTATAACCTTTTATAATTAAATTTCTCAGGAATCCTCCACAGACTATTATCACTAAAGAAACTTTTCTTTGCTATTAAAACGGAATCATTAAACCTAATATTGTAGTTCTATTAAAAATATTTAAAAAAAAGTGGGTATAAAAATATTTTAGTTCTAAGGTATTTGTTTGTTATTTGTTATTTTAGTTCTGGTATTAAAGTACTAGTTCATTATTTCTAATAAATCATCGTTTCCGATTAATGGTCGTTTAAGACCAATGGTTTATACTAACTACATATCGATATTGCCAATTAGTCCATATGTCGATACGTAGCATCTAGCTGAATAGGGTCTTAAAATAACGCGGTCTGCTATACCTTATTAATAGCTGAAATAACTTAACTACATTGCAGAAATCAATTTACATACGTGTTGCTTTGTTTGTTTTGTCTCTACTTGTATCTAGTGTACGGTGTGTGTCTCCTTTTGGAGCAGCCTATTACTAAGTAATGGGCTGGTGTAGATGGAACAATGAATGGACCATCCCCCGGAAGTGGAATATGAATGTCTGGAGTTGCTTGTACCTGTTGTTTGATCTTTCTCGTTAAGTTCAAGATGGTTTATATAACGGCGGAGTCCTGCCTATCACTCTGCACAAGGATGGATACCTTGCAAACCAAGACGTGGGTGAGGTGAGGCGACTGGGATGCTATAGCAATCACGGAGCCCAAACGGAGAGCGGCAGTTGGGAGTTATGAGCAAGAGCAAAGCTGACGGGTCAGATGGTAATGCTTGCTAAAAGCGGTCCCAGGTCCGTCGGTTGGAGAAAGAGGGGGTGAGTTTAGTTGGTAGGTGGTCAACTATGGTGAGGCGTAGTCGTCCGAATCCAACACACCTGGGACGCCTTCCCAGAGGTCTTCTTGGAGATTCTCACCTCCCAAAAAAAAAGAAGAAAAAAAGTAGAAAAAGAAGTATCGTAATCATTATCATCATTTTGTCTTTATAACCCTGTGTGGGTCCTAGCCTCCCCAAGAATTCTCTTCCAGTCATCCCTATCCATCGCCTTCCTCCGCCAAGCACATATTTCCACATTTCTTATATCTTGGTCTATGATATCTAGGAATCTTGTTCTGGGTCTTCCTCTTCTTCTTTGACCAATAGGTCTATAAAGGAGCGTGTTCTAGCTGGGTCGGTACCCACCTCAGACGTCCTATCTTAATGTGTTTTACGATATCTGGTTTCTGGTATATTCTATAGAGTTCGAAGTTGTATCGTCTTCTCCAGACACCATTTTCATTTACCGCTACATAGATTCGCCTCAGTATTTTTCTTTCGAAACATCCTAACATGTTTTCATTGCTTTTTGTTAAAGTCCAGGTTTCCGAATCATATGTTAGAACTGGTCGTGTTATTGTTTTGTAGAGTTTTACTTTTGTATTTCTTGATATAACTGTAGATTTAAAAAGGAGATTAAGCCCAAAATAGCATGTATTAGCCGTGCAAATTCTGCGGTTTATCTCTGCGGTAGTGTTATTTTCAGTGTTGACGAGCATTCCCAGGTATACAAATTGGTTAACTGCTTCGACGACGTCGTTTTTTATAACAAGTGGCCGTCATATTTCTGATTGCGGACCTATTTTGTTGACGGGTCAGATGGTAATGCTCGCTAAAAGCGGTCCCAGGTCCGTCGGTTGGAGAAAGAAGGGGTGAGTTTAGTTGGTAGGTGGTCAACTATGGTGAGGCGTAGTCGTCCGAATCCAACACACCTGGGACACCTTTCCAGAGGTTTTTTTTGGAAATTCTCACCTCCCAAAAAAAAGAAGAAAAAAAGTAGAAAAAGAAGTATCGTAATCACTATTATTCAATTATTACTTTTAATGGAAATAAACCACCATTTAAGTTTAAAATAAGATTATTTTTGACATTCTGATTTTCACTTCGGAAATCGTTCTCAAAATGGAAAACATTGATAAATTAAACAAATTTTTGTTTGTTTTACATGGTGAAAAATTCTTTAAAAGAATTAATTTTATCTGAATCATTCATATTGACAATTCAGACATATATCATACATTTTAATCCAAGATGGCTTCGACTCAGAAGGACGTGTTAAGTTGCTTGTACATTCCCTGTGTTAAAAAAGTGAATAATAAGCTAAAATGTGTAAATTGTTCCTTATTAACTCACCCCAGCTGTGCTAAACGAATGAAAAATGTAAAAATTGTCGATCAAGGCATGATCTGTTGTGACTCAAATTTAAAGGTTGTCAGTGACACTAGTGCTGAACTCTAGTAATTACTGAAGTTGTGAATATTATTGAAGAAGATGGCTTAAAAAGGGAAGTAGAATATTTAAAAATTATGGTTAATCACAAATTTTTTTTAATTCGTGAACTCCAAGAAAAAATTAAATTAATCAAAAATAATGGAGTAAAAAACGTAAACAACCAGTTTCCTATATACCATTTGCCGAGCGAAACCTCTGATGGCAATTTAAGCGACCTCGAACCAAGCATAAGGTGAATGAATGTTAAAGTAGCTGAAAATAATACGAAAGTGTCACATGTGGATGCAAAACCCAGTCATTCAAAGTCCCCTTCACCACCCGGGAATTGGACTGTGGTTTTCTGAACTTCTTTTTGTCAGGAAGTTGTCTAGCTGTTTACACTAAAGTTCTCATCTTAAAGTTCAAAACCCATGTGGGTCTCCTCAATTTTCTTTTTTTTTAATTTATTTGTATATTCTTCTTAATTTTTCTGTTTTTTGTATATTTGTTTCATGCATTGTATTTCAATCAAAAATTAGTCGACATATTTTATTTTCCTGCTCAGATTGCCCTAAGCAACACCTTGACTATCTTACCCTTCAACCATTCACTGTCAACAAATTAGATAAAAAGATACTATCTGTGAAGGGTTGATAATATTGTTACACTTCCAAATTAATTTTTCAAGCTTCGAACTGTAAAACTAAATTAGAAGGGTCTAAATCATGTTTTCTGCCCGTACGACCCTTAACGAACTTCTTGATAAGGGGTGCGTTAGTAGGAAACTACTACGACTGTCTCTGAAAGACAATTTTACTCTTTATACCCGTGAACGTTTATTGTGCCCGTTCCTTTTAAATTCGACACACGTACCGTGCTTACTGAGTTAAATTTTGTAATAACGTGGGTTTAGGACAATAGTTATTTTTGCATGACGTAAGGGTAGACAATTTGTACGAAATAAATGAATGGAACGGTATCTAGATTAGCGAACAGTTAAAATTTAATTCCATATATTCCTTAACTCGTAAATAAAATCATCATAGATTATATCCGTTCTGTTATAGAAATATGCTTTATTGTCACTGAAAATTGTACAATTTTATGGACAAAGATTACTAGAAGTCAAAAAGATATTGACTAATAAGTTAAACCTCTTCAATTTCATTCTCTTAAGGTGTCATCAGAACAACATATGCAATTGCTCTTTTAGCTACTTGCAGATGTCCTGCAATCGAAACTAAATCTTATATCGTCTTTCTGTTTTAGTTCTTTACTCTATATGTAAGTATAATAATAAGCTTGTTTATTGTCAAGTAAGATTGGAAACAATTTAAAAAAAATACTTCGAAGTTCGTAGAAATTTAGTTTTTTTTTTATTAAAATATCGTTATTGACAAAATCAAAAGCTTTAGCATAGTCACAAAAAACAAGTGGTAGTATAAAGGTTATTGTTTTGTGCTTGATGGACCTCATGTAGTACAGAAAACATGGTATTAGTGGTACATTTATTATAGTTTATTTTTATGAACGAGAGAGTAATTAGCATAATTTTAACTGGTACTTCCGACCACTCCATGGGCGTGCTCAAGATTAATTGAAAAATTACTTTAAATAATTGTAAAAAATAAATGAATTATTTCAGTGTTATAAAGTGTTATGTGTATGTAAACAAAAGTGACCTCTTTTATTACACACTATATTAGAACTGACTGGCCTACATTAAAAAGGTTTTTAAAAATTCACATTTTTTTTAATTTTTAAAAATTACAAAAGAGAAAAAGAGTTTTTAAAACCGTCTAAGGTATGTTAAATAGATGAATAAAAATATTAATATAAAACTTACAGCTACTTGTTACAAATCCAAATCAGATTCAGAAGATAACTTTCAGAACCAAGATTTATAATAACTGGCTCGATCTTTATCAGTAATATTGTCCAGCTTCCACATTTTTTCCTCTTCTTTAATAGTGTGATTTACTGCCTTTTCCCAGTTTTCAGGTATTACATTATTTACGGCCTCCAAAAACAACTGTTTAACATCATGAATTTTAAAAGTGGTATTTTTTCTTGAAACTTCACTCTTTATCTGTGCCCATACCAGTTCAATCGGGTTTAATTCACAATGATATGGTGGGGATCTAAGTACTGTCATTCCACGATTTTTGGCAATTTCATCAATTTCGTATTTTTTAAATTTTTCTTTATGAAGGGCACACAACGAATAAAGTTCCTTTCTTATAGATCCGGGATGGTACGTAATATTTTTTGAACTCAGCCAATTCTGCAAGTCTTTTTTTAACCACTTGGTTGTGGGCAGTCCTTCTATAAGTCTGGAGTGATAACTTGCATTATCCATTACTATTACACAGTTCTTAGGAAGAAGATCTATCATTTGTTCGAACCATTCTTGAAAGACATCAGCGTTCATGTCTTCATGGTAGTCACCGGTACGAGTTGATTCAAAAGTTAATAAACCACCTTCAACAAAACCGTCTGAACTGCCAATGTGTACTATTATCAGCCTGCGTCCCTTTCCTGATGGTGGGTTTAAACCAGTAGATAAGTTATTTACAAAAGCGTGCCTTTGACTTGTAACAGTTTCATCCTGCCAAAATGTATTTGGTGTATGACCCTCGTTGATCCATGTTTCATCAAGATAAAATATTTTTCTTTTTTGGTTTCTCATTTCCTTTATGGTTCTTAGAAAATGTCTTCTCCATATGACAATATCGCTTCTTTTTAATAAAATAGACTTTCTGGGATTCTTTTTCCAGCGGAAGCCTATTTCTTTTAAAAGTTTCCATAACGTACTTCGACTCATTTCTGGGTAATCCTTATCATCTCGAACTGAGACAAGAACTTTATCCAATGTTGGAAATTCTTGTCTAAAGAAGAATTCATGCACTTTCCGTCGAAGTCCTTCTTTAAAATGATATTCTATTTGAAATTTTGGTTTCCCTGGAGCATTACGTGGCATTTGAAAACTACCACATTTCTCTTCATTAATAACTCTGTAAATCGTAGATTTCCCAACACCAAGTGTACTGCTAACTAACTCAACGGTCTCATCAACACTTTCACATAAACGTTTGTCTGTAAATGATTTAAAACAATTAAATATTAATGTTTTTTCATTAACTGTTAAAGGACCAATTAACTGTTAAAGCCACTTGGACCTTCCTACAAAATGGAAAAACCCACTATCACATTTTCTGTGGAATAAGTTTAGAAGGTAATTATCTAGTCAATTACTGTCGTAGATTCCTGGAATTAAAGAATTAAATGTTTGATTGTTGAAACCCTTACTTCGTGGAATGCACTCATTTCAGATAAAATAAAACGTTTTATTTTATCTAAAGAATTAAACTTTATTTTGCAAATAGGTAGGTACTTATTAAACTTTTATTGGTTATATATAACCAATAAAATAAACATCTTACATTTCTTGCAAATTCATTAGTACCTGTTAACCTCCATCACTCCGACACTGGCAACCTTATTTAGGGATTAGTAACCCTCACAACTATTGTATTTAATTCTGCTCCAACCTTTATACCTGGTGGTCATACTCAATTTAAAATTCTTTTCCTATATACTTCTGTAAACTTGTTGACAAATATCTGTTTTTCATTGAGTCACCCGTATCAACAGTTTAGGGATTTGCATACATAATTTATTGTTTTATTACTCTCTCATACATAAAAATACACTATAGATAAAACGCCAAACTGACTTTATGATAAAAAGTGGTTTTCAACAATAAAGGACATAAGTCAGGTTTTTAAAAGCCTCTCAATAATTTTGAATAGGACCAGTAGTAGGGCAATAGGTCTAAGTAGCTAATAGGTCTATAATGCAGACATTCGATTTTTACCACCCTTATGAAGTAGAATAGTAATGGCTGTCTTTAGGCATTCTGAAAATATACCTTTTTCAAAGGAATCGTTAGTGTTACCAGAACTTCTTCCTCGCATTTTTTTGGAGATGTAAGAAAATTTTTATGGATAGTCCATCAGTCTTCTTCTTTTTCTTCCTATGCCGTCCCCATTAACGGAGGTTGGCGACCACATTTTTAAAAGCTTCTCTGTCTTTTGCAACGTGGAATAATTCGTCTGCAGTCATGTTTGTCCAGTCTCGAATATTTCGCACCCATGACTTCCTCTTTCTACCTATTCCCTTTTTGCCATCGACTCTACCCTGCACGATGACCTGCAGAAGACTATATTTATTATTTCTAGTCCATCAGTCCATCAGTACTACAGGAAAATTAGCTTTGTAAAACTATGGTGAGAGTGCTAAAAAAGGAGAGGCGCCATTCATACAAAGTACATCTGGTTCAGGATCTATTAGAAGATGACTTTGATAGAAGAATAAAATTTTGCGAAACCCTTATGGAAAAATGTAACAGAGATCAGTGTTTCATACAAAAGATACATCACCAGACATATCGATACTGCGCAAGTGAAAATCCACATTGGATAGAAGAGTATAGGACACAACATCCCGAGAAGGTGAATGCTTGGGCCAGTATTATAAACAATCAAATTGTACGGCCATATTTTTTTAAGGAAAACTTAACCGCTTCTCATTGTCTAGAATTTCTTCAGGATTATCTGTTGCCACAGCTTAATCAGCTATTTACAAATATAAATAATTTGTGTTGCCAACATGATGGGGCTTCCCCATACTACGGCGTTGAGGTACGAAATTACCTTAATAACGTTTTCCCATGTAGGTGGATGGGTAGAAGGGAGACCATCGAATGGCCACCAAGGTCTACAGATTTGACTCCGTTAGACTTTTTTGTGGGAATATTTAAAGAGCAGAGTATTTTTAAATCGACCGTATGTATGTAGAATTTAGAAGAGTTAAAGGAGCGCTTCAGAACGGAAATTGCACAAATAACACCTGAAGTCATCGAAAACATTAGAAAAGATTTTTGTTGACCATCTTTCACATTGTATTATTGCTGAAGGTCGTCAATTTGAACATTTGTTGTAATTTAATTGTATTAATAACCCAACAGTTTGGGTTAACCCTGTAGAAATAAATATTCAAATGATTACATCGTTGCAAAAGCGATAAGGAGACCTTTTAAATGAGCTGTCCCGTGACCTAGGTTTGTATTTAAAAAAAACATAGATTATTTCATCGGTTCTTGATGCACCAGGAAGTGAAGGATTAAGCACTCGAGCTGAAACTTCCTAGAAACTGAGTCCTGAGAACGAGCTGAGAAGAAGAAACTATTTCCAAGCTGTAATTCGAGATTTGGCAAATGTTTCTGGACGTAAAAATACGCCAACTGCATAAGAATTTGTATTATCTCCCACAGCTTGCAGGAATGTGTCGTCAAAGATCATCTGAAAAAAAAAATTCGAGTGGTGTACCATCTCCTGGTACTGGCACTAGTAAATTTTGAGTTTCCTTTGCTATTTTCCTCGTCAGTCTCGGAGCTTGAACTGGACTCACCGTCATCTATACTAGGATTAAATTCATCACTACTGTCATCATTTTCCAAATACCATAGTAATTCTTTTTCACCTAACTTTTGTTTTTTGTTAATGTCTCTTATGTAAATATTAAGTTTTTTATTATTAATACCAGAAGGTCCAGCTTTACTGTTCATTTTTAACCTCAAATTATCACCGAACCACAAACGAAGCTGGCCGATGCACTCCGATCGGAGTGATCGGAAATCAACCTGTTAATAATTAACTAACAAACAAAATTATTTTTCCCTTATTACAATTTATTACTGCAAAAGGATTTCCAGGTCACCCTGTATATTTAATACTGCAAGTATTGACATACGTTTTTGTTTTAATCAAGTTAGTTATCATGCAAATTATTATTTATATACACTACCACCGATATTTGTTTTTAATTTATAATTTGGACAAACAAGGATGGAAGACATAATCATTGTATTTTAATTTAAATCGATAATTTATAAAGGCATTTTTAAATTCTACCTTGATTTTCTATATGTACCCGCACAATCTTTTCGGTACCATAAACGTCACACGGTTGGTACTAAGAATATCTAATTTTCTAATACCTTAAAGATTTAATTCAGAACAAAAGTCCTATAAAACTAGCTGTGAGAATCGTACACTACATCAAAGGCGATATTCACCGATTTAGTATAGTTATGTTGCAAAAGTGGTGCATTCAGATATAAAACAATGAGCATTTCTTGCTTAATGTACCATTGTTTTTATTTTAGAAGAACAATTGGTATTTATGAAACGCTTGTGAAAATGTTCTAAGTAGGTTTTGTGTTTCAATGCCAATTGCTCTTGTGTTGCATAAGAATGTTTTTAAAGAGCCACCAAGAAGGATATTAACTAACAAAAATATTTCTCGCTCGTTTTTTAAGAGGAGGATGATATTGTTCGTATCATTTTAAGGTCGTGTATACGACCGTTTAGAAGTTCAAACCAATTATTTATTTTGTTTGTAAACAGTGGGATATTTAAACAATGGGGCTCAAGGATCATTTGTTTTCTTCAATGTTATACGTATGGGCTTGCAAAATTGTTTAAAATATTTAAATGAATCTGCGTATGTAGATTTTTATGATGAAAAGCTAAGGCAAACAAAGGTGGGACGGATGATGGGGCAAACATTGATATAGGTGCATGAATAGAATCTCTTAGCAATTGTGATTTTTGCTTATATAAGGTAATAATATGCTAAAGTTCAATATTTTCTTTGCCAGGAAAGATACAATAAAGTTTTATAGGAAAATTATATCCAGAGTTAAATATTAGTTTTTAATAATACAGGTTATAACGCAAAATCACAACAAAATAAAGTTTATTTTTAAAACTCTGTAGGCCATGTAAACCTGGAGCTAGGTTAACACATTAACTGCCACTAGAGTCATGTTCGGATCTATTCAATACCATATATAGAATAAGTATAATACCTCCAGTATGAAAGAAATGGCTCCAATCAACATTTATACTGCTTCCCAAAAAAGCCAATGCAAAGGAGTGCAATGAACATGGCACCATAACCTAATGAGTCATAATATCTTGAAATTGTTTTTAAATATAAATTACAATAGAATACATAAGAAATTAGATGAAGGCATAAGTAATACACAAATGAGATTTAGGAAAGGACTGGAAACACGAGATGCACTGTTTGTAGTAAGCGTTCTTTCGCAGAGATGCTTAGATATTAATCAGGAAGTATATGCCTGTTTCATTGATTTTGAGAAAGCATTTGACAGAGTGCAGCATAATCGGCTCAAAGAAATTTTATTAAATAAAAACATAGACAGTAGAGACATTAGAATCATATTGGAACCAAACCTCTGTTGGAACCAAACAGCAAAAGTGAAAGTTGAAAATGAACTGACCGAGGATATCCAGATTCGCCGTGGGGTCCGCTGAGGGTGTACTTTATCACCCTTGTTATTTAATTTATACAGTGAAACCATCTCAGAATTAGCGCTTGCCGAAATCAGTCAGGCCCTTATAATAAACGGTGAGCCAGCAACATAAGATATGCCGACGACACCGTCCTTCTTGCAGGAACACTAAAAGAACTGCAACACCTTGCTGAACAACTAAATATATATTGCAACGATTATGGACTAAAAATAAATTTGAAGACAACCAAATTCATGGTATTTACAAAAGCACAAAACATCACAGTTAAACTAGTACTAAATAATACAGAAATACTTTGGAGCATGAATCACAGAAGATACTAATCAGACAAAAGAAATAAGATGAGGCATTGAAATTGCACGGTCAACTTTTAAGAGAATGAGAAAACTTTTTTGTAATCGCAATATCAATATATCGCTCCGGATAAGAATGCTTCGATGTTATATTTTCTCTACCCCATTTGCCATTTGCTATTCTAAAATAGTTAGTCTAAAGAAATGTACCTATTGAGAAACCAACTCTACCTTGAAAGTTATATTGAAAATTTTACTGTTGGTTACTTTTAAGTAAGTTTTATGGACGTTGACAATAGATCACATGCATGTAGTTGGCGCTGGTGTCAGGGTTTGGTATTAAAACATAACCTTATTTTATTCTGCGATTTATTTACACTGTTTGGTACCTGCTTCCTAGTTGGTATGCAATTTTGTGAGTGATTTAGGATTTTAATAAGTTATTAAGGACAGTTTAATTGTTTGGACACTTTTACTAAAATTTTACAGTATGCTTTGCAATTGGTGTGTGCCACAAAGCCATTCAGTTTCCAATAAAACTGACAATTAAGTTTCATAAATTCCCCTTAAATAAAGCTTTACCAAAACGATGATTGATCGTTATCAGGTCTAAAAAAAGTATCAACAAACACATAAAAATCTGTTCCAGGCACTTTTCAAATAAAAATTATACCTTTAAAAGATTGGGTACGTTAAAAAATACTTATCCTAATTTCTTGCATTATCATTGTCTTTTTTTCTAGGACAATGGAGGATCCCTAAAAAGATGCAGTACCTTCAGTAAATTTACCAAAAAAAAAGTTGAAGACTCCAGTGAAGGACTCTGGGAGAAGTATAGAACAGGATAGATATAGAAAAACACTTTGTGCAATATTATTGCCACCAAACAAACAAAAACGGAAAACAGAAACAGAGTTATTACAAACAGTTAAAAATGATACACAAAAGTGTTCTTTAACAGAGATACCTGCTAATGAAACTAAATCAGAGAGTTCAAAAACATGTATTATAACTCAAAACGTGATAACATGGAAGAGAAGTCAATTAATTTCTTAAGACTTTTTGTCAGAAAGGGACATTTTACTGTTTTTTCAAAAAAAAAATATTTTTATTTTTTGTTGAAGAGTTTGGAAAATCATAAATTAAAATTCATAGTGCTCTTTTAGTGGAAAATGATTTGTTCATATCGCTTATGAAATATAGATTTAATTTCTTTTATTCTACATTAAAGCATTTTTTTGCAGTGGACATTTGAACTGTCCGAAAAATATTTATTAGTAGACCAAGCATCTTTATACTTGCTTAAAAAAAATTAACTTTTGGAATATTGGAACAACTTCAGACGATCAATACAAAATTATTCTGGACCGTACCGAAATTCCAATAGACCCAAAAAATGACCCTATTATACAAAAGGCAAAATATTCTACATATAATGGAACCAATACCTTTAAAATACTGGCATTCTCTGAAAAAAATTAAATTGTATATGTATCTGATGTTTATGGAGGTAGTATTTCAGACAGAAAAATTACAGTAGAATGCGGAATTTTAGGACTTATTGAAGAAGGAGAATTTTTTTAAGCGGCCAGGGGTTTTTTGGTATATCAGATCTTTTAGAGGAAAAAGGAATACATTTAAATATATATCCGTTTAACAGAAGAAGAAATAATAAAAACAAGTACCATTACCAATCGTAGAATTATTGTTGAGATTTTAAAAAATCAATTTAGATACACTTATTCACTGCAAGTGCAACTACCTAAGTGCATTTTTTTCTAAATTTATATCACAAAAACTTAAGCGCAAATAAAATAAAAAAAAATAGATTATCCTAATAGCATGATTTTGACTTGGTAAAAAAATATTTGAAGGAGATTAGACCTTTACTTAAGCTGCAAATTTTTTTTTTTTTTTGAGTTTTCCGAAAGTTGAAAAAAGTGCACTTAGGTGGTTTCTGAAATAAACGATTCAATCAACTGCGCCATAAAAACTGTGCTCTTAATAATTCTCAAACGCTTATCTAGCTTACATATTAGTAAGTATCGTTAAAGTTATCAGTTTTTAACCATCCAAAAAAAAACCAATCATTGTGTAATAGCACTCTCTCTCGATAATGGAACCCTCCCGACAATATTGACCCTTTTACATTTTGCCTATACATAAACAAAATGCCCATTGAAATTCCTTTAAAAGCTGCATTAGCTTGATTAAAATGGGTGAGAAATTAACCCCGTTTTTTTCGTTGTAAGTGCATTATGGGACTTATATCGCCCAATACTGTAATACAAAAACGCAATCCTATTAAAATATGTATATTATCTAAATGTATGTATATATGATAACATCTGCACTTAGGGTAACTGGTAGCAACTGCCAGCCGAGTAAAAAATGATTAAAAAAATGACTGACAGTAATTCCATAAAAAATGTAAATCCGTAAAAAAATATATAATTTAAATCCTGTAATGGGACATTATGCAGTTTATTTAGTAAATAGTATATTATTATTTTTTATTTAGAATCGTACAATCTAAGCAGGATTATTAGTGGAGTTAAATAAAACTCATATAAAGACAAATCTTCTAAATAATCTATGTTTGGCATTTGTAAGTACTCAACGTGCTAAAATTCATCTAGAGGTGTAGAGTTGTGTTATAGAGCTAGCACCTTTTATGGGAACGACCACATCGAGCGTCATAGACGGGAGATGGTTCTTGATAACTGGTCCTCACAAGACAACTAACTCTTACTTATGACTCCATGTGCCACACCCTGGGCAACTGCTTTGGTCTGCAGGCTGAACTTAGAGAGGGTAGCCAGATAAGGCGAAAATTCCACCGAGCGATTACCGGTATAAGCAATCCCTCGTTTACTGGCCAACAGCTTCGGGTGAAGGAGCTAGTAAACCGTAGGACACCCCTTTCTCCTGGAGTTGGGAAACCGATTTCAAAGGCGGAAGAACCGTTGAAGCGGTCAACGGCATAGAGATAAGGAAGAAAGATTAGGACAAGACACCTCAGTAAAGATCCGGATTGGATAAGTCCTAGTAGAATCAAATGGCTATGCTTGCAGCGAAATTTAATTCCGGAGTAAGCACCTCAATCGGATCTTCAAGAGGAGCAGTTACAACTATAACAGAAAGATTAATATGCAAAAAAGACATTAGAATAGGCACAGAACGTAAAAACCATAATGCAATACAAGAAATGGCACACGTGAAATTAAATATTCTGGGAATAAGCGAAAGGTTGGCCAGGTTCAGGAACCGCCAATATCGGGAAACACCACGTTTACTATTCTGGAACAGATAACGACAAACATAAATTAGGTGTCGGTATTATATTAACAAAAGAAGTGGCAAAATCTGTTGACAACTTTATTCCTATCTCAGTAAGAGTAATGCTCATACAACTGAAAGCAAAATCAATCGATATCAATATAATTCATGTGTATGCACCTACAACAGAAGGCAAAGAAGATGAAGTAGAAAAAATATACCATAGCATTAATCAAGTCGTCAAAAGGCTATGACCTAGAAAAAAAATGCTCCTAAAATGTTGCGTATACTTAGAGCTTCTGTACGGAATAGAAAAGTGGATATTGAAGGCGGAAACTTTATCAAAACTTCAGGCTTTTAAACTATGATTATACAGAAGGATTCTAAAGATACCATGAACGGGCAAAGTCATCAATAAAGATGTACTACGGAGGATAAACCAAACCGCGGATTTGGTCAACATCGTGAAGGGCCGCAAGTTGCAGTATTTAGGACATATAATGAGAAATCCAGGCAGATATAAGCTACTGCAATACATTTTGCAAGGTGAAATTGTAGGAAAGCGGCCCCAGGGCGAAGAAGAATATCCTGAGAGCATGGTATAGACAGACCTCAGCACAGCTATTCCGTATAGCAACCAACAAAGTCTTCATAGGCAGAATGATGAGCAAGAAGAAAAAAAATCCATATTCTCTTCTCTTTTCTTCGTAGTACTGTAGATCAACCAGAATATGCTTCACCATTAAAGGGAGAGAACAGTTTATGCAGGATGGTGAAGATTATTTTAATTAAGAATGTATGGGTTACTCCCTCCCATATATTCAATTCTTAGTTTGTTATTTATTTCTTGGTCTTTTTTATTTAATGGATTATTCAATATGGTCTTCACCTGAGAGAAAATTTTATTTCGTTTGGTTCCTGTATCTTTCCGGTAGTTTTGCCATATATTCAACAATTTCTGGGTGTAAATCGAAACGTGAAACGTTATTAACAGAAGGTATAATTACAATTAATTTTGACTTAACTCCATATAAACATAATATTTAACTCAGTTTATTTGTTTCCTGTTCAGATAGTCTTACGCTGGTCGTGGTATTTTGGTAAATATGTTCTCTCTCTAATGTCGTTTTCCATTACTGGGAATAGTGATTTCTTCCAATATTTCTAACAAATTTTTTTCATTGGTCTCTATTTTCAGCTGCTCTGAGAGCTTCGCAGAATAAGTTTTCAGCTGAATTCTTTATTTTAGTCAGACCATCTAGTTGGTAATCGTTCTCCTGATCTTCTCCCTGAAACATTTCCAGAAATAATTAATCTCTCCAATCTATCGTCACTTCTACGAACCACAAAAATTGCATAATGCGTTGCAGACATATTGTAGACAGCCTTTCTCGAGTTGGTTTAGAATAAAAACGTTTGTGCCATGAGCTGTCCAAGGTATGCGCAGCATTCTTCTTCCTCGCATCAGCAAAGAGTACAAGTCTCTACGTTGTATAGAAATATTAAGAATAAAATGGCACTCACCAGTCTCATATTGATATTTTCGAGAGATAAATATGTCTTTCTGGTAATTTCTGTCTAAGTCTTCTTTTTGAGAGATAAAAATTAAACATTTCTTGCTAATTTGCTACTATAAGTGTAGTGTCATCAGTAAATCTTAAATTGGAGATTTCCTACTAGCCATTGTTACTCCACCAGTCCATCCATCTAAAGGCATCCTCATGACATGTTGACCATAAATTGTTGAGTAGGTCAGGTGACAACATGCATCCTTGTCTAACACCTCCCTCTGTTTTGATTGGTTTGAAAACTTCTGGTCTAGTCATACTGTTGCTATATTGAACTGATATTGGTATAGATTTTTAATAAGTGTCACCAGGTGTATTGGTCTGCCCATTTCTATTAAAATGGACCACAGATTTATCTATCTTACACAATCAAATGCGTTCTGGTATTCAACGAAGCATATAATCATAGGTAATTGAAATTCTCTAGACTTTAAAATATGTTGTCTCAGGTTTAGGATTTGTTCCCGTGTATTGCTACCCTTTACAAACCCTGCTTGTTCCTGAGGTATTTGGTAATGCAGATAGGTTTTTAAACTGTTTTAAAAGGTCATGTAATATCGACGATAAAGACTTAAGGATCATTTCAAACCTCTACCAAGAACAAAAGGCTAAAATCAGAATAAAAAGCGAAACATCTGGAAAAATTAATATCGAGAAGGGGGTAAGACAGGGATGTGTCCTATCACCTTTACTGTTCAATGTTTACTCTGAGAAGATATTTCAGAAAGCTTTGGAAGGCACCACGGATGGTATAATTATAAACGGGCAATGTATAAATAACCTGCGATATGCTGATGACACTTTCATACTGGCAGATAATGCTAAAGCTCTGCAACACTTAATGGACCGAGTAACGACAGCCTGTAGAGAATTTGGAATGAAATTGAATACAAAGAAGACAAAAACGAGGACAAAGGTCAATGTCGGCGGAATAGATCTGGAAAGAGTAACAAGAACAACGTACCTTGGAAGTAATCTTGATGAAACTTGGGACCACTCACTAGAGATAAGAATACGCCTGGAAAAGGCACGTACAATGTTTTACAAAATGCAAAAAGTTCTATGTAACCGCCAGCTGGGCATCTCATTGAGAACTAGAATACTTAAGTGCTATGTTTTCTCCAGCTTGCTCTATGGTGTTGAAGCCTGGACAATGACAGAAGCAACACAAAAAAGAATCCAAGCATTTGAACTCTGGTGTTACCGTAAAATGCTCAGAATATCCTACATGAACCATACGACAAATGCGGAAGTCTTGCGGAGGATGAATAAGGAAAGAGAGCTTATGCTTATAATAAAAGAACGGAAAACACAATATTTTGGTCACATCATAAGAAATCAAAAGTATGAACTGCTCCAACTTATAATCGAAGGCAAAGTCAATAGCAAAAGAGGACTAGGAAGAAGACGCAACTCTTGGCTTAAAATCCTACGGCAATGGACGAACATGACCTCCATACAACTATTCAGAGCTGCTATAAATAAAATTAAATGGGCAAATGTGATGGCCAACGTCCTTAAGGATAAGGCACCGTAAGAAGAAGAAGACATAGATAGATTGGATGAGACGTAATCCTTTGTTACTTAGTTACTGTAGTATGTCACCTGGTATCGAATCAATGCCTGGAGATTTATTTTTTTTTAGCGATTTAATTGCCTCTTTGACTTCAGCAAGTAAGACAGTAGCTTCTCTAGGGTAGTCAGACGGCCACTGATTTTCTGCTGGTCTTTAGATTACCTTCCGTATCTATTACAGACCTATTATCTATTACCTTACAGTGGTCTATTTGGCAGTCTTTCAATATCAGTGCCGATGGTTTGTTATATCAGGTTATTTATTACCAGTAAGTGGTCATTAGTGCTGTATTTTGGTCAACATCTAGCTTGTTCTCTGGGCTGATGGAAGTCTAACTTAATCTCTAGTGCTTTTTGATAAATTTTGTGAAAAGTTTATGTTATGTATGATAACAAACTGATAGAACGGTAGTTTTTTAGGTTTGTTATATCTTCTTTCCTATGTAATAAAACAATGACTGCATTACTCCATTAAGTAGGTGTTTCATTATCGCTTAGGGATTTAGTATTCTTCATTTCTAACTCTAACTGGCCCTCAACTCTTGGTTAACTTTCTATTAACTAAATATTTTCATGTAATATTCTAGTCTGCTGTATTCAGACCCAATTATGTTTTATGCGATAGAACGTGTACCATTTCTGTGTACCACTTCCGTAGCAAAAGTATATCTGTTTTATGGTGTGTTAAGTAAAACTTTTATTTTATGTTAACTTAAGTAAAGAATGATCTGATTCACAAACTACTGTTCTATTTACAATGACGTTAATAATTTTTGTTTATGAATGTTATCTGGTTAAGTAGTAATTTGGTTAATAAATTTAATTAAAGTAAATACTAAATTTTATTTTAAGTAACTTATACTTTCAACTTGATAGTAAATCTGCTTCGTTAAAAAACTGTCATGTTGTCTAATAATCAGTTTCTGCCTTATTTTTTTGCCCTGAAAATTTCATTTTTGACTTTAAAAAAATTATAGTTGGCTTATCAAATATCTAGTTTTATATAGCTGAAAGGACTACAATAGTGGACGGCCACATTCGCTTCCCTGCCACCCTTCCTATCCCGTAAATCATAGGGGTTACGCTGTCCGCTGCATCCAGGCAAGGTCAAATTCATTCGACACTAAAATATCCTGTATACAATGACATTTTCAACCGCAGCCATTACGACATTGTTACGTCATTGTATTGTATGGGGTGTTTTGGTAAAATGTAGGCTCACTGATTCGTATCATTGAAGAGAGGAATGAATGGCAGAAGCTGGTTCTATTTTAGCAATTGATGATAACACTGATAACGATCTGGTCCGTTGCGTTAGTTACGGCCATATGGGTATTAAATAGTATGGTGGTGATTTCCTGATTGGATGGTGTCGAGTAATAAGGGTAGTTTGGAAAGCGGGGCTCGATGTGACTCACTGCAATTTTAATCAAACAATATAGAGAATGGATATTTATTTTTCAGATTTACGTGACACTACCAAAATATTGAGTCTATATTTATTGTATTATAAAATACAGAAGGCAAAGCTGAATGTGAGGTATAAAAAAAGTCAAAAATCAGAAAACTAAATCATAAAAAACTATTTAAATAATTATAATATATTCATTTATTTATTTAATTTGACGGTTCTAAAACATACACAGTTCATTTTGGATTATTTTGACTACTTTAGGTGATTTTTGCCTTTTTTTATAAATTCTGCTTAGGGATTTTTTATAAAATGTTATGCTACTACCCATGATATTATTTACACTACTATTACTAAATCTTTCTATATAAAAAAAATTATTTAATGATAAAATATAAATCTACCAAAGCAGAGATATAACTGTTTTACAGGAAATGAGGTTGACTAGCTCAGGCATCCTGGAAAAAAATAACTGCAATATTTACTACAGTGGACATCCTAATCCTAATTTCCCCATAAAGATGAGGGAACTTGGAAATCAAAGGATAATGAAAGGATTATTCAAATAGATCATATAATCACCGATGCAAGGCACTACTCTAAATTATTAGATAGGTCTTTTAGAAGAGCAAACATAGATAGTAATCACTATTTAGTTAAAGCACGTTTAGACGATCAAGTAAGGACAAAAAACTTAGAAGAAGAAGTTAAAACATTAACCAACTATTGTCATTGTGTTACAGAATATAGTCATTGTGTTACAGAAATCGGTTGAAATATTGGGCAAAACCAAGTCAGAAAAAAATCATTGGTTTGATCATGATTGCGAAATGGCCACAAGAAAGAACGCAGCATATCAAAAAACCGTCGACTCAGGTTGTACACGGAGAAAGAAGAAGAGTATAGAAGCCTTATAGGAGAGAAAAAACATCCATCGACGTAAGAAGAGGGAATATGAATAAAACACCCTCAATGAGATACAAAGTTTATTGGATAAAAATGAAATCAGGAAATACTACAAATCCTTCAATAATCCTTAAAAATCCATTTCCAGAACAAGAAGATTTTGCTCCATTCTCTTTGCAAGTTGCCAGGTTTCGTATCTAAAATATACAACGCTTTAAAAAATATTTGCAAAAATGCAAAAACGGAACTTTGTGAAAAAATATTTAACATTTACTAAAACGAAAACATTTTGAAAAGTCAGATTGAAAATGTACCTACTACAACCAAATTATATTATAATATTAATACACTGGGGTGCAAAATTAATCGGACACCCAGATTTTTTCCTGAAAACTGGCGTTTAAAAAGTTCAAGATGTTCCCAATAAGGTATTTAATAAAAAACAAAATATAAAAGTCAAATTAATCACAACTCAAGAATGTTACAGAAAAAACAATAAATAATTCGAAAAATTTTAAAATCTACAATGAAACAAAAAATTTTATTTTTTAAATATAAACATTTTTTTATAGAAAAAGAAATTTAATAGAGTGTATAAAGTGTATATTATTTATTTTGGTGTATATTATTTATTATTTATTTTATATCTTATTTTTCCCATTGCTACATATGCAGCTGAAACATGGACTCTCAAAAAAATCGATAGGATTAAGATAAAAGCGTTCGAAATGTGGGTATATAGAAGAATTCTACGCGTGTCCTGGACAGAACATAGTACCAACCTGTCAATTCTGGAAGAGCTTCATATAAAAGACAGGCTACTAAAAAAAGTAAACCAAGCATACCTAACTTACTTCGGCCACATAGCTAGAAGAACGGGCACCATGGAACTATTGGTAGTAGAAGAAAAGTTAGAAGGCCGAAGACCAAGAGGAAGATCTCCAATACGATGGGTAGACCAAATGAAGAGTTTGGTGGGAAAATCCCTATATGAAGCCGTCCATATGGCACAAGATCGCAGTCAATGGAGACAGCAGACTAACAATATTTAGGGTGTCACTACGCCCTGATAAAGGCTAAAGGATTGAAGATGAGGAGAGGTATAAAGTGTATTACCTCCACGATCCACAAGCCCTAAACCCTAAGGCTCTCGTTCGATCAGGCACATTTCGGATTAAGGCAGCAAAGTCAAAGTCTTGAGGGATTTGCTCCCATTTGTCACGAACTGCTTGCTCCAAATCATTCGTGGTTTAAACTCACCATGTTTACGTCGAATAGATCATCCCAGAATATTCCATGCATGCTTTATTGGATTTAAGTCTGCACTCCTTGGGGGCTATGATAATAAATAAATCCCAACTTCATCAAAGTAATCCCGTGTTGTTCTTACGATGGGTGGACGAGAATTATCGTGCATCAAACGAAAGTTTTCTCCAACAAATGAGGCAAATGGCAGTACATGATCTTCCAAACATTGCTGAATATACCGTTGAGCGTTCAAATTGCCCCCTTGAATTGTAACAAGTTCTGCATGAGCCTCTAGAAAAATGACTGCCCATACCATTATACCACCTCCACCAAATTGTACTCTCGGAGTAAGACAATATTGCTGGTAACGTTCATCAGCTCTTCTCCATATTCTATGCCGCCTATCTGATAAGTATCTGTTAAATCTTGATTCATCCGTGAAAAGCATAGCACTCCAATCGTTACCACCCAAATTAAGATGTTCGCGAGCAAAGTGTAAACGTTGCCTCCGATGATCTGATGTTAATAGAGTTCTCTTGACAGATATTCTGGACCTCAATTCATATTAATTTAAGCGTCTTCGAACGGAATAAACAGAAATTGTGTTTCTATGGACATTATTTAATCGTTGAACAAGCACTGGTGTTGATAATGTACGATCGCGTAACGCTTGTAACCTAAGAAAGCCAGTGGTTCTTCGTCTACCCTGACCTGGTCTCTTGGTGTATCGTCATGTTTCCCGAAATCTTTGTATTGCATCAAACACTGTACTTCGAAAAATTCTTAAAGTTTTTGCAACGTAACAAATGCTCCGCCCATCATCCTGTAAAGCAATAGCTGGTGCTACTTCTTCGGGTGTCATAATTTTTTTAATGTAAGTTTTGAACAGGAGAAAATACAAAACCTACAGCTGAACTTATAATCAAGTACAGTACCACAATAAACTTAAGTAATGTTTTCCACTATTCCACATTAATAACAAAACGCATGTGTAAAAGTGTTGTTGTTCGCACAAAACATCTGAATAGGTTCAAACAAGAAAAAAACGATATCGCTAATATGGCATAAAATGTAATTCAAACAAATTAAACAAGTTTTGATCTAAACACCAATAAAAAACAAAAAAATCTAAGTATCCGGTTAATTTTGCACCTCAGTGTACATAGCAGAATACCATTATTCTGCTCAGAAAACCAATGTAAAAGTATTGCAATAATGTAAATTTGATAAATACAAACATTTCGTAAATCATTTGTAGAATGTAACATAATACAATACACTTAATTTTAAGACCAAATTACTTATGTGATGAACGTGGCTATTATGGATTCACAGTCTACCAATATATGAGTTGAAAAAAACGATTAAATTATTTTTACATTTAAGTCATTAAAAAATATATTAAGTGAAAATAATATTTCCATACCATACGTAAACATGTAATTTAAACATTGGCTAGTAACTTTTAACAGCTTGGAAATTTTTACAGTTTGTAGTAAAAAGGTATAATTTTTGAAGGAGTAATGAAAATTTTTACGACACGTAGTAAACTGTGGCGGTGCATTGAAATATTAAATTGCGTGAACTAAGTTTTTTTTTGAAAAATTATTAAATCTCACCTTAACTTAAAGTACACAAAATTGGCGAAACATTTTTTGAGAAGCTTTAACTTTGTTAAGGAAGATACGTAAAGGATTTTAAAATTCGTAATTTAAGAGAATTTTAGCAAGATAAATCAGTTATTGCTTGTCAAATTTAACGTGATACTTGGCCGATTTGAAATTAGGCTCCACCCACGATGCGCATTCGACCACAACACAATTCGTCCTTATTATTTCTTGGCCCTTCGAAGTGCAAGGTACTTGTATAGTCTGCGACAAAGTTTTTTCATTTTACTTATGTTTAAAGTTACTGTGTGTTGAAGAAATATCGTATTACAATAGATTTGACTTTTTAAATAATTATTGTTGAGTATTTTAAATTATAAACATGGATTTTCATTCAAAATTAGAAGACAAAGTCTTGTCTGGACAAACGAGGGAAGTGATAGCAAATGTAATGATTTTTATGCAGAGAGAAGCGATGCAAAATCCGCATGTTAGAGATTTTAAAAAAGTTCAAGAGTTTAAGAGTACTTTCTTAGCAACGGGAGTAAGTATAGCCACTATAAAACGGATCTGTAGTGAAATGAAAAATATAGAAGAAGGTGCCTCTACATCATTTTCGACGCCTAACAAAAGAATGAGATCTGTCCCAAAATCTAACTTGGGCGATTTTGACAAAGGTTTACTTCGACGTATAATAATAAATTATTATCTCAAGGAAAAACAAGTTCCTACATTGCTACATATAACAAAAAAAATTAATGAAGACAATATTTATACATTGTCGCCTGAAACTTTGAGAAAAGTTATGAGAGATATGGGATTTCGATGGAAGAAAGCGAAGAGAAACTAATGGAAAAACCCGATATACAAGTGCTCCGGAGGAAGTTTCTCAGAAATATTAAACAATATATGGGAAGAAAATCGGCCCATAATTTACATGGATGAAACGTATATTCATTCCTCTCATACCCATGACAGATACTGGGGAGACAATTTGAACAAACCAGTGTCCAAAGAGCAAAGGCTGATTATTGTTCACGCCGGCGGTTAAATGGGGTTCATAAAAAACGCATGTTTGACATTTAAATCTGGTACTAAGTCTGGAGATTATCATAGGGAAATAAACTATAATAATTTAAAAAAATGGATTCATAAAAAACGTCCTAATATACCAGCCCGTAGTGTATTGGTTATAGACCACATCATACCACAATGCCCAAGTGCAAAAATGTCCCACTATGGGGTGTAGAAAAGACGAAATGAAGGAATGGTTAAGACAAAAAACATTTCCTTTTCAGACGAAATGGTTAAAGCATAATTACATAATCTAATAAAAATTCACAAACTCAGAAATAAAACTAATGAAATAGATCAAATTATGACCAATGCAGGTCACTCTATCTTAAGACTACCTCCCTACCACCCAGGCTTAAATCCAATTGAGTTAGTGTGGGCTGCTATAAAACAATATGTGGCAAATAAAAGTGTAGATTTTAAATTTAAAATTGTTGAAACATATTGTGATGAGTTTCTCTGCAAATTTTCCCAAGATGAGTGAAAAAAAATATTGCGAGCATGGTATTTCTTATGAGCGTTATTATATGGAAAAGAAACCAGCTCTAGACTTAATTGTAGACGATTTAATAATACATTTGCAGGAAGATAGTGACACTAATAGTGTGGATTCTCTAGAAAATAGTAGTTCGGAGACAGAAGACGGACTTTAATTTTAATCGTGTTCGAAATTTTAGTGTTCGAAAAAACTGCCGCTTCAACATGACTGAATGGTCATGTTGAAACGTCAAAATCGTCGAAACGAAACGTCAAAATAACATACAATATATGGAACCTCGATTATCCGTCTCTCTATTAACCGTCACCTCTGTTAACCGTCAGGGTCCATACATAAGTTATATTAACTACATAAGTAACAATTTAGTCATTAATTCATTTTGCTTGAGCATTGTGATAAGCCATACGAAATTCGTTGAAATGGATAAATGCAGTTATGCTACCACCTCATTTTTTTATGTAAATAATTTTTGTTCTTAGTCAGGGCTCTGGATTAAATTTCAATTAAAATAGGTAATGATTGAATTACAGTCAATATCTGGGTGTCACCATAATTCAGTTTGATTCAAATTCAAACATTGATCGTGTCACTTAGTCGTTTGATTAATTAAGTTTTGAAAAATGGAGCCTTCCTCACCTGGAGCATCAAACATCTTGTTGTTTTGTCAATTGAAAAAAAAAATAGAAATTATTGCAGAACTAAAGAAATTTGTTTCTGCTGTCGCATTGAGCAGAAGGTATGATGTTTCTAGATCATACCTAAAAATCAATGATTTAAAGAATGCTGAAGGAATTAAAAAGTATGCTAAGCAAATGTAATCGTTGGATGGTCGGGTAAAAGATCGTAAGTAAATGAAAAAAGCCACAAATTAATCACTCGACACGGCTCTGTATTTGTGGTCCGTTCAAAAAAGAAGCGAAGGTGTTCCTTGTTTGAACCAATTGTTGCCGAAAAAGGGTTGTTTTTCAACATGAAATTGAATGCAGATCCTTCATTCAAAGGAAGCAGCCGTTGGTTGGAAAAGTTCAAAAATCGCCACGGTATACGGGAACTGAAAATCGAAGGTGGAAAATTGAGCGCCGCAAGTATTGGAGTCGTTGACGAATATAAAAGAAAGTTTCAAGCTATGATAGATGAATATGGTTTGATACGCGATCAAGTGTTCAATGTGGATGAAAGTGGTTTAAACTACAAAACATTGACAACAAAAACGCCGCAGTGTCTGAAACATATGCACCTGGATTTAAAACGCAAAAGCAACGAATTATAGCAATGATGTGTTTAAATGCAAGTTGTGATCATTGCCTTCTTTTATTATTGATTGGTACAGCAAAAAAACCACGTTCTTGCTTTTAGGTTTTTATACCGGACGTTCGACAATACTTGCCATCAAAAAATTTGCCACCAAAGCGATTCTCATTTTGAACAGTGCACTTGCCGGTTGCCTGAAGCGGGTATGCTGCGCAGTGACGATGAAAATATCACGTGCTTTGACTGTCATTGAAACATTCAAAAGAAGATACAGGAAAAATTGTTTTTAAAACCTAGTTATGGAAGAGTAACCTATTCTATGCCAGAATACTGGAAAGCATACAATTTGAAACACGCAGTCGACAATGCTGTAGATGTTTCGAAAGTAACGCTAAAAAGAGCGTGGAATAAATTATGGCCTGAATCAACTCAAGATGAAAATGCCCCCGTGACAGCCGAGCGTGATGCGGTAATAAATGAAGTTATGACTCAATCAACTGTTTTGTTTTCGTTGCCTGAAGATGACATAAACGAATGATTACTTTGTGATGAGGACGCAAACAGCTATAGATTGGTGACAGATGATAAAATCGTTAAAATGGTAACAGAGGTGGACTAAACTGATTCAGAAGCTGACACAGACTTTGACGTTGGCGATGATGCTATTGCAACTCACAAATATTTGCGTAAAAAAACTAGAGAAGCTGCATCGCACATACAATTAATCGAGTGGTATTCTCGCCAAGAAGAAGCAAATAAGGTAGATTTGATGATTTTGCGTCGATTAAGAAATTCAGCCGTTGCAAAATGTGAAGTAACAATGAAACAAATGTTCTGTTAACCGTCTTTTCGATTATCCGTCATACTCTTGGTCCGGTGCCCTGACGGATAATCGAGGTTCTACTGTAGACATATAGAAGTTCCATTAACAAATAAGATCACTCTCTGTAAACTTATGTAGTATGGAGTGTACCAACGAGGCGAAGAGATCGAAGGAACTAAACAAATAAATGTCTGTAAGTGTCAAAATAGGTAGGTATCGTTATGGATTTATTCGTTACTTGAAAGAACTTCATTGTATCTAACAATAAAACACTGAAATCTTTTGTTTTGATTTGTTTGTTAAAACACCACATAATCTGTTATGATTTACTATCACTACAGCTGTTTCAGCAGAGTGCCTTTCTCAAGTGATCTTCTTTTGGCATGCATCTACTCTTTTTACTCTGTAACTAAATATGTTATAAATAAAGAAAGAGAGAGAGAGAGAGAAAGAAATTTAATGTTTCCAAAATAACTTATATTTATAAAACACAATATGACACAGTATAAACAAAATACAAGATACAGTAAATTACAAAACAACAAAGTTATTAATTAGCACAACTGTTCCCAAAAAATTCCTCGATGATATGCTTAGTAACACTTAGTAAAAGAAACTTTTTAATTGCTCTTCGGTATACAAGAATACAGAGATATTGCTTATAGATCTCATATCGAGTGGTAGGTTGTAGCATTTTTAGATCACCTTGTATATGTTAAAACGCCGAAAAAGTATTTTCAATCCTTTTTGCGTCGACGAGTTGATAATAATCACATTTTGGAGTTTGTTAATATGCTAACAGATGCATATTTATTTGGTTTTCGTTGGCGGAATGAATTTGAAAGATAATTACATCATTCTCGCTGGAGCCATTGTCAAAGGCACTTGGTTTCGTGTTAGTCCAAATTATTCGTCAAATTTTTAATGGATTTTCGTTTTTCATTTTTTTTTATGGAAAACTTTGTATTTTGGTAGTATATAACAGTTTAATGTAGAGTTACAGTAAAGTTTGGAACAATCTTTGAAGAGAGAACACGCTGTGAGTGTCGACTAATTACTATTAAACTGGGAATAAGCCACAATTAAAGATAAAAATACGTTTATTGACGTTTCAACTTCCACTTCGGAAATCGTTCTCAAAATACAAACAGTAAATTAAACAAATTTTGTTTTTTGTTACATAGTGAAAAAATCTTCTGATAATTTATTTTAATTGACTCATTTATATTGAGAAATCAGATATACATTATGCATTTTAAAGTAGACGACTTTAAAATGATATTGCCAATATTGTTGAGTTGCGCTCCTGGGACGACTTTACTTATAAGATAGTTCATTCGATTACATGAAATCAACTTTAACTTGAGAATATCCGTCAGAAAAAAATCATAGCATGTAATTCGTCTTTAAAAAGACAAACACATGACATGATGACGGTAAAATTCTCCTTTTAGTGATTCCATAGTAAATTATGAGGGAAAACCAGGAAAAAAAACCTCATAATACTATCCCGACATTGTAAGTATTTGTTCGTGAATTTAGTTTACCTTCCATCCGTTTCTTTTAGGACTACATTTGAATTATTCCATTGAACCCTATGTTCATTATCCCATGCGTGTTTACAGATTTGAGATCTATCAAATTCTTTATTTTTAATATAAGGTTGATGTTCACTTATTCTAACATTTAATGGCCTTGATGATTCACCTAAATAAAACTGATCGCATTTACAAGGTATTTTATAAATTCTTTGTTCTTTCTTGTTCATTGTTAGGTTTGGTTTTGGACAAAATAGATCTCAACGTGTTTGTTGTTTTGAATGTTGTTGAAATGTTGAATTTATTTCCTATCCTTTTAAGTTTTTCTGATAGTCCTTTTATGTACGGTATTGTTATTTTCCTCATATTATTCCTTGTGTATGCTGTAAGATCTCGTTCTAAGTTGTTCTGTTCTATTCGATCGATTGTTGAAAATTTCTTATTAATAAACGATAAAGGATAATCATTTTTTAATAAAACAGATGTTAACAAATGTTTCTCCTCCAAGAACGAATTTTCATTAGAACAAGTAATTTTGGCTCTATCGTATAACGATTTAATTATTTCCTTTTTTACATTAATATTGTGATTTGATTTGAAATTTAAATATCTATTGGTGTGTGTTGGTTTTCTATACACCTGAGTCTCATATACAGTATCGTTCTTAGAGATTAAAACATCCAGGAAAGGTAGCGTGTTATTATATTCCTTTTCCATGGTAAATGTTATTGTCTCTTCTTTATCGTTTATATCATTTAGGAATGTGTCCAACAACTCTGATCCATGAGGTCATATTGAAAATACATCATCTACATACCTCCACCATACTGTGGGATTGAAATTTTTAGCTTCAGAACAATAGTGAGTGTCGACGTCAAGAACCAGCAAATTTGTTAAAAAAGTGATTTATACGCAATGTAATGTGTCAGTTCTAATAAGAGTAATTACTGTTTTTGTTTTATTTTGTCTCTCACCTACGAGATTTGTATCTAAGAGATTTGCGGTGTTTCCAACAAATTTGAAAGATAAAACGTGTCCCATTGTTGAGTTTTTAAGGAGAGGAGTTTCCAAAGTTTACGTCTCAGTGCTGGCTTCCATCCTGATTTTGTTTGTCCCTGGTCGTCGTTCCAGACTATAGATGCAGTTTTTTGATAGCAGTGAATCTCCAGTTCCACCCCCAGAAATTTTAGTGAGTCCAGTTTCTAACCACTAAAATTTTAATGAAATCCAGGTAACTTTTTTGTTTAATTTTTAAATGAAAAATAAACATTTTCCAATAATAATTGCTTTCATACCAAGTTAAGAAATTGAAATAGTTAAAATTGTAGATCTTAGGGTGTGGCTTAGCTGTTATATTAATTGTTCTGTTTTTTGTTTTCATCCTTTCACTTAAAAAGATATTTTTTTATTTGTAATAGTTTATTTCTGCTACAAATTATCGCCCAGTAACAATTGTAAGTTTTGTAGTATTTTCAACTTCTATTATTTATATTGAATTTATTCCATACTTTACGGACAGACTGTATATGCTCTAACACTAAATTTCACACTATCATAATATATCTAAACATTTAGATTTGATGCACTTTCTGAAACGTTTCAAATTAAATGTATTTTGGTAAACGTTAATTGATTTTCCTTTATTAATCAAATATTGGAAAGTTTAAAATAACGTTGATAATTTTAAAAGGTGGTGTTTTAAATAGCACTACAGCTTCAAACGAAAAAGCGGAGCATCGAAATAAGAGACAATAAGGCGAAGAGCATGCCCACAATGGAAAATGGAAGAGCATTCTGGCTTGTTGGTGTTTTCCATTTCCCGCACGGTTTGTTATATTATCGCTACCGCGTGGCCTAATTTTCAAGTAGTTCCTGAAGGATGAGAATCGATATAGAAACACAGAGAGAAGCGGCAGTCGGAGGATAAGCTGAGAAAATCTTCCAGTGGCACTCATTTTCGCTTCTCCTTTTCCTTCACAACAATTGAGAGATTTCGAGTGCGTACAGTCTTTCCCAAATTTACTTAAGAGTCCTAGTCACGCTGACCAAATAAATTCCACCACAAACGTAACATAAGCCGAAAGGAAGTGTCTTAAATTTATTGGAGCTAAGGTCCTAAACAAACATAAAAAGAAAGCAAAATAAAAAGTATGAATTGATTTATCCATCTAACCGAAAGGATTAAAGGAATTTCTCCAAGCAGGCTGTGTACTACTCTCTGTGTAGAAAGTATTGACAAACAGAAAAAATTTTGTGTGGCGAGTAGGTGATCGAATTAATAATATACACATTGTGGCACAGATGCACTATTTTATTACAAAATCGAGTTACTTAAATGTTTATTATCTCCAAGATAGAAATAATATTTGACAGATCTTGTACTAGTCCAGGATATGACGGTAAAATTAATAGAAAAGCTCTGATTTTTTTTGTATTCGTCGATTTGCTTGAAATTTTGAAAGTAGTTAAAAAATAGTTCAAAAATCAAAATCTACCCTATGGCATTATGTATGTTTCCTCTGGGGGTGGTCTCATCACCCCTACTCGGTGTCTGGAAAAATTGTATCAAAAAATCATGGTATTTGCTAAATAAGTGAATTTTTAAACAAAAATGTTATTTTTTTGAGTTTTTAAATTGTTTTAAAGATATTTGTGACAATATATAAAGTTCACAAATTACACGACAAAAAGCATGTTTTTAAATTGGGAAAAACTGATATATGGATATAAAATAAAAAAAAATTGATAAAAAATCTAATAAACGTTAAAATTGTGTACACAAACAGGGATCAAAAATGTTCATCTGAGCTGAAGACTATCAGGTCCATTCACTTAGCTGAGTCACATTTTGACACATTCATAGTCGAAAACTTACAACACAAAAATTCCTACCTCTCAGTATTAATAGCTAAAATGTACTTACTTTCCATTGAAAAAAGAAGAATTATTCTAAATAGTGGAAGTGTATACTAAACTCACAAATTTTTCCCAGTATATTTAAAATATAATATTCGAGTTGTTACAATTTTAATACAGTAGAACCTCGATTATCCGTCTCTCTATTAACCGTCACTTCTGTTAACCGTCAGGGTTAGGTGCAGTTATGCCACCACCGCATTTTTTTACGTAAATAATTTTTGTTCTTATTCAAGGATGTTGAATAAATTTTAATGTAAATAGGTGATGATAAAACCGTGCTTTTAGAGTTCTATTTTTATAATCGCAAGCCGAAAATAAAAACGCACAGCACAATAATTATTACGGTCAATATCTGTGTGTCACCATAATTCAGTTTGATTCAAATTTGATCATTGTTTATGTCACTTAGTCGTTTGATCATTTAGGTTTTGAAAAATGGAGCCTTCCACATCTGGAGCATCAAAAAGAAAACGTGTTGTTTTGTTAGTTGAAAAAAAAAATAGAACTTTTTGCAGAACTAAAGAAAGGTGTTTCTCCTGTCGCATTGAGCAAAAAGTATGATGTTCCGAAAACAACAATCAATGATTTAAAGAAAAAAGCTGAAGGAATTGAAAAGTATGCTTCGCCGGGTGAAACATCGGAAGACAACGAAAAAAAGCCACAAATAAATCACTCAACAAGGCTCTGTATTTGTGGTTCGTTCAAAAAAGAAGCGAAGGTGTTCCTTTGTCTGGACCAATTGTTGCCGAGAAAGCGTTGTTTTCAACTTGAAATTGAATGGTGATCCTTCATTCAAAGGAAGCAGCGCGCAGCGGTTGGTTGGAATAGTTTAAAAATCGCCACAGTAAATGGGAACTGAAAATCGAAGGTTAAAAATTAAGCTCCGCAAGTATTGAAGTCGTTGGAAAATATAAAAGAACGTTTCAAGCTATAATTGATGAATATGGTTTGACACGCGATTAAGTGTACAATTCGGATGAAACTGCACATGATGTGTTCAAATGCAAGTGATGACCATCGCTTTCGTTTATTATTGATTGGTACAGCAAGAAAACACGTTGTTTTAAGGACATAAATATAAACGAGCTTTTCGTTAACTACTACGCACAATATGATTCATGGATTGCTTTTAGGTTTTTATACCGGACGTTCGACGTATGGTGCGAAGTGACGATGGAAATATCACGTGCTCTTTTCTGCCTGCGAATACAACATCATTGGTACAGCCAATGGATCAATCGATGATTGAAACATTCAAGAGAAGATACAGAAAATTTATTCAAAACTTAGTTATGGAAGAGGAATATTCTTTGCCAGAATACTGGAAAGCATACCATTTAAAACACGCAGTCGACAATGCTGTGGATGCTTGGGCTGATGCTTCGGAAGTAACGTTGAAAAAAGCGTGGAATAAATTATGACCTGAATCAACTCAAGATGAAAATGCCCCTGTGATAGCCCAGCGTGATACGGTTACAAATAAAGTTATGGCTGAATCAACTGACTTGTTTTCGGTGCCTAAAGATGACATAAACGAATGGTTAATATGTGATGAGGACGCAAACGGCTATCGATTGCTGACAGATGATGAAATCGTTGAAATGGCAACCAAGGCTGATGAAACTGATTCAGAAGCTGACACAAACATTGACGAACAAAGATTTGTTTAAAGAAGCTACAGAAGCTGCATCGCACATACAATAATTCATCGAGTGGTATTATCTGCAAAAGAAGCAAATAAGGTAGATTTGATGATTTTTTGTCGATTAAGAAATTCAGCAATTGCAAAATGTGAAGTTACAATAAAACAAATTAAGATTTCGGAATATTTTACTTCAATTGATTTGACTCTTTAATGTTCTGTTAACCGTCTTTTCGATTATCCGTCATACCCTTGGTCCGGTGCCCTGACGGATAATCGAAGTTCCACTGTAGGTTGTAAATATTTTTGTATTATTCGCGTTGTTTATTTTAGTTCATATAATTCTACTGTTCTATTATTTTTGTTTAATTCTTTATTAGTTCTATTTTTATTTAAATTAGTTAGTTCTATTTTGAATTTTATTTTTATAGATAGTCAAAGTTTTCCATTGTAAATTTACTTTAAAAGTTAATATTCTAAGATGAGTAAGGATGCTGTTAAATTACAACGTAATCAAACTGCACAGGGGTTTGTTCAAAATACCTTCAATTTTTTTTTAATTATTTGCCGAATCAAACCCTGTTGAGGCAAGTTAATCATTAAAATATAATTTATCGACCTATGTAAATGTTCTTAATAACCAAAACCTTTCAGTTAACATCCAGTTCAGTTTGACATAGTGTCAAAAATCAAATTCGCTTAGAAATTTATAGCATGTATAAAGAAAGTAAGTTTCTATTATATATAAAAAATATATTTTATAAAAAGTTAGTTTGTATTGTTGGGTTGCGAAAAATGTAGGCAACCAACTTAAAATTTTTGGTACCATTTAGCTTCAGTCTCTTGAGGAGATTTTCAATAAACGTAATCCCGGGTCGTCCAAAACTAGTTTCTTATAGAAATAAAAAATATTGTTATAAGTTTGCAGAAAAAGTTTGACGAAATAATCTAATGGAATACTCTATGAGCATGTGTTATTGATTGTATAGTAATTTCCAGCCACTTCTAGTCTGTCAAAAAGTAACTAACTTCGCAAAAAAAAACTAAATCCATTAGATAGTACGGACTGGAATTACCAAACCGACTATATCCGAATATCAATAAAAAAAATTAAAAATTGTATATTACTAAAAAATTTAAGGTCTACCAGCAGTGCTCACTGAAGAAAACGAACTATTCACTGTGCTTTTTTTTTAATAAAATTTTTTTCTTTTCCAATAACTAAAAAAATAAAAATCCACAAGGAAACTAAGTTCCTGTATTTGGCTGTGTACCATGTATCACAATAAATTTATTAAAATCCCTTATAAAAGGTATATAATTAAAAAAGTCGGTCAGATAGCTCAGCGGGCTGTGCGGCTGCCTCTCATTCGCTTCACTGTCGAATGGTTCAGTGGACGTGGGATCGAGCCCCAGCTCGGTGTACAGAAAACAAAAAGTCTAACGCAATAGTTTAAAATTATAGATGAATCTGCGGCTTAGACTAGGATATGCTGGGATCTGATCGGCCTATGATGGAGCAGTACGGCAAGAGATAAGGGCTTGCGGCTCGGTGATACTCCTCCATAGATCCCTACCGGACGGGCGTAACGCCTAAAAAAACCGGATATATATATATATATATATATATATATATATATATAATTAAAAAAACACCCAACCAGGCTTTATCACAACAAAACGTTTTCGGAATCCATACTCCATCATCAGTGTCTAGGCGTACATGTTTTGAGCCACTAAATATGGGGTAAAAACTCGTTAAAAGTTATTGGTTTAAATTTAGTTTACATTATTCGATCTTATATGTTAAGATGTTAAAGTTACCAGTGCATTTGATAACATGGCAACGTAAGACTCTACATGAGATTGCTGGTCCTGAGACAAAGAGGACTTCTTGATAGCAGCTCAAGTTGAAAATTCTGATTTTGGGAACATTTCCACACTGGCAACTAGAAACAGTTACAAACCTAAAACATCACTCCAAACGTCTACCAAGAGAAAGATACAACACATTTCTGCAATGGCATCCGACTTTGGCAAATGGCAAATATTCTGTTAAATGTAAACTTCCAGGTTGTAAGGGTAAAACAAAAGTTGATTGTGAATCATGCGGCATATTTTTATTGTTAACGGCAAATAACAATTTCTGGTAACAATTTCATTTACAATAAATTTGTATTGTAACATCTACGAGAACGCTACATCAAGTATACGACTACACAAAGACACAGAAAAATTCAGCTTGGGTCGAGGAGTTAGACAAGGAGACAATATTTCACCAAAATTGTTCACGGCAGCTCTAGAGTCAATATTAAAGAGCACTCAATGGCATGATATGGGCATCAATATAGATGTAGAAAGATTAAATCACCTAAGGTTTGAAGATGATGTTGTATTAATCGCAGATAACTTACATGATACAGTTTCTATGATGCATTCGCTTAAAAGTCTGTCTAAAAGAGCAGAATTAGAGATAAACTTTGAGAAAACTAAACTTATAACAAATCTCGTAATGAGTAGAAATATAACTATTGACAACAATACCATACAACAAACAGACACTTACAAATATCTTGGATACGAAATCAAAATAAGCAAAGACAATCAAACACATAAAATACAGAGGCAAATAGAATTTGCGAGAAAAAAATAAGAAAGGTAGAAGATATGGAGAAACGATTCAGATTATAAGGAAACTTCTAGTTCAACCATAAAATACGGACTCTGGCTCAACTGGTACCATAGAATGAGAAATCTGGCTCTACGGGTACCACAGACTGAAGATTCTGGCTCAACGGGTAACATAAAACGCGGGTTTTGGCTCAACAACTACCATAGAATGCGCGTTCGTGAATTCGCCTTATATCTCTACGGAAATATAGGAACATCGGAAAACTCAGCTTAGGCGGTGATAACATGACGATACCTATAAATGGTTAACTACTTTAAAATGTATCACACTTATTTTCCCTGTGTTTGGAGAGATATGTATTGTAAATAATTTGGTTTCAGTAAACCCAACTAGTAATGGATTTCAATAGACTAATATTTTTTAACATTGGATTGATAAGTGGAATCACTCGGGTATAAGTTCTTAATTCATCCTCCATAAAATCCATAGCTTCTAATAATACCACAATATGATTCTTTCTCCATTTTCTGCTGCACTTGTTTTCTTTGTTCCTGAGCCATTATTGTTCTTAGAATTCATCGAGAGAAAATTAAATTCGGGAAACAAAAGAATTGTAGTTTTAATCGAAGAAACGCGACCGTTTATCTTAGCGCTTTGAAACTTAGCCCTTTGGGAATACGAAGTAAAAGGGCCGGCGATGAATTGAAAAATTAATTTTTAGTGAGAAAATGATCATTAGAGCTTTCAGGTTTATTCGATGGTAATTGTTCTTAATTAAAACTTTAAATGCTAAAGTGATTTAAAATAATTAATTAAAGCATGAATTAATGTAGTATTTTCCGTGTGATATTTTATTAGAATTACAATTAAAATAAGTATTTTGAATACTACTTGGCATTTTGTATTACTTGTACGATACTTAACCCTTATATACGCGATAACTAAATTAATAAATATTTGAACAAGTTACAATTTATTCTAAAATAATTAAAATTACACAATAATTGTCCGAAGCTCTTCTTCTTGCCGTGCCATATTTGGTTCCCCTAACGTTGGCAATTACATTGGCAAGGTGTTCACTGTCTTCAGGTAATTGTAATATTTGGTCTGTAGTACGTATTCCTTTCCAATTGCAAATAATCTTGAGCCATAACATCACTTTCCTACCAATTCCTCCGCATCCCTCGATTTTACCTTTATGATACGGTAAAGAATGGTGTAACGATTTTCTCTAAGTACGTATACGCCTTACAGTATATTCAACCAACACACACCTCTAAACGATTAATGGAATTCGCAGAAAACTTTCGTTGTAGTAAAAGGCACGGTAAACTGCACTGGAGTTCTCTATTATCTTTTTATTGCGGACAGTGCGGACAGCGGTGTCATAATGACGGTGTCGTCTATGTATCTTAAGCTGTTTACGTATTCTCCGTTGATATTTGTTCCTTCTTCAATATTTTCGGGGGCATTTTCAAAGATCTTTCCTGAATATATATTAAATAACAGTGGAGAAAGCATACAGCCCTGACGAACTGCTCTTTTTATTGGTAATTCTGCTCTTATTGGCTATTGGCAACTCCATGAGTTCTGTGTGTTTTACTCTATCAACCACTTTTTCGTAGTCGATAAAACAGAGAAACATGTCTTTTCGATGATCTTGGCATTTTTGTAGTAATATCTGGAGGCCAAATAATGCCTCCATTGTACCAAGCCCCATACGAAATCCAAATTGATTGTCACTCAGGTTTCTTTCGCATTCTCTGTATATTCGTTGATGTACAATTTTGAGTAAAATTTTTAGAAAATGGCTCATTAGGCTAATTAATCGAAAAGCATCTATTTGCTTTATTTTTCTTGGGTATAGGTATAAATGTCGATCTAAGCCAGTCTTTTGGGAAGATTCCAGTGGTTTATATTTTGTTAAATAATAGTGTTAACGTCTGAAGATTTTCTTCATTGATAAGTTTTATCATCTCTACGTATATTTCATATGGACCTGAGGTTTTTCGTGGCTTTGCCGTATTGATTGTTTTTGTAACTTCCGATGTTAAGATATCAAGTATTCTTTCTTGTACTATATTCATTTGTGCTTCTGTTTTCATTCATTCTTCTGTAACTTCATTCATTTCTCGTCATCAAACAGATCTTTGATGTATTACATTTCTCCATGTGACATATCTCCTACATTTTCTGGATTAATACTATTTGGTTGTTATCATCTACTAAAGTTGTTGTAGTGATTTTTTTCTTCATATTTGTGACTACCTTAATCTTTTTGTATGCATTAAAGTAGTCATGCTTTTTAGTAAATCTCCCAGTTCCTCACAGTTGCTGCTCATCCATTCTTCTTTGGCTTTACCGATTTTGTTTCAGATGATTCTCTGGGTTTCTTTATATTTTTCTTCATTGCGATTTGTGTAATATCTCCTTATGTCCATCAGTTCTAGGACTTCTTCTGTCATCCATGTATTCTTTGTTTTTCTGATGTTGTAGTTGTTCTCTTTGCATAGTTGTGATTGTTGTTTTGAAGGTGTGCCAAATACTTTCTATTGTTTCTTTTGCTTCCGCGGGTGCTTCACTGAACTTTTCTTTGAGTGTATCATTGCGTGTTTTCTGTATTTCTGCCTGTACTATTCTATCTTTAAGTTTTTTGAGGCTAGGTTTTATCTTCTCTCTGTATTTGATTTTTTTAGTTTAATTGAAATTTTACCAATAACAGGATTGTGGTTGGAACCGATATCCGCCCCGGGATATGTTTTAATTCCCTGATTCCATTTCTATAACGTTTTTCAATTAGTATATAATTAATCTGGTTTCTTATTATGCAGTTTGATTATCGCTAAGTGCTTTCCATGTATATAATCTTCTTTTTGGTTGTTTAAACCAGGTGTTTGCGATCATTAGATTTTTTCGGTAAAATTGGACCAGTATTTCTACTCTATCGTTTCTTTGGCCCAAACCAAAGTTTCGTATTACGTCTTCGGTTCTCCCTTCACCTACTTTGGCATTAAAGTCTCCCATAATAATGTTTACAGCATTTTAGAATAGAAGTAAGAATAATTCTCGTACTTCTCTTTCTGTTTTTTTTGCTGTAGGAGCATAAACTACTTGAATAAAGTTAATATTTGAAATAATAGTGACTACAAAAAAAATTGGAAAATTCCAAAATATTCGATATTTTTGTCCATAAGTGTATGATTGATTTTGATGAACTGTTAATGGACAAAATATTAACATGCGAAAATAAATAGAAAAATTTTCCTGGAAAATTGAATTCTACATGACTAAGTTTGCTCAACAACCACTAAAATATAAATGTTAAATATTAGTATTAGAGATATTTATAGTAAAATTATGTTAAACCGTAATTTTAATTGGAGAAAATTAATTAATTTATATTTAATTTACGTTTGTAACTAATACAACTAAAAACATGTGTACTAAATTTAATGTGTATTAAATTCCATTATTTCTCTGTTTTGAAAGTGACAGATGTGATAATTGCATTCCAAAATGCATGAGTTGTCATATTATTTATAACGCATATCCTGGTTGCCGTTTAACAAATTAAATTATATATAATGTAGCACACTGGGATAGCATTATGCCAACAAATATTTAGGTAAATGTTAATTATTAATGCCCAATCCCAAATCCAAATTATTTAACATTTGTAAACTCATAGACGGTAAGTTTTGAGTCTAATGCCTATTTTTTACACCTCTTCTTTCTTGGCTCTATAATTCTAAGTGAGTCTTTGTCGGGTTTACTATTTTCCTCACCCCTGCCGCTCATTCTCAATAAATCTTCTCTAAGGTGTCTCTTCCTTCCCCATGTTGGCGATCAGCATAGATATCCTAACTTTACTTCAGAACAACTATTCAGAATAGTCCAGTTGTAGACGTATTAAACCACTTTCTTAGGTTTTGAAGCAAATTATTCTTTTTCTCCCTGGTACTTTCGTGTCAAATACCTAGCCCTGAAGAATGAGTTGCAATAAACCATATCTCTGTTCAGTTTTCATAACATGGTCAAGATATTCTAATTTGCACTCTGTGATTGTGTTAGTGATCTCGCATTTCTTGCCTATTCTACGTAGAACCTTAATATTAGTCACACGATCCTTCTATGAAATTCGTAAGATACGCTTGTAACACCAAATCTCGAAGGCCTCGAGCTTTCCTAAAGAAGCTTCCGAAGAACGTCCATGCCTCTACTCCGTATAATAACGTGTAACCTCGAAAACCTTTTTTTAGATGGTGTTAGAAAGGTCACCAATGAAAACACTGAGGACCGCAGCCAGATGGTTTGTTGGAGAGCGAGTCGTGGATTCGAAACTAGCTTTTGGAACCAGAAATGGGTCCAACGAACGAAATAAGTGAAGATATAACAAGATAAGATATATTAGAAAAGATACAGAAATAAACAAAAAGATCGATGGGTAAAATTACCAAAGATACGATAAGATAGAAACAGATTAAAGAAGGAAACTTTATATCTAAATCATTTTTAATAACAAAAGTGCTTAAGCAAGGATGTTATCTTTTTCCTACCTTATATAAAAGATATAGTCAACCATCGTTAGAGCAGCCGAGGAAACAAGTGGTACATAGCTAGTGGTAAACGTCTAACAAGTTTATTTTTGGCAGATGATCAGGTAGACGTAGCGAATGATGAGGAAGACATGGACTACATGTTTAGAAAACCAAAGAAAGAATATGAAAAATGGGGCTTCAATATGAATCTGTCAAAGACAGAGTATCTGAAAATAGTAGATGACTAAGAAGATTCAGAGTTAGAAATTAAAAAAAAACACAAAAATATGCAATGAATATAAATATCTGGGATCTATAATATCTAAAGAAGGCACTACCAAAAGAGACATCGAAAACAAAACGCAGTAGGGAAAAAAAGCGGTTAGCATTCTAAACTGTCTACTATGGTCTAAAGATATTAGATAGAAAGAAATTGATAATGATCGAACCTTTGTAGAGCTATTATGACTATGGGGCAGAAGTTTGGCAGATCTCGTGATCTGCCAAATATAGAAAAAATACGCGTAGTAGAAATGGATTTCCTAAGGAGAGCTGTGGTGTATATATTATATATATATATATATATATATATATATATATGAAAATATCTATCAGAATGAAAATCTAGAGGACAAATACTGTATATTCCAGTGTAGACAGATTGAAACGAGACAACTAGTGTGGTATGGTCACTAGAAGCGAATTAATGAAAATAGATGGCCAAAGAATGCTTTAAATTACTTACCACAACAAAGAAGAAAAAGGAAAAGGCCTTCAGTTACCTTAGAAGAAAATGTACGGCACATAATGAGAGATAGAGCATTAAAGAAGACTAATGGATGGACAGAGGCTGTAGGAACCTCGCTTGTATATATATTTATTTTACATACAGTTTACACCACGTAATAGTTAAAAACAAAAATCTCTATATCGGTGCAGAGAGATAGATAGATAGATTTAGATATTATATTACCATCTAAATTATAGAATAATCCATTTTTTTAAGATTACGGACAATTAATATTGTAAAAGATGGTGAATTATTATTAAGCCAGTATTATTATCAGTCCTAATATTTCAAACTACTTTGCTATATTACATTTTGAAATAAACCAACGTAAAATATATCCACTATTTGAAGCTAAATTTCACAAACTAATCCCATTTCTGCTAAAAAATCGAACTGTAACGGTAATCATCAATCTTAGATATAAAAATTTCATTCAAGTGCAATCTAGAAAAACGATAAATTTTCATCTCACTTCCCGTATCATTCCTTTGCAGCAGTTATAAGGCTTTTGCTTCAATAACCTCTAAAAATAAATCTCACTCACACCATCTCCAGGAGCCATTCATTATCGATGTGTAACTTTTCAAGAAAATCAGTAGTAAATTAAAATTTATAGACTGGAAGCGAGAATGTTTATATAAACAATTTAAAAATACTTTGCGGAAAAGTGGAATATTGTATGCTAAATAAAACAGTTGAATTAACGATAGCTTTTACTTTGCAAAATATTTTACTAAAACCGTGTTAACACGTTTTTTTGTTTACTTTATGTATAGATCTTTAATGCATGTTTATTTTGGTAAATGTGCGGAATACTTAATGCCGATCGGTTTAACAGTCATTAAACTTGTTTTAATATTGTAAACATTAATTAATAATAATTTTAACATAAATGTATGTACCAACATCGAAAACTAGGGATATAATAATGGTTGAATTTATTTTTTTCTCTTATTTCTAGATAACTGTATAATAAATTTGCAGCATTAATCATAATATTATATATTTATTTGAAATAAAAAAAAACACAGAATATCCATAAATAGATTAAAAAGCAGTTTTAAATAACAAAAATTGAAACAAAAAAAGCAACAGTTAGTACCAAACAAAGTATGATTCCACGTTGTAGTACAGTTCACCAAAAATAGCTGAAAGTCTGAAATTCTCTGAAAACTCCTGCACGAACAATGAAGTGAGAATGCACTCGGAAGGATAAAGATAGCCTGTATGTGCGGGTGAACTTTAAAATATAGGTACAATCGGAGACACAAATATAAAAACGTAAAGTTTGAATAGTTTCTAATATGTCCCGTACACAACTATTATCACTGCCATTACTTTTCTTCAGTATATTTCAATATATTTGTGGTATTTGTTTTAGAGATGTAAAAAAATAGATCCAACAAAAACCGCTTGTGTTGCTATAAATTATGACATTAAAACCAAAAATTATATTTTTAAATTGACCATTTATACTTTATATTACGATTATATTGACCAAAAGGTTTCGGAGGAAAAGGGCGTAAGCAGTAGGGTAATAAAGCAGTAATAAAATCGTCTAATGCAATACTAGTAGAAATTATTCGTTTATAATCATAAATTGTCTTTGTGTCAGTACCTTTTGTTAAAAGCGGCCTTTATCTTTGAATATTTACCTAAAGTATGAAAAAAGTGTAAACTCTTAAAAAAATGAGATATTTAGTATTATATAATAAAGTCATATATAAAATATTAAAAATAAAAATGCAAAATATTTTGTAATGTGATTATTAATGGCTGTGTAGGGGCCCTATAAATGATTAAGGCGGGAAATTAAAAATTCTATCATTTCGACTGCTAAAATCGTCCGCGGAGAACTAAATAAAATAACAATATTTTTAGAAATGCAACGTAAGTGTTTCAGGTTCATATTTCTGAATCACTGTTACTATCGACACCTACATTTATGATTATTTGATCCATCACGGTGTCAAAAGCTGGCTGTTGTGCCATAATTATAGCTTTGTTCTATTTTTTAAAAATGTTCACACCTCTTTTTCCATTGTTCGACTGAAAATGAATTAAAAAATGTATTACACAAACTTTTCATTAACTTAAAATCAATACTGACATTCTTTTCAGCTTTTTTAAATCAAGACTGACAGATTCCTTCATAGAAACCCATACTAACTCCATAGGATTCAAATCCGATGATACGGGGTAACCGTAAAACAGTCCTTTATCCTAGAGTATTTTGTAAATTTTATACGTTTTAAAGCGAGTTTTGCGTAATTTTATAATGTCGTATAGTTCAAATTTCAACATGTCATCTGTAAACGAAATATTTCGAGTTGTCAGCCACTGCTGCATTTCTACTTTTCTGCAAGACATAGTTGGACATTTCTCAACTTGTACGTTATGATACGGTGCATTAACAATCACTAAAACGTTGTTCGGGGGCAAATTTGGTATCAGCTTATCCTGAAAACACTTTTTGTAATTGTCGTAGTTCATTGTATCATGATAATCTCCTGTTTTTATAGTAGGTTTGTAGCGCAGATAAGCGTTTTTAACAAAACCACTTTCACCTTCAGCATACACTATCACAAGCATCTGTCCTTTAGATACTGGTTTGTGTAGGCCCTTGTTTGAACTGTCAGACCAGCTCTTTTGGTAGGTATGAGATAAATGGACAGATGTTTCATCCATGTATATAATTGGACGATTTGTGGTCCTGTAACATTTCATACTACGTAAGAAATTCAGTCTAAGGTGATGAATATTGGGCTTTTCCATTAATAATTTTTCATTATTTCTGGTTTTTCGCCAACGAAATCCAATCTTTCGAATTACTGTTCATAGGCTTTGTATGGAACCTGAGTAGTTGTACTCCTCTGCAAATGTTCTGTGTATGCGTTTCATAGTTGGCACTTGTTTTTGTGTTATACAAAAATTTATTATATAACGTTGAAGACACCCTATATCAAAATCGTCCAAGTACGTTTTTGAAGCACTTTATTTCATCTTTTTGTTTGGAGTTACAAATGAGGAACATTCGCCGTCTTCAATTAATTGAATTTCCCGAGCAATTTTTTAACGCTACTTAAACTAACACCTATTGCCAATACCACACGTTCCTGCACTTTTTTCAAATCTCTACACGGTTTATTGTCTTTGGCTTCCTTTCTCATAAAGTGAATCATATTTGCTATCACTCCCGTGTCTGATTATCTGTAACTTTTCCCTTCAGATTCGATTTAAACTCCATGTTTAATATAGGTACACAACACAGATTTGCAAATTTGGAAATTACTCTCCTGTGCGGTTTGTACTTACAAAAAATGTTTCGCAGACTATACCGACTGTTTCACGTCACAAACGGTAGATATTAAGTGGACGCTCAGTGCCAGATCCGTCGGATGACGAATGCGCATCATGGGCGTGGTTATTTTCAGACTTTCAGCTATTTTTGGTGAACTGTAGAGGCGATATTTGTTCTAAAACACCCTCATTTTATGCCAGTAAAGAAAAGAAGTCTTTGCTGTATTTATTGACTATGAAAAGGCCTTTGATCGAGTACAGCATCACAAATTAATTACAATATTAAAAGATAAAGGAGTTGATAGTCAAGACATACGATTCATAGAAAAGTTATACTGGCGTCAAACAGCGACAGCTTGCATAAACGGAAAATCAACAGAAATATGTAAAATATAAAAAGGTATCAGACAGGGTTGTATACTATCCCCACTGTTATTTAATTTATATTTAGATATAATATTTAAAGACGCGCTGCATAATTTGGAATGGGGCGTGAAAGATACTGGAATTCTGATAAATACAATCAGATATGCAGACGATACAGTTATTTTAAGTGATGACATGAATGGATTACAATGCCTTTTAAATGCCATTGATACAGTGGGAAGATAGTTTGGCCTAAACATAAACTGTTCAAAAACAAAACACATGGTGTTTAGCCGTTTAGTACATCAAGATGCAAGATTATATGTTGATAGTCATATAATTCAAAGAGTGTCCAGTTTTAAATATCTTGGTTGCCATATTACTGAACAATTAGATCCAGATCAAGAGATAAAATGTAGAATCGAGATAGCCAGCACGACATTTTTAAAAATGAGGTAATTCTTGTGTAATGATAACTTGCAACTTCAACTTCGAAAGCGCATGGTTAAATGCTACATTTAGTCACATTAAAAATATCCACCATTAATCGTCTGGAAGCCTTTGAAATGTGGCTGCACAGATGTATACTAAAAATTCCATGGACGGCTATGCTGACAAATGTGGCAGTCCTTGAGAGAGCAAATGCTGCTCGCGAGCTGCTTGATAACATCAAATGTAGAAAGATGGCCTATTTTGGACACGTAATAAGGGGAGACCGATATAATATTCTTCAACTTATTATGATGGGTTAAATCGAAGGACGCAGAGGAATTTGTAGAAAGCAGGCCTCTTGGTTGAAGAATATCAGGGAGTGGACAGGAATAAAGAACGCTGAGCAACTATTTAGAATAGCTCGAGACAGAGACAGTTTCGCCATGTAAATACGGTAATACTGTGAAATTTTCCGTTTCACTACTGAATTGTATGAATAGTTTCTACTTATCCTCCACTTCACTTTTAGACTCAAGTCGTTGGTTACTTTTTTTAGCGCTGAAAACTACCCTATTAGAACAAAATCGTATAATTGTAAATTAAAGCAAGTAATTGATTTAAGTCATCTTTTAATAAAGTGAATGAATGTCAATTAATAATTAACAACATAATTTAACATTTTATCACAGTGCAACCCCTAAAATTCCACCCCTTAGAATAGTCATAATTAAAACAATGTCATTGAATACCTTGTCTTCGCTGATTAGAATAAAAGTTTGGATTTAGGTTGTACTTACTCTTCACTTTAAAGTTAAACTTGTGCCGTTGGCTGTTTTTTTTATTTTTTTTTTTTTTGACGTGAAAACTACAACTATTAGAAAAAAAATCACATAATTGTAAATTCAATCAAATTGTAAATATTTAATTATTCAGTGACGTTAAGTTTAGATCTATTTACTGTTTTAATTATTGAGACAATATTTTTACCCTTCTAAAAACTAGCTCTTGCGAAAAAAAGGTTATTAATTTTTAAAATTATGCTGCGCCAACAATAAACGTTTTAAATACTTAAAATATTTTTGACATGTAGGGCCTAGGGAATGTTTTTAAACAACTGTATAATTTTTAAGGCACTAAACAAATAGAATAACTTCTTTAATGTTTAATTTAACTTTTTTTCTAAACTTATATCGGAGATTTAGCAAAAGATACTTATTAAAAAAATATTAAGATTGGTTAATTAGTTCCTAAGTTACAATCGATCAAAATTTCTAGATACGTCAGCTTTTCATCGTCATGATAAAAATGAGATTACAAAAATACTTGGCAAAAATTTAGACTTTACAAAAAATTTAGACCGAATGTAAAATTATAGCTGTGATACATGTAGGTACGAAAAGATTTAATTTATGTATGGTCTTTATGTTGTAAAAAAGATTGTACAAAGAAGATTTCTATTTTCAATGCTATCACTAGACTTCGGCAAATATGCATATTGCATATTTTGCATATTGTGCATATTTTATGCAAATATTTCATATTTTGGCATATTTGTATAAAAGTTTGCATAAAGTGCATAAAAGTTCAGATTTTTATACTGTATTTGAAAATTTTTAAACATACCAATTTATTTCAATTCTTGTATAAAATTTTGTAGTCATTTTAATCAAGAAATGATCTAAGTACGTAATCTCTACAGGTACAAAACATTTACAATTTCAAAGAAGATCAATTTAAGGAGCCCTCAACATTCTTAGAAAATCTCGGTCACTGAGGCATTCAGTTATTGGATAATCGCTAAGGGTTCGCTCATTTGCATTTTATGGTCTAATCCCCAAATCTATCTACAATTTATTGTATCTTAACAGCAGGTAAACGGCTAATAGTTTTGTTCCTAATTTAGGGATTTTCCAAAATCTCCCAGTTTATTGAATTAGGTACCTAAACATTTCTAATTTGATGCTCAGATTTGTAAATCATTTTTGTTTGGATATTCAAAGCGTAAACACTCGTTGTGCCTAACAAAAAGGAAGATTGTGATTTTATAATGCCTAAAACAACCAGTGCTTCAACTTGGATTAAACCTTATAAAGAGCTGTGTATGGGTATGGGAAAAATCTACTGTTCAGTCTGTGGCAAAATTGTAAGTATCTAATATTTTCTATTAAATATCTAATATTTCATACATACAGGGTATGTCTATTAAATAATCCTATTAAATAATTCTATTAAATATCTAATATTTCCAAATGACACCAAATTGAACAAAACGATATAGTTAATGAGGGGTCAAACTTATTTACTTTTCGAGATACAGGGTGTTAAAATTAAAAAAAAATTAAATTCTTTTAGTTAATAACAACAATAACTTTAAAACCAATAAACGTATTTACTTGAAATTTAGTACTCGTAGGTTGTTTTTAAATGGAAAATAGCTTCCTTTAGTGAGAAAAAATTGTCCATGGTACAATACAATGGTGTGTATTTAGAAAAATTTTTCACCTTTACGTTTTTTTATGAAGTCAGCTATTCTAAAACACAATTATTTTTATTGTAATTGAATTAACAAAAAAAAAACTTTTGTTGAATTTTAAAAGAAGTTATATGATGTAATAATGGTTAGTAACAAAAACTAATTTGTGGATTAATACTGCATTTAAAATACTTAGCGAGTGTTTTTTTTTTCCAAACCAGTTATTTGATTAACCAAAACACCTTGTATATTTTTATATTTTAAAGGTTGGGTTAAAATAAAGGTTTTTATTTTTATTTATAGATAGCATGTGAGAAGAAATTTCAGATAGACCAACATGTGAGAACTGCTTCACACATTGCAAAAAAAGGAAAAATAGGAGGAAAACATCAAACTTCAATGGCTAAATGTTTCCAATCTACTTCAAAAAAATTAGATGAGCAAGAAACTTTTAATGAAGACTTGTGTCGCGCATTAGTGTCTGCAAACATACCGCTTTCAAAATTAGCAAATGTAAATTTTAGTTCGTTTCTAAAAAAATATTGCAAACTTGATGTTCCAAGTGATCGGTCTCTAAGAAGAAATAATGTGAACGGGCTATACTCGTCGGTGTTAATTAATATTAAGGAAGAAATTGCAGATTTTTACATATCTGTAGACGAAACCACTGATTCCTCAGGAAAGTATATTGCTCATTTATTGATTGGTGTTCTTAAAGAACATACCTTACCAAAATCTCATCTTATTTCATGCCAGCAACTTAAGAAAACAAATGCTTTAACAATTTCGCATTTTATACAAGAAACATTAGCAACTTTTTTTCTTCCGACAACTATTCCTTCTAATAAATTACTGCTTATTTTATCGAATGCTGCTTCTTATATGGTGAAAGCAGGACAAAATTTAAAAATATTTTTCCCAGATTTAATACATGTTACTTGTGTAGCGCATGGATTAAACAGAGTCGCAGAGGAAATACGAAAAAAGTTTCCTCTTGTAAATACCATGATATCCAGTGTCAAAAAAGTATTTCTTAAATCTTCTATAATAATTCAACTTTATCAAGAAATGCTACCTAACATTCCTCTTCCATCACAACCTATTTTAACGCGATGGGGAACATGGTTAGAAGCAGCTAATTTTTATGCAGATCATTTTGTTAAAATAAAGAACATACTTGATACGTTAACAGATGAAAGTTCCCAATCTCTTTTGGATTCTAAACAAACTTTTCAGAGTAACTTGCTTCAACAAGAACTTTCATTTATAAAATCAAATCTTAGTTTTGTCCAAAAAAAAAAATTACTCAGTTAGAATCACCAAAACTGTCATTGTTCGAAAGTACAGCATTAATAAAAGAATTTGCGTCATGTTGTCGGAACGTTAGAGGTAATATTGGAAAAGATATTTTAAAAAAAATTTGAAGCTACTATGGAAAAAAATAAAGGTTACCATATTCTTTCTGAAGTAGTCAGTGTTCTAGCTGGAAATATTTCGGAAACAATTAATTTAGAACCAAATGTTTTGGTTAGTTTGAAAAATGCTCCCGTTACATCAGTTGATGTTGAACGAAGTTTTTCCATATATAAATATATGTACTTAGACAGAAGCCACAAGTTTTTGTTAGAAAACTTTGAACACCACTTGGTCATTTATTGTTACCATAATTCTAAATAAGTTTATTCATACTTAAAAATGATGTAGTTACTTAAAATAAATGTAAATCTTAATGAATAGTAGGAAATATTTAGTTATGTACACTTTTTTTTTTAAATAAAATTGTTACTATTTTACGATTTTTTTATTTATTTGTATGCATATTTTGTAAAATATTTGCATATTTTCGGGTAAACACGTGCATATTTATGCGCATATTTTCTACATTTTTATTTGCATATTTGCCGAAGTCTAGCTATCACCTATACAAACTGCAGCAAAACAACATTGGTTTACCAGGTACCAGGTACAGCAGTAGATGATTATTGCACTGCTTGCCTGGGGTAATCATATAAATGTATTATTCCCAACAAGTTAGATATTTATATAAACTTTGATGAAGATGATAAAGCTCCAGAAAACGAAATATATTTTGAATTAGCTAATGTAGAATTAGAAGATTAGGATCGCATGAATAATTACAACATATTAATAAAAGGTTTAGACACAATTCTATTTAATATAATATTTCATGTATTTGTTATATCCACTAATAATTCTGCACGGTGATATAATTTTGAGTTTAAATAAAAATAAAAGTTATTTTAGGAGATAATAATAAATGTTTGTAGAAAAAATCCACTTATACGATACATTTTGTGACGAAAATGAAATTATGTTTAATTTCATAACGTAATTTTCAAAAAAATCACGATTTCCAATTTTTTTATTAATATTTTTTTAGTATTAAAAAAATCTATACAATGCTTGATTTTTAATTCTGTTTACACTAAGAACAAAACACACATCCGTCTCTTTAAAAAATTATATTTCAAAATATTTCAGTACACACCTCGTTAGCTTATTAGATTGAATCCATTTTTCAGTTCGTCTGAGTTTTCAAACAAGTCTGAATAGGGATTAACAAGGCATATAGTGGGATACGCATACGTTTGCCCTTTTTAATACACTCTTTATACACTGTAATACAGTTAATAATTGTGTACTGCATGACAGCCGTAAAGAAGTATAATAGTATTAGGACAACAATAGACATTGAAGGGTTGTAGTAGAAATGTGTCAATTTTTAATCGCGTTGATATTTATCGAGTTAAAAGGGCGGCAGTGGGAATAAATGGACTGAGTTTAATTCGATTTGAAACTTCAACAATATAAATCTTACATGTGGATTATGGAATGGTTGTATGAGCTATTGGGCTCTTCTATACGTTGTAATATTTTGTGCATAAATTTGATATATCGAATATTTTGTATCTGATTTGATTTTTTTTGTTTAGAAATACCTTGCAGTGTTTTACTGTTGACATCTGGTCAGGCATGAGCAATAGTCGACTTATATTAACCCTTAAACGAATAAACCGGTCTCTGAGACCTTTAGTGTCACATTATGCTGATCTTTGGCAGTTCTGTTTGAGCTGCGCTTCCCCGTGCGCAACCATGATTAGTATGTATAATGTTATGCAACTATAAGGTAAAATTCGGTGTTTAACCCAGATATGCCTGACGTACAATAAATTGTACACCACAAATATCTTTTAACTTGATTATCTATAAAGATCATATTTCTTGATAACGGTCTAAATACTTTCAGTATGTAGTAATCAACCATAGAGTGCAGTTGTGAATTGCTGGCTTTGAAATATTTGGCGATAATATTGTAATAAAGTTTAAAGTTTTTATAGAATGACTGAATTCGTAATACAATTTGCTAAGTAAGTAAATATTTGTTATAATGTATACAAAAAAATATTCTCTTTGTGTTTACTTGTGGAAAACACATTTATATTTCAATTTAGATTTATAAATTGGATAAATTATTATTTTATACAAAACATTGTTGTGTACAAAATATTGTACGACAGTAAAATACCATACTATTAATTTTTAGGGGCTTTTCATTGGAGGATGCGCTTAGTATGTTAGAAGATGATGAAAATTTAGTGCAAATGTAGATAGTATTATTTTGATGCCTCCAATAAATGCATGTGATGAAGATATAATGTTGATGGATAATTTACCTGGTTCGCAATTACAAGCTCCTGCTGAAATAAACGTGCAAAATAATGACAGTGGCGCATTAGTAACTGATTCTCAAGATAATATTTCATTACTAGAGCAGGGAGAAAAAAGAACAGTTAAAGGGTCTAAGAAAAAAAATCTACCACTGGGTAAAAGAAGACATTAAGATGGAAGATGTATGAATGTATCATTGTAAATGAACAAAAATAGTGGTACTCTTAGATTTTCATTGTAATGCTGTCCTCTTTCCCTCCACACCAATATTTGGCCATCATTCATATACAAACGAAATCTGGACTCGTCAGTAAAGAGACAATTCCTCTAATTTTCGAAATTCCACTGATAGTGTTCCATCGCCCAGCGATATCTGCAAGCACGCTACTCCCTAGTTAGTCGTGGATGGGTAGCGTGCCGTCTTGTCCTTAAATTGGATGCATGTAACCGTCTTCTGATAGTTTGACTGAAAATCGCTTATCTAGTAGCATGCCTGAAGATACTGTTAATTCTGGAAGCCGTGAATGTTGGGTTTCTTCTTGCGGTCAGAACTACAAAACGGTCTTGCCGACGAATTGTAGATCGTTTTCTTTCTCCTCCATGCCTGTATTTTGCAGATCCACTTGCTACATACCGATTCCATGCACGATTTATCGTACTTTGCGACACGTTTAGCCTCATAGCAACCTCTTGTTGAGTTATGCGTTGTTGATCCAACGATCTAATTGCTCGGGCTGCACTAGTTCTAAAGGTCTTTGCGGCGTAATGTTTTTGTGATAAATAGATTTCTTAACTGATTGACAACTGGTAAAGCCAATACACGCACTTTTATACGAATGATATATTCATGTTTGGAACAAAATTTCTCTCTTTGTACGAGATAAGGCCTATAAGAATAGGGAGAAAAAAAAAACCACATGCAAAAAATATTGGCAATAAAGATAACATATAGAGTATAGGACAGGCAATTATTTTAAAAATAGTTTTCTATATCAATTTTAGAAATTTTAAAATTATCCACTTTAATTGTTGAGTAGTATATATATTCAAATTGAGTATTGTCTGTTTATAACTCGTTATTTGGTGTATTTCTTTGACAGAGTTTAAAAAAAAATTATACAAAGCCACTATTTTACTTACGTGTTAGGGAAACTCTGCCATATTTACCTGTAACAATAAAAATAAGCAATTATTTCTTTATAATAATTTTCATACAACTATGTTTGGTACAATATTTAAATATCAATACATAATATGTCTCCTCTTAATAGATGTGGTGCTACCGCCATATATTAAAAATAAGTTGGGTGGATAAAATTACAAATGAAGAGGTAATACGCAGAATAAATAACAATCCAGAAGTTATACTGAATATAAAAAAGAGAAAACTTGAATACTTAGGTCACCTGATGAGAGGACAAAAGTACACATTCCTACAAAATATAATGCAAGAAAAAATCCAAGGACGCAGAAATTCAGGACGTAGAAGAATGTTTTGGATGAGAAATTTAAGAGAGTGGTTTGGCACTGTATTAAATTATATAAAATTAGAATCCCCATAATGATATCCAATCTCCGATAGGAGAGGTACTCACAGAATGAAGATCTATGTATAGCAGATATTTACTAATTCAGAGTATCTAAACTAATCATTTATCTTTTCCCAATCAAGATATTAGTTTAAAAAAGGTTTTCATTTCGAAATTTTTTCCTGAAAGATCGATTTACTTGAAAATGCGATAATAAGTAGGGGGTAGTCTGAGAATCAAAATCTATCTGATGCCGAAAGGCGCTTTTACCATGGGAATAGTTGCCACTTCGTCTCAGGGAGGGAATTTTTTATTAAATTTTGATCACAAAAATTTAATCAATGTTAATTATTGAAGGCTTTATAATTCAGTGAATTTCTTGAGCCCATAAATTAATTACCATCAATAATTATCTACTTGTTACTTTGGTTACATATTAATATATCAAATATTAATATATTAATATATCAGAATTTGAATTAAATATCTAAAATATTTATAAACACCATGACAGATAACTCACACCAACACTAATTTCCAATAAAAAAATAAAAAAAAATTTGTAAATTTGTTATACGTTTGATTATAAAATGTACATGTTTAGTTGCCAAAGAATCACTTTAATTTGTTCAGTAATTTGGACTAAACTGAGTTAGTTATAATGTGGGATGTATTTCAATTATTCGTATTGTTACATTTAAATTTAATTAATTAAAGATTGTTAAAGTATGCCAATATTAAACACATCAATTTACTTTTGATATCTTAATTGAAACAATTTATAGACATTCATTAATATCAGCATATTTCATAAAACTAGATAACTTAACTTGCAGTATTGAGAAACAGAAGAAGAACTGTCACATGCTAACCTACATCTGTCAAATTTACCACTAAAATCTAATAGATAACATAAAAAACTCATTGTGCCCAAAACTGAGATGTAGTGCATAAAAGTCCTTCCCCTTTTAAATTTAATGTTTGTTTCGTCCCTTCTAAGTGTTTTCTGTTTTAGTGTGTTTTAAATTATCCTTAATTGTTTTAATTCTAATATTTTATTTACTCGACTTTGCAATAATCTACTATTTTGGCAATATAACTTTATCAAAGAAATTTGATAATTACAAGTTGAAAAATAATTGCACACCCACACAATTTGTACATCTAAACTTATTCATTGTCATAAAACTGTCACTTCATAAAACAATTACTCAATAAATAACACACATTTCATAAATATATCTCTCGAATAAGTATAAATAACTTTTAAATAATACAATGGTATATAACATCACTTTCATTTAACAAACAATCACACACATATCTCTGCTTCATTGGATCAAATCTATCTCCTCAAGAACTTTCCGTTTACTGTCAAACAACTACAATAGTTCTCCATTGAACAATACATAGTAGTTTCAACCATGTTTTACCATCCATCAATTAATAGAGTACCGGCATGTAAGTAATGTTTATTTATTTGCTCATTTATTAATTTATTACAATCTAATAGACTATTTTATAACAATTTGTGGGTCTTAACTTGTCTGTCCAAACTTTTAAAACTTTTTACACCTTTTTATTCAATTTACTCATTTTGAAATAAAACCACAGACATGTAATATTGGCATAATTATTGTAATTTACAACATCTAATTTGTTTGTCTTTATTAGACAACACCCTAATATGGGTTTTTATCATTTCAGCATTTATTTAACTTTGTATCGAGACCTGAAGATGCTTTGCATATTGTAGAAAGCGAAACCGGTCGTCTGATAGTTAAATTAAATTGATTGTTAGTAAGTCTTATTTATTATTTCTTTACCTATTTGAAATGGACTCACACAAGCAACACATTCATGATTTAAACCAATGGTTTTGATCAGTTTTCTGCTAATAACTCAAAAATTATTCGATTTATCGAAAAACTTTGACGACTATTTATAAAATTGAAGTTTTCCCAATAGACAGATGTGAGTGTGGAACTAGCACAGCTGATCTAAATCACATATTCTTTAACTGTTCCTTACATCTTAATACAAGTAAGGGGCTGTTAAAGAGTTGCTGAAAGAAGCACGTTTAAAGACGATATTAAACTTAAATGTATTATTAAGTGAAGATAATACAAAAATTTTTAAACTGATTATGGTATTTCTGCAGAAAATTAAAGTTGTGAATGAAAAATTAATCGTTTAAATGGATATTTCCTTTGTATATATACTTATTTGTTGCCCATATATCTAACCGTGGTTTATGTCTTGTGTGTGAATGTATAATGAAGTCGCTTTTATAAACACCTGAGCATGAAAAGTTTCCTCTATTCAATCCTGAAAAAATGAATACTTCTTCTTCTTGTAGTACCGTCTCCTATCGTAGGTTGGCTACCATCACAGCAATCTTTACTTTGTTGGCTGCAACTATGAGCAACTGTATTGAACTGCACCCATATCACTCCCTTAAATTTTGCAACCAGGAAATCCTCCTACGTCCCACATTTCTCTTTGCCGAGATCTTTCCTTGGATTATGAATCTTAGCAGAGAGTACTTATCTCCTCTCATTATGTGGCCCAGATATTCCACTAATACTATTTGTATGTAATTACGGTGCAAAAGGTTCTAAACCAAAGCTACAATATATAAAAAAAAATACCAGGAATAACTTTTACATCTTCAATGCCACGCTCTTACAAACCCACTTGGCAATGATTAAATGATTTATTCTAATATTATCTACATATATGATATTATATATAAACTAAATATTAACATTAGTAATAAAATTTATTTCTAAATCCGTATAATAATAATTAACAGTAATGAAAATAATACCTCTGCTAATTACTAATACGCACAAGTTCAAAGTAGCGAGTTATTTCAAAGCTTATTCACTTTCGCAATTCGCGAAAGGAAATCCAGTTTCTTAGCCATTTCTTGTCAGTCTCCGATTCCAAAACGACTGCAAATTAGATCTCGTACCTTTAAACATGACTGAACAATTTATAAGAAGCGACATCCGTCTTTTCCAGTATGTATATGAGCCTCACACGAAAGAAATGGGGGACCAGTGACGTACTGGCTTAACTGAGTTTCTAAAATACTTCATTGTTATACGTAGAAAGTAAAAGAAATTTATAGTTTAAAGTTAAACAAAGACAAAAATATAACAAATAAGTAATAAAATAGTTACAATATAAAATCTTTACAAAAGCCTCTAAAAGAAGTTTCAAAATTGCGAGCATTGTGGGGAACATCATCTTGCAATTATCATGGATGCTATATTGGTCTAGTCGTCAGATATATAACCTCTAAAAATTATACGAGCAAACTGACTTTTGCTGAGAATGTTAATTTCGGAACTTCACAAAAGATGCAAAAGAAGTTTACCACTCCTACTCCTATCCCCCTCCCTGACTCGTTCTAAAACACGACCTTGTACAAAACCCAAAACCTAAACTCTCACCTGGAAATGAAAGACTTAAGGCACAAAATATATTGAAGTAGTAAAAAATGCAGATTTAACAAACAGAGAAGAACAAACACACTAGATATACACACTCGAATAATTTTAAAAAGACTCACTAAAACCGATGAGAAAATAATAGATTTAAGAGTTACTCGATTGAAGGATAGGAATTCATAAAGGAGCCATACCAAAAACAATTAATGGCTACGGGACTTTTTAGAATTAAATGTTTATAGACGGCTATAGTAAAGAATTTCAAGTACCTATGATTATATGCTTCGTTGACTACCAAAACGAATTTGATTGTGTAAGTTGGATAAATCGGTGGTCTATTTTAATAGAAATGGGCACACCAACGTACCTGGTGATACTTACTGGTGAACTTAGATCAGAAGTTCTGTATGGAACAGTACGCCTAGATCAGAAGTTCTCAAACCAATTCAAGACCAAGAGAGGTGTTGGACACGGATGCGTGTTGTCTAAAACTCTCCAGATTTAACTGATTTCTTTATAGTTAAAAATATCTTAGACAAGTATCTGAACAGTAATGATGCATGAGACATAAACTCTTATCATTGGCTCATAGTACTAACTATGAGTTGCATGATCATTAATTTAAAATGTAATCCAACATTAATAGACAAATTAGTATTAGTATAAGTATTAGTATAAGAAAGATAAGCTAATTATTTAAAGCATACAAAAGACATCATATAAAGGTTCTTCTCGATTTAAGCTTAACATATAAGGAGATAATAGTCCTAAAAAAATTAAAATGCTAAAAAGAAAAAACAAAAAGGGATGGTTTTTTTTTAACCTATTCTCTATCCTTCCATTGTTGGATATAGGTCTCCCCAGTTCTCTCCATTTTTCCCTGTCTTGAGCTGTTCTCTGCCATGTGGGACCTCCTTGTTTCCTAATGTCATCTTTCCACCTCATCTGTGGTCTGCCTCTTGATCTCTTTGCATTGTATGGATGCCACTTTCCGATGGAATTGTTCCATCGTCCGTCTTGGAGACGTTCATTGTGTCCAGCCCATTTCCATTTCAGTTTTGCTGCTTGTTCTATCGCGTCTACTGTCTTTGTTCTGGTTCTGATCCACTGGTTACGTTTTCTATCTCTAAGTGATACACCCAACATTTGTCTCTCCATCGCTCTTTGTGCCTTCCTTATCCTATCCAAATTGGCCTGTGTAAATGTCCATGTCTGTGCTCCGTAGGTGAGCACCGGTATTATACAGGAGTTATATACCTTGCTTCGTAACTATAGAAGGATTGTTTGATTTTTTAAAACGTAACAAAGTTTGCCGAACGCTGCCCATCGCATTCTTACTCGTCTCGATATTTCGGCTGTTTGATTTTCTCTCAAGGGGATGGTAACAAACATTTACTAGTCAAAAATTTCATTTAAAAATTCAGAAATTCAAGAAATTTAATAAAAATCCGTCTGACTATTCCTTATGGAATTCTACAAAGAGACGAAATTTATTCGACCTATCAGACTGGAAAGGCCGGAAATTATTAGACTGAAAGATGGTAGTTGGGCCAAAAGTAACAAACAAAATACAGAAAGTTTTCATAATTGCTAAGAAAATAGGTCTAAACTAAATATTGGCCACAACAATCGTCAAGACAGAGGAGAACCGGACGAAACAAAAGAAAGTATCAAACCCACTTTCCAAAATAAATCGCTCAAGAAATGAAAGTAAACATAAGTCAAAAAAATGTGTCTAAATATGATCAAATAATTGGTCAGCTCATCATCATCATATTCATTAATCTGTATGTGTAAACTGCTAGACATAGGTCTTTTTAAGCTCTATCCATCTGTCTCTGTCTTCTGCGGCTTGCATCCAGTTACCGCTAATACGCTTCAGGTCATCATCATCATTGGCTTTTACAACTCTTCGTGAGTTTTTGCCATGGCCTTACTTCCATCTTCTCTAGGTCTTCCCTGACAGCGTCTTTCCACCTTTTTCTAGGCCTTCCTGTCGATCTTTTACCATCTGGTCTTTCCCAAAATACATTGCTAATCAGTCTGTCGTCATCACTCCGTACCACGTGGCCTGCCCATCTTAATCTATTGGCTTTTATGTATCTTACGATGTTGCCTTTCCCGAAGAGAGTCTCTATTTCATTGTTGTATCTGCTCCTCCATTCATTTGTCACGCTGTCCCTGCAAGGACCATATATAATTCGCAGGATTTTGCGTTCCCATACTAATAGCTTATTGATTTCTTTCTTTCTCAATGTCCAATGTTTCACTTCCATATGTCACTACTGGTCGTATACGCTTCAGGTCGTCAGTCTATTTGGTGTGTGTGTCCTCTAAGTTAAAGGACTTTTTATCTTTGTTGTCAATTTATAAGAAGCGACATCCGTCTTTTCCAGTATGTATATGAGCCTCACACGAAAGAAATGGGGGACCAGTGACGTACTGGCTTAACTGAGTTTCTAAAATACTTCATTGTTATACGTAGAAAGTAAAAGAAATTTATAGTTTAAAGTTAAACAAAGACAAAAATATAACAAATAAGTAATAAAATAGTTACAATATAAAATCTTTACAAAAGCCTCTAAAAGAAGTTTCAAAATTGCGAGCATTGTGGGGAACATCATCTTGCAATTATCATGGATGCTATATTGGTCTAGTCGTCAGATATATAACCTCTAAAAATTATACGAGCAAACTAACTTTTGCTGAGAATGTTAATTTCGGAACTTCACAAAAGATGCAAAAGAAGTTTACCACTCCTACTCCTATCCCCCTCCCTGATTCGTTCTAAAACACGACCTTGTACAAAACCCAAAACCTAAACTCTCACCTGGAAATGAAAGACTTAAGGCACAAAATATATTGAAGTAGTAAAAAATGCAGATTTAACAAACAGAGAAGAACAAACACACTAGATATACACACTCGGAATAATTTTAAAAAGACTCACTAAAACCGATGAGAAAATAATAGATTTAAGAGTTACTCGATTGAAGGATAGGAATTCATAAAGGAGCCATACCAAAAACAATTAATGGCTACGGGACTTTTTAGAATTAAATGTTTATAGACGGCTATAGTAAAGAATTTCAAGTACCTATGATTATATGCTTCGTTGACTACCAAAACGAATTTGATTGTGTAAGTTGGATAAATCGGTGGTCTATTTTAATAGAAATGGGCACACCAACGTACCTGGTGATACTTACTGGTGAACTTAGATCAGAAGTTCTGTATGGAACAGTACGCCTAGATCAGAAGTTCTCAAACCAATTCAAGACCAAGAGAGGTGTTGGACACGGATGCGTGTTGTCTAAAACTCTCCAGATTTAACTGATTTCTTTATAGTTAAAAATATCTTAGACAAGTATCTGAACAGTAATGATGCATGAGACATAAACTCTTATCATTGGCTCATAGTACTAACTATGAGTTGCATGATCATTAATTTAAAATGTAATCCAACATTAATAGACAAATTAGTATTAGTATAAGTATTAGTATAAGAAAGATAAGCTAATTATTTAAAGCATACAAAAGACATCATATAAAGGTTCTTCTCGATTTAAGCTTAACATATAAGGAGATAATAGTCCTAAAAAAATTAAAATGCTAAAAAGAAAAACAAAAAGGGATGGTTTTTTTTAACCTATTCTCTATCCTTCCATTGTTGGATATAGGTCTCCCCCAGTTCTCTCCATTTTTCCCTGTCTTGAGCTGTTCTCTGCCATGTGGGACCTCCTTGTTTCCTAATGTCATCTTTCCACCTCATCTGTGGTCTGCCTCTTGATCTCTTTGCATTGTATGGATGCCACTTTCCGATGGAATTGTTCCATCGTCCGTCTTGGAGACGTTCATTGTGTCCAGCCCATTTTCATTTCAGTTTTGCTGCTTGTTCTATCGCGTCTACTGTCTTTGTTCTGGTTCTGATCCACTGGTTACGTTTTCTATCTCTAAGTGATACACCCAGCATTTGTCTCTCCATCGCTCTTTGTGCCTTCCTTATCCTATCCAAATTGGCCTGTGTAAATGTCCATGTCTGTGCTCCGTAGGTGAGCACCGGTATTATACAGGAGTTATATACCTTGCTTCGTAACTATAGAAGGATTGTTTGATTTTTTAAAACGTAACAAAGTTTGCCGAACGCTGCCCATCGCATTCTTACTCGTCTCGATATTTCGGCTGTTTGATTTTCTCTCAAGGGGATGGTAACAAACATTTACTAGTCAAAAATTTCATTTAAAAATTCAGAAATTCAAGAAATTTAATAAAAATCCGTCTGACTATTCCTTATGGAATTCTACAAAGAGACGAAATTTATTCGACCTATCAGACTGGAAAGGCTGGAAATTATTAGACTGAAAGATGGTAGTTGGGCCAAAAGTAACAAACAAAATACAGAAAGTTTTCATAATTGCTAAGAAAATAGGTCTAAACTAAATATTGGCCACAACAATCGTCAAGACAGAGGAGAACCGGACGAAACAAAAGAAAGTATCAAACCCACTTTTCAAAATAAATAGCTCAAGAAATGAAAGTAAACATAAGTCAAAAAAATGTGTCTAAATATGATCAAATAATTGGTCAGCTCATCATCATCATATTCATTAATCTGTATGTGTAAACTGCTAGACATAGGTCTTTTTAAGCTCTATCCATCTGTCTCTGTCTTCTGCGGCTTGCATCCAGTTACCGCTAATACGCTTCAGGTCATCATCATCATTGGCTTTTACAACTCTTCGTGAGTTTTTGCCATGGCCTTACTTCCATCTTCTCTAGGTCTTCCCTGACAGCGTCTTTCCACCTTTTTCTAGGCCTTCCTGTCGATCTTTTACCATCTGGTCTTTCCCAAAATACATTGCTAATCAGTCTGTCGTCATCACTCCGTACCACGTGGCCTGCCCATCTTAATCTATTGGCTTTTATGTATCTTACGATGTTGCCTTTCCCGAAGAGAGTCTCTATTTCATTGTTGTATCTGCTCCTCCATTCATTTGTCACGCTGTCCCTGCAAGGACCATATATAATTCGCAGGATTTTGCGTTCCCATACTAATAGCTTATTGATTTCTTTCTTTCTCAATGTCCAATGTTTCACTTCCATATGTCACTACTGGTCGTATACGCTTCAGGTCGTCAGTCTATTTGGTGTGTGTGTCCTCTAAGTTAAAGGACTTTTTATCTTTGTTCTGACTCGACAATACGTTTTGTCCATCTGATTTTTGATAATCTAGCAACCTGTCCTGCTCGGTTTTAGTTTAGAAACGCGACTTTTTCGATAGAGTCTGTTGTTTTTGTTCTACGACGTATTTCTTAATTTGGGATTCGGACTTTCAGAGAAACACCCATATCTGGCGCTCCATAGCTCTCTGAGTCACGCAAATCTTATTCACTACCTTTTTTATGAGTGTTAATGTTTCCGCTTCATAAATATGTATAGTAGAGTATACATTGGTTACAGATTTTCCTTTTAAGCCATATTGATAGGTCCGATATAATTACATAGTTTAATTTACCAAACGCTCCTTATGCTAATCCTATGCAACGTGGAAGCTCACATATCTGGTTATCTCTGCTTAACCAAATTTCATATCTTAAATCCATCAATAGTAAAATTTCGATTTAGCACCAGATTAGTTATCATTTGGGTTCTTGTTCATATTAATCTTTAGTCTGACCTCTAACGAGACGTGGTTTCCACATTATTATCGCATCATCCATATGAGCGGCTATGAGGACTATATCATCTGCGAATCTCAAATCACTGAGATTTTCTCCATTTTTGCTGATACTATGCTACCAAGTATGTTCTAAGAGCCTCTAGCTTTAGAAAAACGGTGTCTCCTTGCCGTACTCCTCGCTGTATACAGAATTTATGTGCTTCTTGTTTAGATAGCCTTACGCTAGCTGTGGCATTTTGGTAGATATAATTGAATATGTCAGTGTAGCGATGGTCTATTTGGCATTCTATCAATGTTTTAAACATTTTCTGTTGGCTTATGGTATCGAATACTTTTACATACTCCACGAATATTAGTGCCTATGGTTTGTTGTATTCTGCAGACATCTCTATCAGGTTCTTTGTCAGTAGTAAGTGGTCATTAGTGCTATCTATAGTGCTAAATCCAGCTTGTTCTCTAGGTTGATAAAGGTATAACTTAGCGTGCAATCTTTTTTTGATAATATTTGTGAAAAGTTTATACAGGTGTAGGTTTGTATAGGTGCAGAGTAATAGGATGGTAGTTTTTTAGATCTGTTATGCCCCTTACTTGTGTAATAAAACAATTACTGCATTGTTTGAATAATAAGTGGCTTTTTATTGGTACAAGCATTTTTTGAAAAGTTTGGCCAATACCTGCATTATCTTATTTTCACCTAATTTGATTGCATCGATCAAATTAGACCGACATATTTATTGTTGCTATTAAATTAAGTTTAAGCTTCAGAAATTCACATTGATATTTATATTCCGAAAGAATGTTTGTGTTTGTTTCATCGACTTCGAGAAGGCGTTCGACAGAGTCCAACACAATACACTTTTTGACTGCCTACGGGCAGCAGGACTTGACCACTATGATATAAGACTGCTGAAATACTTATATTACAATCAAGTAGCCTCTATCCAAATTGGAGACAGTCCCACTGAAAAAATACCCATCAAACGTGGTGTACGGCAGGGTTGTGTTTTGTCACCCACTCTTTTTAATCTGTACTCTGAAGAAATCTTTAGGGAGGCTTTGGATGACAGACAAGAGGGAGTAAGACTAGGTGGAGAAGTAATCAACAATATTAGATACGCTGACGATATAGCCATTCTTGCAGAAAGTTTACAAGATCTCCAAACATTACTAAACTAGTCAGTGAAGCCAGTTATCGGAGAGGCCTAAAAATCAACATTTCAAAGACAAAGTGGATGGCAGTTGGAAAGATCCATATAGATCAAGGTCTGCTTTCTCTTAATGGAGAGGAGATAGAAAGGGTAAATCATTTCAAATACCTTGGCAGCTGGTTAAATGTAAATTGTGACTCTGATGAAGAGATAATATCCAGGATCGAAATATCACGTAAGGCTTTTATGACCTGGAAACCAGTTTTATGCAACAGAAAGCTGTCACTGAACATTCGTAAGAAGGTCCTGAAATGTTATGTGTGGTCGATCCTATTATATGGTTGTGAGACATGGACGTTAAAAACCACAATGCTAAACGAGTTAGAAGCATTCGAAATGTGGTGCTATAGACGAATCCTAAAGATATCGTGGGTTTCGCACACTTCCAATGAAGATGTTCTTCAAATGATCAACTCAGAACGTCTGCTCATAAACACCATAAAGAGGAGAAAAACAGAATACTTCGGCCATATAATTAGAGGACCCAAATACCATTTACTTCGCCTTATAATTCAAGGAAAAGTGGAAGGAAAGAGATGGATTGGTCGAAAGAAACTTTCATGGCTGCGTAATATTAGACAATGGTGTGGTTTCACAGTAGAAGAACTATTTCGCGCAGCAGCCGACAGAGAAGGGTTTCAGGAAATTGTAAACATGATGACGGCCAACGTCTGAATACGGACACGGCACCCAAGAAGAGAATAAATTAAGATATGTCCCAGATTTATGAAAGATAGATAAATATAGTATTATACCTTGACTAGGTAAATCACTAGATGAAGTAATATTTTACATGCCTATTTCACTGTTACCGGTGACGACAAAGCTTTTTAAAACACTGCTATTTTATTTAAGACTAACAATAACTTAAAGAAAACAAACTCATACGAAATCATCCGTTTAGCTTCAGAAATTCACATTGATATTTATATACAAAAAAATGAAAGTCTACGTTCTAATCTTCGTAGATGTGGGTCACGCATTTGACAAAGTTTAGCATAAGGGTTTAGTACATAAACTAAAAGAGTGTAAGAGAGAGTATGCCTAAACAATATACTCAGAACTTGTATAATTATTCATAGCTGATAGATATTTTAGATTTACTAGGAATTAACTACAATTTTAGTTTAAAATATGTTTATTATAAAATTTCGATTTCCGCTTCGGAAATCGTGATTTTTTAATTTTTTTTGTTTTATTGTTTAGTTTTATCGATTTGATCGTCTTTAAAACTTAAGGAGTTTTCACTATCAACAGGTTCTTTATCCGAATAAATAATTATGTAACTTTTTTTTGTTTATGGCGAATTTTAAAATGTTAATGTTGTATGTAATTGTCAACATATCAATCTAAAACATTTAAAGGCAGGAATTAATTTTAATTGGAATTCTTAATCTTTCATATAGGTTAACTAGCTTAATCCAACTCTGCATGTCTATCCAACTTCAGCGACTTCCTTTAACTTTTCACAGTTCATAACTAAAGAGCTCATATAGAATTTCTGTACGGGTATTAAATTACCATCTATGAAGGCGATTCGAAGCTTCCACTGAAGAGAAAGTATTATTTCACAGAGAGGTTACAAACTTTGGAACACAATCTAATTGATTAAACTTGGGTGAGTCATTCATAACTTGGCTTCCGATACAAAATGGCCACTGTACAGGATTCCTTGATTTAATCGCATAGAGGAGGTTTACTGTGCTGATTACGAAATAACTGTAACTCTCTTAATTGGTAAAGAGGATTATTCAGCTAAGTCAGCGAAGTATATATATTCATAATTGGCAATACTAAATAAGCCCGTACTGAAGACTTAGATGGTATCGGTAGAACTTATAAATAGAAAATATCAGTTTAACAGATACTGTATGACAGGGAACACGAGCAACTTAATATAAACAGACATTAATTACAGCACGGTTACTGAATTCCTATAATCAGGATACAACCGGTAAAAAAAACCAAAAATTATTTGCTGTTCGAAAGGTGCAATAATTCTATCATAAAACAAAGACAGTTAAGATAAAACGAATTCATCGTCGTCAATTTTAAACCTTTTCTTGGCTTTATAAAATGATATTTTTAACCGAAAAAAATAAAATAAACACTGTGGTAGTCACAAAGAGCCTACTCGAATAAGAAACGAACGCAAAGGTTTTCCAATTTTTTAAAGGTTTACAAAGGTTCAAAAAGATTTACAAAGGTTTGCAAAGGTTTGCAAAGGTTTACAAAGGTTTACAAATGTTTAAAAAGGTTTACAAAGGTTTACAAAGGTTTGCAAAGGTTTACAAAGGTTTACAAAGGTTTACAAAGGTTTACAAATGTTTACAAAGTTTTACAAAGGTTTATAAAAGTTTATAAAAAGAGTAGAAATAAGAGCAATGTCACTACGCATTTTATGTTAAGACAAGAACATACCTCGCATGAAAGAGCTATTTGAAGCCAGTCAACAGCGATTTCTTGCTACCCTCACTTACAAATGGATTCTTATGTTCATGAGCATGGCAGATATAGTGCTTGTAGTACTCTGTAATAGTAAAGGCAACAACTGCTAATTCTTGGAGATTGACCATTAGGCCGTCAGAGTCACAAAAGTTATTCCCCTCTCCCAGGACACGCTTCGATACTGTTTTAGTCAAATGTCCTTTGACCACAATTGCCAGATCATTTGCCTATCCAATATAGCAGAAACTTTTCCGGTTTCAATACACTATTAAGCCACAGCATGGCCCAAGTTGGGAGGATAGTACTGCCTGCTGTGGGAAACCACTTTTAACTCCTGCCTCAACGATCGCTTCCTTTAACTACCTAACCAGAATATCTATTCCTTAGTACTACCTCGTCCATTGACAGATCAAGCCAGGGACCTCTGTTCTTTCAAGCGCTTCCACTATAGATTGGAAAAAGATAATAAACTCTTTTTTCAGTTATACCGGTATCTCTTTGTCGTCCAAGAACTTTTAGAGCAGTCTGTCAGTCAGGGCTTCCGAGGTCTAAGTCTTTCGAACCCCCAGTCATGATTTGGTTAACGTTGGAGTGGAAACTGGAGCAAGAACAAAGAAATTTCTGCTGGCTTCCTTTAGGACTTTTCCATTTTGTGTGTAAAACACTATCTATCAATTCCAAGGAATCCCATTGCGCCCAATATCTTTTCGGTATTACACTTTTCTCGGAAATCTCACTACAGGTTGGTCGACTAGTACCTCGTTCTATCGTAATGAGTATTGATGCAATATCACTATCTTCAAATTGTTTCGCACAAAGAACTGTGGAACTTCACTAGTCTGCCAATCAAATCTGAGTTGACACAATTGCTGCAGTCTTCCGGACCAGGTCGTCTACTTAAGGTATCGGCATTATGATATTGAGTGCCTTTATGGGATGTTCAATATTAAAATCATACATCTGCAGTTTTTCCAGCCATCGAGCAACTTCGGCAACCATTCGTGTAATACAATCATTTTTTTCGGCTTTGGAGAGGACTTTACAAAAGTATCCAATAGCTCGTTCTGTCCCATCGATGTTTTACGAAGAAACACTACCAAGTCGCACGTTGTTACTATTAGCATTGAGTATGAAACGTGCCTTTGAATGGGACGATGACAGTATTGGTGCAGTGGTGAGGAAGTCTTTTAGTACATCAAATCATTTTTGGCACTTTTTGTTCTAGTTACACTGTTGGTCTTCTTCCTTTAGTGTATACAAAGGTTTTGTAGTCAGCAAATCCTCTTACGAAGGGACGATAGTAGGAACACAAGTCCAAAAAGGATCTGATTTATTGTTGGCTTACAGAGATTGGTAAGCTGTTAAAGAAAGTCATATAAGAGGGTAGGATAGACTATTTTGATAAGGTGTGCTATATTGACTTCGAATCCTTGTATATATTCATCGGACTTCTATTGAATGGACCTTAACTGATTTGGTACACTTGCTGCAGATGTTTGTCACCATATCCCCTTTCTTATTGAAATACCAAGCTGGAAAATCTCTTTTGGAGCTTTTCAAATGCGGTTTGCAAACATTCAGGGTTTCTCCTCGAAAAAAAACTACAAGTGAGGTGGACTATTCTTAATCGGACCACGAATTGGCTTATGCAGTTACCAGAAACTGTTTTAGATAAACTGACCAACTAGTCATACCATCGAATGTTGGTGGTTTGATTTTAGCTCGGGTGAGATTACTCGCAAATTGAGGTATAGTTGCAACAATTGCCTTACTTATTATTTCAGCTACATCATCTCCTAATTTGCAATTCAATTCCTGATATCTATTCCCAGTTGCGAGGTATTCTCATTCAAAACCTCTTGTCTCTTTGTGCGAAGTTGCGTTGTGGTCTTACTAGTGGCTTCTTGTATCTCTGTACGTAGTTGTATGATGATATATCGCACTTCCGTACTAAGTTCTGAATTAGTTTCCTGTATCCTCGTCTCCAGACCTGCCATTTGGCAGGAGAGGCCAACACTTGGTTTTTTACGTAGCTTGGTTTTCTTTCATTCTAATTCAGATTTTCTTGTAATGCGGTCTGGCTATTTTTCACCGCATTTAAATTTGCTTGTAATACAGTCAGACTTGTAGACATCTTAGTTAAATTTTCCATTGTAGTCATTAGACCCTGCAGAATGGCTAGTAATAAAGGATATTGAGAGAAAGTAACTGCTGGAACATCTCCAGATTCGAAAAACAGATCACGAACTCAAATGTTTTATTATAAACGTACCAAACACATATATTATGTACCTGACTGACAAGTAAAAATTAATTAATTGGATAACCAGCTTGACCCCCAATTGTCCTCGCATATCTTAATAATTTTTAAATATTTTTTTTACAACTAAAATAATGAAACACGACGAGTCAAAATTACTTGAGCTTTATCTAAAAATAACATTTCAAATAATATTTTTGTTGTAATTAGCCCCTTATAAAACCCTGCCCTATTTATTATTTGACACCTTTTTGACACTTTTATTGCCTAAACACGAAAACAAAGCATACCAGTTACATCCCGCTTTGGCCGCATATGAAATATCAAATGCCAAGCCCATTCACAGAAGAAAAGCACCCCTGGCTTAATCCTCATCATATCCACTTTTTCAGCTGGTGTTCCCCTGCTGTCAAATAGCAAATCGATAAAAATATAATCTGGTTATAGAGTAACTCAAAACAGTTTTAAGAGGAGTATAAACACCTCCTGGCTGGGCAGATGACGTGCAAAATATGCTAACTTGAATATACAGGGAGAGTTATTTAATAAAATGCATAGAACTTATGCTTAGACATGTATGTATTATGCTCACGTTTAGTAATTGGTTGTAATCGTTAATGATGTACTTATGCTAATAATATATCTTTTATTATCTAAGAATTCTCTGTATATAAAGAGCAGGCTTAAAGCTCTGATTTTTATATTAAATTTTAACAATCTGTTTTGTTTAAAATATGTTGGTTTTTTTCACACAACAGTTACGAATATTTTTTTTTCTGTAGAATAAAACAGATGAGTTTGATCTCTAATGCAGCTTTTCTTGATCATGTAAAATTATACTCTTAAAGAATATATTAAATACAATAGTCATATGCGAAAACCAATTAAAATGTTATGGACATTTGCGACGAACAAAAACCAAGAAGATAATGATTTGTAATTGGCACCTACACAAACAAAGAAAAATCTACAAAGAGTAAATCAAGTGTTTATTATATTATACATCATTCATTCGAATGATTGAATTCGATTATACATCATCAGAATTCGAAGCGTATGTAAAATATATTCTTCTATTAATTAAAGCTCTTTTGTGTTCTGCTATACGTTAAACAAAAACTTCTGCCAGTTTGACCAATGTAAGTTTTTTTGACAGTCGCCACATTTAAGTTTCTATATATTACTGGGTAAGTACTTTTTCTTTTTGCTCTTGTTGTTCGTAATATATTTGCTTAAGGCTTTTGTTCTGAAACAAGTTAAGAAAATATATTAAGATCAACAAGAGCCAAAAGAAGAAGCGCTTACACAGTGGTGTATATAAAACTTAAATGTAGCGACTTCTCAAGAACTCATTATAGCTTTAAGCTAATGCTAAGAATTTAATTCTAAATAATTTACTTTTATGACTTTTAATACTGATTAAATTTTGCTTTGTGTTTTTATTTTTCATTTTAAATGTATTAAATCAAATGTATAAGCTAGTTTTCTAATACGATTGATATCTTTCAATACAATCTCTAGTCCAATCATCGCAAGTCATATCTTTTGTGTTCTTCTATTTCTTTGAGATTGCCTTTTGGTTATTATTTCTTTTCATTTGCCTAAAATTCAGTGCAGTTAATTTTAGCGATCCATATAGCTACTTTCGCAGTCAGGAAATACACGTTTCAGTTTTAATGGAGTTTTTATTTTTTCTTTGAATTGCCTTTTAGTATTTTACACCAATACGACATGCCATGCCATCCTAGCAATGTTTCCAGCCCATATAAGTCTCTGAACTTTAACGAATTTCACACAATATCTGGATTGATGTATAACTAATATAGTTAAAAATTGTATATTCGACCATAGCTCATTTTCATTTACGGCCCCAAAAATCTTTCTCAAGAATTTTTCTCTGTTAAAATACCAAGAAATCTTTCATCATTTTGAGATAAGGTCCACTTTTCAGCTCCATATAGCAAAACTGGTCTTATTAAGGTCTTGTATATATTACTTTACTGCACGTTTTATATTTTATTTTTTTAAATGTTTCTGGAGACCGTGAACATTTCTGTTTCCTATTGCTATGCTTCTATTTATTTCGTAGCTTGTCGTGTTTGTTGCATTTACTAGCGATCCAAGATATGTAAATTCTTTGACTTGCTCAAAGGTTTTTAGAAACCAACATAAATAATAGTCCTAATTCACTTGCTGTGTCGGCAAGTCTTGTTAAAACACTGCACCATGTTTATCACACTTCTGCCTACAACTATATCGTCAGCGAATGTGAGAATTTGCATCGATCTATTAAAAATAGTTCCATTCATTCTAATATTTACTTGTCTGATTGCCTTTTTAAAGAGCAGACACGCCAACGCGTCCCCCTGTCTTAAACCATTATTAATGTCAAAGAAGGTAGAGTTTTCTCCTTCAATTCTAACGCATGAGCTTACATTTTGTTTAGTTGGTTTTTCTTTAAGTAAGTTTAGTTTTTCCAGTTTGTGTTATGTTTTCAAGAGGGAACTCTTATCAGTATATAATACAAAAACAGTATACTACTTAAGTTGAGAATTCCAATAATTTTGTCAAATTATTTTAAAATTTTAAATATATTGTAAGAACTAATAAATTAGGTCCAATATAAATCATTTTTAGTGCCTCCCTGTAAAGGTGCGTGTGCGAAATCTGTTCTTCGAGCTCAGTTGAACCCCTATTTGAAGGCAAATATGGACTCCAGAGGGTCAAAACATATTCAGCTAAGGTAATTCCCCTTTGTCTCTGGCCAGACCCCTCATTACTAGCCATTGTTACACCGATTACATTGGCGTTCCGAAGATTCCATTACGGGTCGTCATCAAATATTAGTCTTGTGAATAAATATAGGTATATCAAATGTGAATAAGAATGTTTACTTTAGTATTTTAGGGTGTAGAAAATTATTAGCTAATAAATTGTGAGAATTTTATTTTTCGTAATATTGAAATTTTTTATTTCTTTTTAAATATCAATGCATATGCATAAAGGTGAATCAGGTATATGTGTAAATAAAGTTCAACCCAGTAGAAGACAAAAAATTGTTTATTTAAACGAAATAAAAATATACTTCTTTCACAAAACATATTGGCAACCAAGTAACAGTGTCATAGTTTTTTTAAAACATTACAAATGTTTGAAAAAGAACCATATTTTTTTTATAAATTTACCACTTCACCCTTGCATAAGGTTGAAATGGCGAAGGCAGTTGCGGTGAAATTGTAAACTTACTTCTCCTGCTTTTGACCACATATATCACACATGGGTTCATATTTTGAACAGTCTTTTGATGATTAATAGGCAGCTTCGTAGCACTAGTACATTTGATGCCATCGAGGTTCGTTTTTAGTTTGCTTGGTTCTGTGTTATTTTTATCCACCCCAACTACAGTAATTTTTTTCGTACACGTTCGTCATCACGTTTGCAGTTAGATATCTAGCATAAGCTGATTGTGTCATGGTATACGTTTTCGTTTCTAGTTTGCTTGGTGTTTGGTATTTCTTTAAAAGTGTTTTGTAACTCTAAGCTAGAGCTAGAATTTGTCCTTGCAATTGTAACTTTATCTAGGATATACCGAATTTTCAAGGGGTTTGTATTTTTCTGTTACCACTATTCAAGTCAGATTTGGTGCTCTGATACAAAAATACATGATTTTCTGTGGATCTTTCGCACAGTTGTAATGAAGTTTGCCCTCGTTCACGTTTCTGATCTTCATTTACTTTTATTGTTGATTTCTCCTAATAATTCGTGGTTTCCTGTCAGTGCAAAAAACTTGGTTGAGTTGAAACAGGTCTATAATTTCACGTCGTCGCTCATTATTTTTCTGTTGTTGGTCTGAATCTGATGGTAAAAAGGCATATTCAGTGATAGCATCAGGATAACACAGGATGATTCCAGTACTTTTGATCTGTCATATTGCGTTGTCAATCGTAGCTGCTTTTACCCATGCCTTTCTTAGCAGTCCTCCAAACACTAGTCTTGATATTTTTGCTATTTGGATTCATTTTAATTAATGTAGGAATTAAAAGCATAATAGTAATAAATTTTAAATCTTTAAAAATGTTCTGTTTAGTGACTGCAGATTATGGGTCGTATGCCTGTGTAGACAGAGCCAAATTATGTTATTTTCATCTGCAAACCCTAATGTATCCACACTACTGCAATTGGAGTTATTCATCAAAAATGAGCAAATCTATTCCCCCAGGCTTCCACAGTTTGAAATAACAATCACTAGATCCTCCCCAATGGCTCGCCTGGCTATCATAACGACTACTTTTGTAAGCTTTGTTATTTTCTTCTTCTTTAAGTGCTATCTCCGCGACGAAGGTTGGCATCACCATGGCATCTGACTTCGGAGCTGCTCTGAACAACTGCCTTGAGCTGCAACCAAACCACTCTTTCAGGTTCTTCAAACCAGAAACGCGTCTTCTTCCTACGCTTTACTACCCTCTATTTTTTCTGATTATGAGTCTTCAAGATGTGTATCTTTTGCCTCTAATTACATGTCCGAGATATTTCAATTTCCTTTCTTTTATTGTATTCTCCATTTTGCTCTCTCTGCTTATTCTCCTTAACACTTCTGTATTCGTGACTCTATGGAATATTTAATCCTTACTACTATCCTTAGAATATCTTCTAAATTTAAACATTTCAAACGCGACGAATAGTTTCTGCCATTCAGGGACGATTTGTAAAACATAATTATTCAATATACAAATGTGAGAACTTTATTACGTTCTTAAAAGTTACAATATTAAAATCGGACTTCACTGTACAAATGTGAATGTGAAATGAAATACATTACACATTATAAAATAAAACAATAATTCACAAGTTGCACTTTTATATTCAGGTCGATCATAGTTTAGGTGCTGACGCATCGGATTTAGGGTATTGGCTTATGGTTCAACGACTATAACTCGCGTAAAGTCGATTTATTGTATTCCGGTTTAATGTCCATGATTCAGCTCCATAGTAGAGTACACTGTGTACATTGCATTTGATTAGTCTTTTTTTTTATCTTTTTCATTTTCACGAAGTTGGCACGTGCTTTTTCAATTCTGATTTTTATTTCTGCAGTATAATTGTTATTTTCTGTGATTATCGTTCCCTTCTTCCTATGGTGCCTATCCGTTACGGATGTTGGACACTAACATGGCTATTCTGACTTTGTCGACTGCTGCCCTGAAAAGTCCGGTAGTGGTTAAGTTAAATCACTTTCGCAGGTTATGCAGCCAGGATATTCTTCTCCGTCCTGGACCTCTTTTCCCATGCACTTTACCTTGAAGTATGGTCGTTCCCAAGTAAGTATATCTTTTTACCTTTTGTATCTTTTTTATATGCTGGCCATATTGACTAGCTTAGCTAATGAATACGCCCTTCAGTCCTACTGAAATTCAGGATCAGTTTGGTGGGGTACCGCGCGCTATCATAAATTTTCGAAACACCAGATACCGGCACTTATACGGTACTCACCCCGTCGAATTACAATAACGCACTCACTGGGCTACGTATGCCCCGATCGTCCGTGCTTCTGGCGTCGAGCACTCGCAGGTGCCTCATTCTTACTAACTCGAGCCTCTTACTGGACGCCATCGCCTCCGAGCACTCACGGGTGCCGGCAAATACTGCCCGCCGAGCACTCTCTGGCTCCGGTCGCCCGAATACTACCGGTACCTTGCGCTTACTGACTCCCCTGGCCCACTTGGTTCGTTTTTTTTATGAGCCCGTATTCTCAATTACCGATCGCCGTACCAAGGTCGAGTTTTTACTGACTGAGTCCTCGTGCTTAAACCGGGTCAGGCGGTGTGGTGTTATTTTTCCAAAGAAGGTCTATGTTTTAAACGTGATTTTTTCTTTTAAACAACCATGGCGACCTGATATTGAGACTCGTGCAATACACTTAAACTAGGTCGAGTTTTCATTCTTTGTTTAATTTGAAATGCATACGCCAACTATGTCGAATTATTTGATCCTTATTCAATTTCTTCTTCTTCTTCTACTTTTTGTAGATCTTTCGATCTGTTTAATTCTGAAGCTGCCTCTGGTTAATTTCTTGGGAGGTAGATTGCCAACTATCCCTCCATCTTTTAGGTGGTCTTCCGGGGGTCTTGAACCAGGCGGATTGTTTTCTAGGGCAATTTTTGGGAGTCTATTCTCATCCATTCGTCTTACATGGTTGTACCACATCCTCTTGCGCTGTCTTCCCCATCTTACAATATCTTGAATTTTGCACTGCTCTCTAATGTTTGTATTTCTCACTCTGTCCCTTCTTGTTTTCCCCATTATTGTTCTTAGGGTTTTCATTTCGGCAACCCTTAGCATCTGTTTCGTTTTGTTGGTATCTTCGCGCACTTCTATGCCATATGTCATGATCGGTCGTATGCAAGTCTTATAGATTCTAATTTTACTATCTGTGCGCATATACGGATTTGACCAGACTATCTCCCGCAGACATCCTGACAGTGCAGATGCTTTGTTGATCTGACTCCTCAGGTCCTTTACTGGGTCATGGGTGCTTGATATATCTATGCCCAGATATCTGAATTGCATCACCTGTTCTATGGGGTTGTCCTCAACCACTAACTTACATCTGAGCGGATCTTTTGCTATTGTCATACATTTAGTTTTGTTGGTAGAGATGTTCATATTTAATAGTCGGCTTGTTTGAAAGAACTGAAAGAGCTGCCTTTGGAGATCATCTTCTGATTCGGCAATAATTGCTGCATCGTCTGCGTAGCACACCATACCAATTCTTTTGTTGCCCATTCTATATCCGAGATTAAGAGATGTTACTTTGTTGATAATTTTGCCCATGAGAAGATTAAACAAGAAGGGGCTTAAACTGTCGCCTTGTCTAATTCCTCCCGGTGTTGGAATATTTTCAGTGAATTCGTCTCCTGCTCTAACTTTGGTTACGTTGTTGTTATTTAGGTTATGGAGTATCTTTGTTATACTGGTCGGTGTTTCATTTTCTATTAATATATTTAGAATGTCTCCCAGGCGAACTCTGTCAAATGCCTTCGTCAAATCAATGAAGCAAATATACGCTGGCATGCCGAACTCTATAGCTTTTTCTTTTATTTGTTTTATTACAAATACTGCGTCTGTTATAGACCGCCCTTTTGTAAAACCTTGTTGTTCTTCAGCATTAGTGATTTGCTTTTCCAATTTGTCCTTGAGAATACCCGTGAAAAGTTTCATTGTTGTATTTAAGAGGGTTATTCCTCTATAGTTTTGTGGGCAGGTTTTTTGTCCTTTTTTAAATATGGGGATTGTGATACTATTATGCCATTCCTGTGGTGTTTCTGTTTTGTTTAATATTTTGTTAAATAGTTGTGCCAGTTTACTTGCAAGTTCCGGGCCTCCATATTTTAAAAGTTCATTGGGTATACCATCCGTTCCCGGTGATTTTCTGTTTTTTAGCTTTTTGATCTTTGCTTCTACTTCTTCGTCATTGATTGTAGCACTCACATCTGTTTCGCCTTCGTTTATATTCAGCGTTTCTTCAGCATCATATAGCTCTTTAAAATGTTGTTGCCATGTTTCTATAGGTACTCCTTATTCAATTTGAAATATATAATAATTATTTAAATAAGTATTACTTTTTTCCAGGCTACTACCCCTTATTTTTTTATTTCCTTGCTATGTTTACATTATACATTAAACAATAACGGCGACAGTATGCAACCTTGCCTGACAACTCTCCTTATCTCCACTTCTTTTGACACTTCTCTTCTAATTTTCACATTTGATCGTTGGCTACATATAAATTTAATATCAATGTTAAATCACTCACATCCAGATTCTTGTTTTTGAGCACTTCTATAAGTCAGTGATGTTTCACCTTATCAAATGCCTTGTTGTAGTCTATAAAGCATACATATAGAGCTCGATTGACATTCAAACATATTTGGGTCAGCACATTAAAAGAAAATAGTGCCTCTTTTGTGCCCACTCTGTTCCGAAATCCAAACAAGCAATCACTAATATCCATCTCCAGCTAAAACTAAATTTTTGTATTCTATTATGCATCATTTTTAGCAGGGTTTTTAAGGTATGTGACATTAGACTGGTCATTCGATAATCACTACATTCTTTGGCATTTACTTTCTTTGGTACACAAATAAATGTTGATGTCAGCATTTCTCGTGGAATGATTCCTGTGGAATAGTTTGTGTTCAGTAGTTGGACTAAAAGATCTATGTTTTTATCATTGTCCAGTTTTAGTAATTCACTAGGTATTTTATTTGGACCAGCTGCTTTATTATTTTTCATGGACTTGACTGCTTCCATAACTTCTGACTTTGTTATTTCCGGTCCATGGTCTTTACTCTAGTTATATTCATGTATATTTTCCTGTCTCTGGTCATGGAAAAATTTATTTATATTTTCTTTCCATCTTCCTAATTTTTGTTTCGTCTCCACTAAAATGTTTCATTGTTTGTCCAATAGTATACTTGAGGTTTTTTTGTTTTACTACCCCAGCTAATTTTTTAACTTTCTTATGGAGATTGAAATTATCATATTTGTTTTGTAAGTCTTCTATTTCTTGGCATTTTCCAACGAAATCCGTCTCTTTATTCTTCTCTTATTTTCCTTATTTGATCATGCAGCTTTTGATACTAAGTTATGTTGATATTCTTTTGCCTTCTTCTGTTTTCCATCATTTCCAAGGTTTCTTCTGCCATCCAATTTTCTTTCTTTCAAATACATCTTTGTTATTTTAAGGTAATCTTTACTTTGCTTTAGCCGTTTTGTATTTTTTTAAAGATGTATTTTTATGTATTACAACTGAGTTGGTAAATGTTTCAGATTTCGATTTAAAAAAAGTAACATCAGAATCCAATTGTTAACTAACAACCATTGAACTCAAATTTATCAAATGCTTTTATTTTTTTTAACTTAATAAACAAAACAGAGATGCTTGGACGGTGTATTTGTTTTGTAAATAAAGTAAATACCTAAAAAATCACTGCTATCGTCCGGTAATTTAGTTATCAAACGCTTCATAATATTTTTCGTACAAATTACCGCCCGAATCTAAGCCTTGGGCATTATATATACAAAATATGAAACCTGACCACTTTTTCGGACTCGCCTTTTGTTCCCTGCCAAATTAAACTTTGATTCCTGATACAGCTACCTTTTTATCGTCCCACGCCCAAAAACAACAAAATTACGGTCAGATCTAAATGTGTATTCCTCGTACCCTTGCTATGAACGATATTTATTAAGCCAGGAGCCCGAATATACAATTAATTAGAAAATTAAATATAGAAATGCTTACGGTATTCGGTGCCCGTTAACGGAAATACGGTTGCTGGCTTAGGCGGCAGAAGCTTTTCGGACATTTTGGATTTAATCGAAATAGAAACGGAACGAAATGGCGGGAAGGCGGATTAAATAATTGAACTTAAAATTAATAACCAACTGTATTAAGAATATATGTCTATATTTTTTTTTATTTATGTATAACTATGTGACTGCTAAATCTAGGGTCAAATTATTAAAATTCTACGAGTAAAAAGGAAAAAAATAGTTATTATTATTAAGAATATCAACAGTATTCTCCGCTACACATGTGTTGCAAAGAATTGATAAGTAACAAAAAATTACGTCTCTAGTTATTTATTTATTCGTGTCAGAAGTGTCACAACTTAAATGGAGCTTCGCGGGCCACACTGCTAGACAGAAAGACCAACGTTGGAATACTACAATACAACATTGGAGACCTTACGAAAGTAAACGACCAAGAGGAAGACCACAGATGAGATGGGTTGATGACATTAGAAGAATAGCCGGAACAAATTGAAAATATGTTGCTCAAGATAGAGACCGATGGAAGGAGTTGGGAGAGGCGTATGTCCAAACATGGACAACAGAAGGCTAAGAAAAAGAAGAAGAAGTCAGAAGTGACCACCTTAAAGTAGACATGATATTTATCATCATCATCAGCCGTTTAGAGTCCACTATTGGACATAGGCCTCCCGCAAAAATTTCCAGTGAATTCTATCTTGAGCACCCTGAATCCAGTTGGGCTGCTGCATGCGCTTGATGTCATCTGACCACCTTGTTGGAGGATGTCCTCGATTACGATAAGCATGGTGTCTAGGTCTCCATTCCAGAATGTTCTTTGTTCACCTTCCATCTTTTAATCTGGCAACATGCCCCGCCCCGTTCCATTTCAATGTTGTAATCCTCTCAACTGCGCCAGTAACACCAGTTTTTCTTCTAACTATTGTATTTGATACTCTGTGAGGGATATATACAGCATTGACCTCTCCATCGCTCTCTGTGCCACTTGTATTTTATTGATTTCTTTTCTGGTAAGGGTCAATGTTTCTGGTCCATACGTTAGAACTGGGAGTATACCTTAATCATAGACATTCCTTTTCAAGCACATGGGAATATCTAAAAACTTTTTTCAGTTTTCCGTAAGCCACCCATGCCAGTCCTATTCTCCTGTTTAGCTCCGTTGTTTGATTATCTCCTTCTAATTTAATCTCGTGGCCCAGATATTTATAGCCATACACCTGTTTAATTTGCGTGCCGTTAGTTGAGATGTTTTTCGCAAATACAAGGGTCATATATTGTGTTTAGGATAAATTAATTTTAAGTCCAACTCGTGTACACGAGCTCTGAGGATCAGAAGCTGGCAGGCATGATCTACTAGGTCTGCAATGAGGACTATGTCGTCTGCAGCTCCTAACATGGAGCTATGCTGTTCTGAGTCAAACGCTTTCTCAAAGTCTACAAATATTAATATCAATGACTTGTTGTATTCTGTAACTTTCTCTATTTAGGATTTTATTACTTTTAGGTGGTCATTCCTTCCAAAGCTACTCCTAAATCCGGCCTGCTCTAATGGTTGGTAAAAATCCAGCTTAGGTTCCAGTCTATTAGTAATTATTCTCATAAAGAGCTTATATAAATGAAATAACAAGCTAATAGGTCTGTAGTTTCCAATTTTTGTTTTATTTCCTTTCTTGTGCAATATTATCATAATGTCACTATTCCATTTTTCTGGTGCAACTAGTTTAAAGAGGCAGGCATTAAAGGGGTTTTTAAAGCTTTTATGATGCATTCGCCTCCTAATTTAAGCATTTCACTTACAATGCCATCTTCTCCAGGTGATTTGCTGTTCTTAATACCTTTCAACGCTGATTCGCTTATTACCTCTTCGGTCATATCCGGAAGTTCCTCTGATTCTTGATTTTGTATGGCTGGGATTTCCACCTCTGTAATGTGAGCATCTCGACGATATAATGTTCTATAGTACTCTTCGATAATTTTCATAATTTCTTGTTGTTCATATACAGTATGTCCTTGTTAATTTTTTAGCTTATAGACGTTTCTGGTTTCTGTCTTCAGTTTTTGTTTTGGAACTTTAAATCATTTATTTTGTTCTATGGTATTAGTTGTTTCTTTAAGGTGCAGTCTCTTATGCGATTGTCGCATGCGTTCGACGCAAGCAGCAGTCGCAAGCGATTAACGCACTGGTTGGGGTGGTCTCTCTTAAGCATTTAGACGCATGCGATAGATCAGCTGATATTGAACTAAATGGCGGGAATTTTGTAATAATGGAGCATCTACAGAGACAAGTTTATCTTCATATATTAAAAGAGCAAGAATTGGAGGAGAACATTTTAAAAATGATACTAAATAACTCAAAAAGGAGTTAAACTCATGAAATGTATGTGAGGAGGGTTGAAGAAGGATACCAATCCAATTTTATAAGTAAATATCTGGTTGATGATGATGATTTTGTATTATGTGCTATTAAGGAAGATATATCAAAATCTCCTTCAAAAATCTAATGAAGCCCTACAATAAAGTACAGGCCAAGGGGGACTTCCAAAAAGCTGTATTTAATTTATTGCCTATGTAGAGCTAGACGGGTAGCTGAAAATGGTTTTGGACTTCTCAGTCAAGATTTTCGAGTGTTTTACAGTCCAATCGCTGTTAAACTAAACACTTGCGATTTTTTAATTCTAGCAGCGTGTCTCTTACACAATTTAATTAGAAATCATGGTTGTCGAATATCTTCTCATCACTGCAATGAACCTGGTAGGAGCATAAATTTGAATAGAAGTGGAGGTTTTGCCCAAAACGAAGGTTTCAGTGTACGAGACGAATTTAACAGTTTTTTGTGATTGAGGGTAAAGTGGAATGGCAAGAAAGAAAAATGGGACAGAGGGAAAGATTAGAATAGATCAATAAAATGTTACATGATGAATCATTGTTTCTTTTTGTACAGTAAGGTAGATGATGATAATTACAATTATAAACTTTTAATATTTACTACTATACTTACAGGGAATAAACCCCAATATTATTTAGAATTATCTTATATTTAACATCAATTTCCAGATCAGAAATTGCTATCAAAATAAAAAGTAAATACATTATTTATTTTGTATGATAATGACTTCCTAAGTGGAAATTAAAATGTCTAATAAAAAGATTATTTTAGATAATATTGTACTGTATTAGTAGTAAATGTTAAAATGTTACAACAAATTTTAAGTATAGGTACTGCTCGAATAAATAATTATGAATATATATATTATATATATATATATATATTATAGTATTATATATATCTTACAACACAGATGTGTTATGTTTGTGACAAGGAATTTGGAGAAAACTAAAAGTAAACTACACATTTTTATTGATGTTTTAATGTCGAGTTCAGAGCTCATTTCTAAAATATTCTGAGAATGAGTTCGGGACTGGCAAAAAGGTCTATAAAATACTAATTTTAGTTTGCTTTTACTTTTTTAAATGTTGCTTGTAACTGATATAGCTTAATTGTGTCTTAAGGATTTGATATTAAGTTAGGAACTACTTCAGAAATTGTCACATATTAAATATCTATTTTAAATGACACTACCACTAATATATAAGAGGAAAGAAATAGTATGGTAAAGAAAAATATTTATTATTAAACTCTACAAACTACTATTTACTAAAATGCACATTTGAGCTTTTGTTTAACCTTCCTATTGTAAACACAATCAGGTGTTGATAACCTACAAACTTTCAATTCTATGTAAAATTTTTTAGTGTTTTATGAAATAGACGCATGCAGTCGCTGCAGACCACTGCTATCATATGCAGTCGATGCAGCAGACGCATGTGATTCCTTGCGTCGGATGCATAAAGCAGACCGCTTGTATAAAGTTACCATTTAAGCAGTGCACAGCGCGTCGCCTGCGACTGCTGCTTGCGTCGAACGCATGCGACAATCGCATAAGAGAGACTGCACCTTTAATGTTAAAATCCCTTATGTCTTTTCTAACAGCTTTTGAAATTGTTGTATTTCAACTCCTCAGCTCTGCGATGTTCAATGTGTCCTTATCTTTCATTTCATTTCTTTTTTGCATTAGGCTCCTTGTGCCTTCTGTAATTTTTTTCATTTTTCCTTGTTTGCTTAACTTGACAGGTCTTCTGTGCCTTCCTTAGAGCGTCCACCAACCTTTCGTTAAGTTATTATTAAATGGCCAACTATATGGCCTAGGAGACAAATTCGTTAAACTTCCCGTGCTCGAATTGGTATCACTAAAGTGTTATGATCATTTCGGCCTATCCCAGCCATCGTCAGACACTTGGGCTGATACAAATTCAAACTCGGAAAGTAAAACGAATGTCTCCCAAATCTTCACTACCGTGTAGTTAGCTTATAAAGGCGCCCCCTACTTTGAAGGCCGTGAACGAAACGATATGAATAATCGTTTTCTGTATCCTTTATGCTATGCGAAATGTGTAAAGAATTAAATCTTTTAGCGAAAGCCGCTATCGCTTTATATATTATTAAATGGCCAACTATATGGCCTAGGAGACAAATTCGTTAAACTTCCCGTGCTCGAATTGGTATCACTAAAGTGTTATGATCATTTCGGCCTATCCCAGCCATCGTCAGACACTTGGGCTGATACAAATTCAAACTCGGAAAGTAAAACGAATGTCTCCCAAATCTTCACTACCGTGTAGTTAGCTTATAAAGGCGCCCCCTACTTTGAAGGCCGTGAACGAAACGATATGAATAATCGTTTTTCTGTATCCTTTATGCTATGCGAAATGTGTAAAGAATTAAATCTTTTAGCGAAAGCCGCTATCGCTTTATATATTATTAAATGGCCAACTATATGGCCTAGGAGACAAATTCGTTAAACTTCCCGTGCTCGAATTGGTATCACTAAAGTGTTATGATCATTTCGGCCTATCCCAGCCATCGTCAGACACTTGGGCTGATACAAATTCAAACTCGGAAAGTAAAACGAATGTCTCCCAAATCTTCACTACCGTGTAGTTAGCTTATAAAGGCGCCCCCTACTTTGAAGGCCGTGAACGAAACGATATGAATAATCGTTTTCTGTATCCTTTATGCTATGCGAAATGTGTAAAGAATTAATCTTTTAGCGAAAGCCGCTATCGCTTTATATCGAGTTTGAATTTGTATCAGCCCAAGTGTCTGACGATGGCTGGGATAGGCCGAAATGATCATAACACTTTAGTGATACCAATTCGAGCACGGGAAGTTTAACGAATTTGTCTCCTAGGCCATATAGTTGGCCATTTAATAATATATAAAGCGATAGCGGCTTTCGCTAAAAGATTTAATTCTTTCGTTAAGTTGTTCAATATCGCTTTCATCTAGCACGTTATTCTGAAGGTTACTATCTATTTCTTCAAAAATCGTCACTACCAGTTGAAAATTAATTTAATACAGTTACATATTGAATAGCATCTTTTTTATTAGTAAAGATAAAGTTAATTTCGTTCCTGTACAAGCCATTTGGAGAGTGCAAAGTCCACTTTCTTTGATGGCTTTTTTTTAATGGGTGTTTATGACATAGAGTCTGTGTTGCAGAAGAAACTCTATAAGAGTTTGACCCCTTTCGTTTCTGTTGCCATATTCGTGTGGTCCAAGTACAAGCTCCGAATCATCCTGCTTGTGGCCTATTTTTGCGTTTAGGTCTCTTATTAGTATGGTATAGTTGGTGGCTACCTCAACTTTTTCGTCTATATGGGCACTGGTAGGTGCGTATACTTGGATGATCTTTACTCGAACTTTTTCGTTTACTCTGTAGACAAGATAAATAACTCTATCACTTATGCTTTTGAATGTAAGTATATTCATAGTGTGTTTTTTATTTATCATAAATCCGACGCCACCATTAGATTTTCCTCTATAGTGAAATAGATTTCCTGACGAAAGTACCATTTGTTCTTCGCCTTTTCATCGTACTTCAGATAATCCAAGTATATCCCATTTTATAAGCTTCAGTTCGTTTTCAAGTTCCTTAAGTTTTTCGTCCTCCGTCAATCTTCTGGTGTTTTATGTCGCCATAACTCATATTCTTTGCCGTTTTCAAAAAGACATATTTCAATCGAAAAATCCTAATATTTTGACATATTGGAGTCACTAGAAATGAATATTTTTTTTTATTTAAGGCAGCCGTATCAACCATATTGGTTATTAGCGGATGAATGAGAACAATAATAGATAAAAATAACAAAATAAATAACATGCTTATATGTGGTTCAATATGCTACAGTCTTTTAAGAATTTCACAATATTTTCACTGGTACACTCACTAAAAATGTCGCTTATAACTGATGGAATTTAATTAGTTAGTCTTTCAGCACTATATTTGGGACACTCCGCTAATACGTGTTTCACTGTTAACGGCACGTCACAACCCGTACATTTTGGTTGAGGTTCCCTTTTCCTGAGATATTCATGTGTGAGTTTGCTGTGTCCTAATCGGAGCCTGGTTAATACAACCTGAAGGAAACGGCGTTGTTAGTCCATCGTCCAAAATTTGGTTTAATTTCTTTTAACTTTGAGGATTTTTCTTCCCAACATTTAGTCCAATTATATATCAGCTTTTGTTTAAAGTACGGATTGAGATCTTCTGCTAATGGTTTTATTATCGGTCTGATATTTGGGGAATTTGCTATTTCTCGAGCATTTTTATCAGCTAGTTCATTTTCTTTAATGCCTCCTATGTGATGGTAACCACATGAAGACTAATGTTTTGTTTTCCAGGTGGTGCAACTTGTTTTTAATTAATTTAGCTATAGGGTTGCAAGTGTACATTTTTGGCAGTATATGAAGGGAATTGATTAAGTCAGTAGTAATATGGAATTTATCTGGTTTGACTGTTTGTATGTGAATTAGAGCTCTGTATATTGCATACAATTCTCCAGTTATCACAGTGGATTCTGTGGGCAATTTGAAACTTTTTATTATGTCTCTTATAACAAATGATGATCCTACACCAGAAGTTGTTTTAGATGCATTTCTGAAAACTTAAGTATTTCAGGGAAAGAAGAAAGTATTCTTTTATAATTGCTTATAAATATTTGTGGATTAGTTTCAGATTTATGATATGATGATAGTTCTAAATTTAAAGTAGGCAAAGGTATTAACCAGGGAGGTGGCGTGTTTACGTTTGCTGAATGTGTTGAGGGAAAGTTAAAAATTTCAATAAAGTTTAAAATGTGTTTGGTCCTTAATTGAAATGGTAAATGTGTTCTTATATTGAGATTTAATAACGATGACTGAGTCAGAAAATGGTTGTCAGGTTGAAGTGATGATTGTTTTGAAGCGTAAGATAGACTAAGTACTTGTAATTTCCGTGGTTCATGTAATGATGACTCTCCAAGTTCCTACTCCAGGCTTGCAACAGGAGTTGTAGAAATGAATATTCCTGTATATAATGAATATGTGTTGATAAGTAAAAATACATTAAGCGCCTGCATATTAAATTTTTAAGATGTTCTAGAAATATATACCGATAAAAATATTGATACATAATGTGCATTCTCTATACAATCAACAAACGTTCAAAAAAAATTTAAACTAAATAACAATACGTCCATTTTTTCTGCAGAAGCACTTGGTATTATTAAAGCCTGCAATTAAAAAAACACTTTTTGAGTGACTTTTTATCCATTCTTAAATACATCGGTAACCCAATTATTTTGATGGCTACTAATATAATCCTTTTATTAGAGAATTAAAATAAATAATTTATAATTTAAAAAAAAAGTCAATAAGAATTAAAATTCACTTGGGTAAAAGCTCATAATATGCAATGAAGTTGCAGATTCCTTGGCCAAAGGAAACGCTAAAACTGGACAGCCTATCAAGAACAATTTAGCAACATTAAAGAAGAATATTAAATAAAACAAACAGGTAGTTTTGTAGTGATCCGTATCCAAGTTAAAATGCTTCTTTCCCAACTTGGCTGCACCGTACTGAAGATGATCATTAGTCAGAAATACGTATATACGTATGTACAAACCCACTTGCACTTGTTTTTCTTTTAAGAACAAATATCATAAACAAATTTTTGGCACTCCTATTCTTCTTCTTCTTCTTCTTCTTAGCCTTCTGTTGTCCATGTTTGGACATAGGCCTCTCCCAACTCCTTCCATCGGTCTCTATCCTGAGCAACATATTTCCAATTTGTTCCGGCTATTCTTTTAATGTCATCAACTTATCTCATCTGTGGTCTTCCTCTTGGTCGTTTACTTTCGTAAGGTCTCCAATGTTGTATTGTAGTATTCCAACGTTGGTCTTTCTGTCTAGCAGTGTGGCCTGCGAAACTCCATTTAAGTTTTGCAATTTTTATTGTTATGTCCTCGACTTTTGTTTTGGATCTTACCCAGTCGTTCCTCTTTTTATCTGACAGTCGTATACCTAACATTGCTCTTTCTATTGTTCTTTTTGTTGTGGCTAGTTTATTCATGTTTGCCTTGGTTAGGGTCCATGTTTGACATCCATATGTCATGATAGAAAGAATGCATTGGTTGAACACTTTGCTCCTCAAGTATTGGGGTATTTTGCGGTTCTTAAGTATCCAACTAAGTTTTCCAAATCCTGCCCATGCTAGTCTTGCTCTTCTAGTAATTTCCGCACGTTGGTTCTCTTTGTCAAGTCTGAGGATTTGGCCTATGGAGATATACCTGGTTTTGTTCTATCTCACTACCGTTTATGGTTATATGTCTGGGGTCTTCTGTGTTTGTCATTATTTTTGTTTTTTTCATATTCATTTTTAGGCCGACGTATTGAGAGCTGGCTGCTAGTTCCGCCAACATAATTTGCAATTCCTCGAATGTGCTCGCTATAATCACTATGTCGTCAGCGAATCTGAGGTGGTTTAACTTGTTGCCATTAACGTTAATGCCATAGGTTGACCAATTTGTAGTTTTGGCGATATTACTGCACTCCTTATATTACGGAATTATTATGGCACTCCTATGGGAGCCAGTATCTCTCCAATTCTGGCTACATATGTAATGGATGATCTGTTGTATATTGTTTTCCAGGTTGTTCCTGTTAACGTTCCTTTTATTAAAAAGTATGTTGATGACATTATTATGTCATGTCCACTGGGTTTAGTATTTAAAAATGTCGAATGGTATTTTTGGGATAAAACGGAAGGAAAAAGTGATACGAATGAGATTGGAAATTGCTGTGAAATATATAGAAAAAATTGTATAGGCTAATTCTGGTAAAGAACTGGACTTTATATTTTATTTTGATAATTGTTGCAGGCAATAAAAAAATACATACATCCTTACAGCAAATGCGTACGCAGTACAGAAAATGACTGTCAACGTAATGTTCAGGAGTTGCCCTGAAACTTACCATCTATAAGGATTCGACCGACTAAAAATTAAAATTGTAGATAATGGTAGTCAGTAAGTTTAAATATATTTTTTAAGTAGGTGCTTTTAATTGACCACGAATTACTTAAATATGACTATATTTTGTGTTCTTTTTTAGGAAGGTTTACTTTGTTAAATATATAGATTAAGTATAAAATGTTCAAGAATACTTTATTTTGTTATCTGTATCTGTATTTGTTTGATTATAATATAAACGTAATTAAAAACAGTGTTGATTTATTTATTTATTTCAAAAACAACAATTTTCGGTAATTTTGAACCTGTAATACAATCTCTTTAGATCCAATGGTAACAAATATCAAGAATCAGTTCCTAAAATTGGTGTAAGTCCAAAAACTAACGTAAACCGCAGAAAAAAATAGTAAATCAAATTGTAGTAACACAAAATATTTCATAAATACCGTCATAACTAAAAATAATATTTCTTTTCCAACATATTTCCTAGAGCAATATAGTGTTAACTCAAAATTTTTAAATAAATTATTCACTGTTAGTATTTTTCTTTAACTAAGAGTACAAAGAAACTGCCTTTAATAATTATTAGAGACATAGTATGCATTAATTTTTTTTTTTCACCTGCAATAGAAAATGATTAATGAGTTTTTCATTGATTCTGAAAAATAATCTTTTCTGAGTTACGACACTATTGCATTATTAGTGCGAATATATAAATCTAATAAAGACCATTTAGTTTTAGATGCACAATAATAAAAATCAATGAGATAAAGAATTTAGTAATGATGCACATAAGTTTAGTACACCATGCTTTTTTAAACAACTCTGTGTCGTGATATTGATACCTACGCGGTTTTTCGTAATTAATCTTTCAAGACGCCACTGCTTTTGTGAATTAATATTAAATTATACACCCGTATCAAATAAAATTAAACAGGCTTTGTTACCTCTGTCAATGCCGTCATTTCGGTGTTACGTTTTGGGCTTTTGTTCTTTTAATTTACAAGGGAAATTTAGGGCACAAAATATTTTGGGAAGCTTATGTATCATAAAAATGATTTTTGTGGATTTTGTTTAATTTCCTGCTGAAATTAAAATCGATACTATTAATACTTTGCGAAAATATTAATTATCTTTTCAATGACTAACCACATTCAGAGTGTATAACATAAAATTGTGTCAACCAAAACGACTAAAAAGTTTTTATTAATGGGTAAAAAGTATTTAAATAGAAATAAATAGTCATAGATACATGTTCTATCATTATCATTAAATACGTCTGTTAAGAAAAAACAATACCCAAAAAAGAAAAATCTGTGAAGGGGGAGACAAAAGAACCCATTAGAAAATGAATGTCTTAAAGAAACTGTGGAACTCTTGCCAAGAATATACTACATAGTAAAACTGATGCAAAAAGTTCTATGCAACCGCCAGCTGGGCATCTCATTCAGCACTAGAATACTTAAGTGCTATGTTTTCTCCACGTTGCTCTATGGTGTTGAAGCCTGGACAATGACAGAAGCAACACAAAAAAGAATCCAAGCATTCGAACTCTGGTGTTACCGTAAAATGCTCAGAATATCCTACATGAGCCACACGACGAAGTCTTCCGGAGGATGAATAAGGAAAGAAAGATAGGTAAAGAAATAATAAATAAGACTTACTCACAATCAATTTAATTTAACTATCAGACGACCGGTTTCGCTTTCTACAATATGCAAAGCATCCTCAGGTCTCGATACAAAGTTAAACAAATGATGCCGGTACTCTATTAATAGATGGATGATAGAACATGGTTGAAACTACTTTATATTGTTGAATGGAGAACTCAATTCTATCACTGCAGTTGTTTGACAGTAAACGTGAAGTTCTTGAGGAGATACATTTGATCCAATGAATTAGAGATATGTATGAGATTGTTAGTTAAATGTAAGTGATGTAATATACTATTGTGTTATTAAAGGCTATTTATATTTATTCCAGAGATATATTTTTGAAATGTGTGTTATTTATTGAGTAATTGTTTTTTTGAAGGGACAGTTTTATGACAATGAATTGGTGTAGATGTAAAGATTGTGTGGGTGTGCAATTATTTTCACAACTTGTAGTTATCAAATTACTTTGATAAAGTTCTATTGGCAATGAGTTAATTATTGGAATAGTCAAGTAAATAAAAAAAAAATAAAATGTTAAAATACAGACAATTAAGGATAATTTAAACACACTAAAACAGAAAACACTTAGAAGGGACGAAACAAACATTGAATTTAAAAGGGGGGAAGGACTTTATGGCACTACATCATAGTCTTGGGCACAATGAGTTGTACCGTAGTTGTATTAATAGAGTACCTGCATTATTTGTTTAACTTTGTATCGAGACCTGAGGATGCTTTGGATATTGTAGAAAGCGAAACCGGTCGTCTGATAGTTAAATTAAATTGATTGTGAGTAAGTCTTATAAATTATTTCTTTACCTATTTGAAATGGACTCACACAAGCAACACATTCATGATCATGAAGGAAAGAAAGCTTATGCTTATAATAAAAGAACGGAAAACACAATATTGGTCACATCATAAGAAATCAAAAGTATGAACTGCTCCAACTTATAATCGAAGGCAAAGTCAATAGCAAAGAGGACCAGGAAGAAGACGCAACTCTTGGCTTAAAAACCTACGGCAATGGACGAACATGACCTCCATAGAATTATTCAGGGCTGCTACAAATAAGATTAAATGGGCAAATATAATGGCCAACGTCTTTAAGGATAAGGCACCGTAAGAAGAAGAAGTAAAACTGAAAAATTAACGATAATGATAGAATTGGGATCTCGATGTAACGATAAATGTAATAGAAAATTTAAATCGAAATTATCTGAAAATGATAGACTGAACTTGGTTATTCATTTTTGGGAAATGGCTAATCATAACAAACGGAAGGAATATTTATATAGATATGTACTTAAATAAGAGAGAAAGGCTGCAAAGTTAAAAGAGTCGAGAAAAACTGGACACATGAATATTATTTTCAGTAAATAGAGCATCTAATCTAAGTTTGTAATAAAATATGTTTGGACACTTCTAATATAAGAGATATGTGGTTAACTAAGCTATTTGAAAAAAGTTGATAGGAAGGTAGAGGCTTAATACCTGGAAATATGCGTAGTCGCGATAAACAAAAAGAGAAAATGCTGTAAATGAAAATATTTAACATTCCATTCGTGCGCATATAACTATTCTAGCAAAAGAATCCCAGTACACAAGAAAAGAACAACTTACTAAGATGTATTTTGATGAGTCTTTAAAGTTTCCCAAATTGTATTCACTGTATGGATCTTATAGAAACATCCATGTGATAAACCAGCCACCAAAAGTTAGTACAGAGACATATTTAATCTTGACTTTAATGAAGGCTTTTTACGCCAAAAAAAATATGTGTCTCACTTGTAATATATATAACACTAAAGCAGAGAACGACCAAATAGAAAAAGGAATATGCTTTTATATTGCAAACATACGGATGTGAATCTTAAACACTACGACAACCAGAAAGAAGAGAGATAGATGCCACTGAAATATTCTGTTGGAGAAGAATGATACGAATACTGTGAACCGATTACAGGACAAATATTTTATTTTTGAATGACCTAAATGTCAGCAAACGGCTCTCCAGCAAAGATCCATCTCCAACAATTAAAATACTTTGGACATGTTATGAGAGGATTAGATTAGAGGAGAGGTAGACTATAGGTACACGACACTAATCAAAACCATCTACGAGAACGCTACATTAAGTATACGACTACACGAAGACACAGAAAAATTCAGCTTAGGTCGAGGAGTTAGATAAGGAGACAATAGTTCACCAAAATTGTTCACGGCAGCTCTAGGGTCAATATTTAAGAGCACTAAATGGCAACATATGGGCATCAATATAGATGGAGAAAGATTAAATCACCTAAGATTTGCAGATGATGGTGTATTAATCGCAGATAATTTACAGTTTTTATGATGCATTCGCTTAAAAGTCTGTCTGAAAGAGCAGGATTAAAGATAAACTTTGAGAAAACTAAACTTATAAAAAATCTCGTAATGAGTGGAAATATATCTATTGACAATAATACCATACAACAAACAGACACTTACAAATATCTGGGACATGAAATCAAAATAAGCAGAGACAATCTTCTTCTTAGAGTGCCATATCCCTACGGAACGTCGGTGACTACCATGCTTATAATATTATTATACTGATCTTGGTCTTGCGCTACGTGTAGCAGTTGGTCCGCTGTCAAACCTGTCCACTGCCGCAAATTCCTCAACCAAGAGAGTTTCTTCCGTCCTATCCATTTCTTTCCTTCGATTTTACCGTTGAGAATTAGCCGAAGGAACTCATATCTTGGTCCTCTGATTATATGTCCAAGATATTCTAGTTTACGCCTCTTAATAATATTTAATAGAGTTCGTTGATATCCCATTCTTCGAAGAGCTTCTTCGTTTCTGGTTCTGCCAGTCCATGGAATTTTTAGTATCCTTCGATACAACCACATCTCAAACGCCTCGATTTTATTCATGATATCGGCGTTTAAAGTCCAAGTTTCACATCCATACAAAAGTACAGACCACACGTAACATCTTGTAAACTTTTCACGGATTTCCAAATTTAATGAGCTATTGTATAATAGAGGCTTGAATTTTTGAAATGAGTTTCTTGCCTGTTCAATTCTACATCGAATTTCGAGACAATCAAACACATAAAATTCAGGGGCAAATAGGCCTAATATGGGCAGCATTTGGCAAATTAAGCCATATTCTAAAAAGTTCAATTCCCATCTGTCTCAAGCGAAAGGTTTATGACCAATGTGTTTTACCTGTACAAACTTATGGAGCGGAGACTTTAACACTCACGAAAAAATCTGCGAATAAACTCAGAGTTACACAACGAGCCATGGAACGTGCAATGCTGAACGTGAGCCTTCGTTCAATGCTGAACGTGAATAGAGGCCCAGAAACTATAAGCCGAGGACGACCATCGACTAGATGGACTGATGATATAAAACGTGTAGCGGGAAACTGGCTGCAAGCGGCCCAGTGTAGAGAACACTGGAAAGAACTGAGGGAGGCCTATGTCCAGCAGTGGACGCGATTGGCTGATTGATGATGAGAGGACACAGAGAACATGAAAAGTCTCATTATTCAAAGAAAGGTAGAAGACCCGAATATCACGAGGAATATCTCCAACAAGTTGAATTTATATGCATGAGTGACCAGCAAAGAAATGACCAAAAACAGGACCTTTGGAGACGGACCATACACAACATCACGATGACCACTACAGACCTTCCGAGGGGTCAGGATTAAAGAGAGAGAGAGAGAGAGAGAGATGAGAGAGAGAGAGAGAGAGAGAGAGAGAGAGAGAGAGAGAGAGAGAGAGGAGAGAGAGAGAGAGAGAGAGAGAGTGAGTGATTGCATGTAAACAAATATATAAATAATTTGCAAAAAAATAAATAAATATTATTTTCAGATATTGTTTTATTTACTTTCTGTTTAGTATGTGTGATGTGAATTCTTAGATATTTGTTTGGCTAAAAAAAAATCACGTTAAGGTAAAATCAATAAAAAAACTAATAGTTATCTCTTTATTTTGGTATATACTCATAAGTTACCATTTATATTTACATAATCAAAGAAACACATTTTGTTAAAATATCATTGTATAAACCACTTACAATAAACATCTAAAATTCTTCTACAACAATTTGGTACGTGAAAGTGAAAAGCTGATGAAAAGGTATAAAATATGGATTGAAAAAACTACAAAAAATATTAAAACTGACGAAGTAAAAAAATTAAATGTAGAAATTTTCATAAATCGCTCTCCTACCAAGCCAAAGTCATTTCCAATGTTTTTCATATCAGGTGTCGATATGAAAAACATTGCTTAATTTAATCTCTTTTGTCACTCTACGCATCTATCTGAGCATTGTCATTTCTGCCACATGCATTCGTTATTCTTCTTTCTTTTTATAGTACATTATAGCTAGTCTAATGGCAGTTTTATATAAATTTATTACATTTTGTATTGTGTACACTGGCTTATATTTTTGATTTCCGTGCCTCATAGGTATGTTAGTTTCATTTATTTTTATCATTATAAAATAAAGTTAAAGTCGGTTTTATCAAAGTTTGTTTTTAGCTAGATTTTTCGTTTATATATGCCATGGAAAGTTTAATAAACAGAATGTGCATATCTCGTATATACTATGGATTAATCTTTCCAGTTACATAAACATCTAAACACACCAACACAGGATTTAATAAAGTTCTATGTAAAAAAATTTGTTCCAGTGAATAAATAAAGTACGCTGCTGGTTTTTCCTAAATAGTGAGTTAAATATTGTATTTAGTTTTAAAATAACAGTTTTATTAAAATTAAAATAATTCATAAAGAATTCAACATCAAACTTTTAAGTTAAAATATTATGTGATAAGATCGTGACGATCACGTATTCCGATAAAATCTTCTGTCATATTGGCACATCGATGGTCTAGTCAATAGCGTCATTCTTAGTAATCCACAAGTCAAGGCCAAAGCCTTCAAAAATACACTCCAGGCCGCACTCGTTTTCTCCAACAACCTCAATTTCAACAAAAGATCCCAAAGGTAAGCCAAACGGAAAGTGGAAGATATATTCAATTAACCGTAGGCATATATGGGGCATCATCCTCACCTGATGATAGCCCTTGTGACAGAGGACACCGTCAGGCACCCACAGAGGATGCCTTAAGAATCTTCCAGAGAATATAATCACGTTGCTCACCAACATAATCAATGCATGTCTTACGCTGAGCTATTTTCCAATTCCATGGAAAGTGGCTAACACAGTCATGATCACCAAACAAGGAAAACCCATAACCAACCCTGAATCGTATAAACCCATTTCTTTACTGAGCACCCCTCGAAAAGTCTACGAAGTTAACGAAGGGAAACACGTCACAGGCATATAAGTAGACGTCCAGAAGGCATTCGATAAGGTCTGGCACACAGGCCTGGTCAAAAACCTCCACCTTGCTAGAGTGCCCATACCTTTCGTTAAATTATTAAATTCCTTTCTCTCCAATCGGACGATCCAGATCAAAGTTAACGATATTATCCACACCCTTAACACCAGAAGCTGAAGTACCAAAGGCTCCATTTTGCACTAAATATTATACACAGTCTATAACAGTGTAAAAACATTACATAACATATACACAGTATAAAACCCTTCTTCTGTATGCTGATAACACTGTCCTCCTTACTTCGGGGTCACATAGAGAGCGGGGACAAATGTCTATTCAAAAGAGCGCAAAACTATCTAGATCGAGTTATGAGGTGGTGTAATAAATGATGAGTGACTACTAACGCCTCCAAAACACAACTTATATTATTCAAATCTTCCAAATGTCGTGATATTCATGGCCAAATATCCTTGTTAGTAAAAGACCTTATTCTCAGAAATTCGGTTTCGTATTTAGGAGTTCATTTTAACAGGACTCCTAACTGAAAAACCGACATACAAAACATCCTAGACAGGGTAAGAAAGAGGTTTAAACTACTGGGAGCGCTGTCCGGTAAAATAGGCAAGACGTTAACTAAAACATTATTGCATACCTACAAAACATTTATAAGGCCAACAATCGAATACAAGACATGCGTCTTAACTTCACCTAACACCCGCCAAATTAACACCATCATTGCCACTGAAAGGAAAATACTAAGATTCTTCATGAGGAAGTGCAGATACTATCCATCAGCGCACATACATCAGTTAGCCAATCTAACACCGATTAAAGACAGAATCCTATCCCCCAACAGCAGGTATGTCCTTCGCACTATTGCAGGCTCGAACAACCGAATCAGACAAATACTAAACACGCCATGCAATCGCCGAGGGCAAATACTCACCAGGGTTCCTAAAAGAAAAGTTTTATTCTCTCCAGCAAAACTTCTTTGCAGCAAAAAAAAGTTTGTTTAGCAGTAAATGGTTGACTTCAATTACTACCGACTATAAATATCCTGGGTTAACTGATAATAGTATAAAAGGTCCGGTTTCAGGTAAAATTTAAATATGTTTCCTGGTAAATTTGTCAATATTCATTTCTTAATGTTGATTTAATTGCGTACAATCCAAACTCATTATAATTTTATTAATACAGATAAGTCTTATATTGACGAAACAGTAGTGATAAGAGAACATTAAAAAGAATTACATCAAATCCCATAGAAACAAGAAAAAAAAAATTAATTAATTAAAAAGTAATTGTCAACAGACCAACTCTGTCTACCTCGTTTGCTTATTGCTTCGGACCGGTCTTAACAATGGGCCAAGTCAGATAAATTTAATAATATTTACGACCACACTAATTGAAGTCAACCATTTTCTGCTAAAAAAATATTAAACAACGCTGAAAACGAACTTCCTGATGAGTATTTTGATATATTAGAATCCACCCCCATTAAATATCGCAACTAACAATTGCAAGCAACTCACGTTGATTAAGAGCCGTTCCCAGTATGGCTGGTAACCCCTTGAAGTACTTCCCTTTGACTTGTTTAGCCTTCTTCGTCAATATTTCTTCTTATGCTTTCCACATCATATCGTCCCTATCACACATGCCACCTTCTGAACCCCAGCTTTTTAGCACTCCACCTCTTCATCTCCACAAGCATTCATCATCACGTTTACCACACCCCCTTGTTCCGCAAAGAAAATGATTATCCCTTAGTTGAAGAGGAAATAAACTAAACAAGGTTAAAACATTGGATCGGGATGCAGTCGAGTTTTACAGATAAAAACAAATTTAATATTTGATCCCTAATCCAAAATAGTCTCACATTCGTAAAATATGCTACAGATTTAACGATACAGATGTGTTTAAAAATATTTTACCACCCTGTATAAACACTAGTATATAGTAAGTTTATACTATAAAGTTAAAAACTCTTTATTTACATTAATGTGGATTATATAATTCCTTATTCACCCAACACTGTCTTGCCACCTGCCTTTTCGCTTATTAGAATCATCCCGTTTACCGAACAACTTACGCAACGAACATTATTTATTTCATTTTAAACCTGTTCAATCTCACGAAATCCAATGAAACTCAAAACCGTCGCCTTGTCTACCATCTTCTGTCATTCCGAATCACATTCACGCGCGATTTACCTCCATAGAAACTTTTATTGGATGAATAAAAAATAAAACCCGCATTTAACAAAAGTCCCCACATGAAAAAAATCCAATGACTTCCCTATTATGTCGTGTTTAGTTCTGAGAAACCATTTCTGTCTTGTGTTACAGCTGAGGGAACTAAGAACCAATGGCAAGTGGGCAATGGGTTGAAATTAAGACCCCCTGTCTATTTTTGAGGATTGAATTACCTTCCTTTCACTTCAAGCAGTAGCTAGCCAACCAAGAAGAGTTTTTTAAGGAAAGCAGTCAGCATGGCAGGAATCAGGCTTTGTTGAAATGAAATCTTATATCTGCGACGGGGTTTTTTGTTTTCCACTGACGCGGAAGAGATCTAAAATCGATATTGCTGAAATAATAATCTCTTCATTTAATTCATGTTGTGGCTATAAAATTTTATATACCTTTATTATATTTTAGAATATTGAGTGGGAAAAAGAATAGAGTATTGATTTTAAATTCTGACTTAAAAACTTCAAAAGTTTTTAAGTCAGACAGTTTGACAAAAGTCAAAAATATATATTGCGAAAAAATGAGTGCCAGACTAGATAATATTGTAATGCAGATAAAGAGGTTTTTTGTTTATAGTTTCGTCAATATATTGGCCATACTATAGTCATCGACTTCGACTTCTTATTATTTCGTATAGTTAAGTGTATTTGTGACAATTTCTAACGATGGCGTTGAAAAATAGTAGAAAGAATAATTCTGTTATTAGTGGACAATCTCGGGAGATTAGGTATATTTAATGTGTTTAATTATTTCAAAAATATTAAACTCCAAGCAGAGACCCTAAAAACTGTGAAAGAAAAGACAGCTAAAGCAACAGGTAGGTTTGTACAATAAATTAATTTTAATTAGACGACTTCTAAATAATAACAAAACCGCACTACGGTGGTCTATTTGGACCAAAAATAACTCTATATTTTTATTTCATTTTAATTATCTATTATTTTTAAAGCACAGTTCCATTTCTATTTATAAGGTATTTTCTTCCCACTGGTGGAAATATTTTGTTTGTTTATGTCTACCTTGTATTAAATTAAAATAAATCAAAAATAGGTGAATATTTGACATACTTAATAATGTTGACAGCTTACCACACTTACAAAAAATTTAAATTATTCGTTATTTTACAAAAAATGATCCAGAGTTCAGCAAAATTCTATTACACATAAAATACAGAAAAATTAATCACGTGGATAGTTTCTTAGGTTTTTTGCTGGATACACACCTCACAGCAAGCTACAATATGATACATGTATATTTGCAAAATTTCGGGTTTCCCTTTTCGTACAGTATTTTCAATGCCCTCTTTTACCTATGAAAAAAAAAACCTATGACAAACAAACAAACCTATGATTTGTGTACAAACCTATGTATGTATTACAAACCTAGGGCTTGTTTATAAACCAGGAGGAGTAATTAAAATTTACCTTTTATTTTTTTTACCTTTAATAATTTTATAATGCTATAATATTTATGGATTACCGTCGAAGGCCGTCATGATCAACCCAAAAAGAAGATATAATATATTTGCTGATTTTTCCAGCGACTTTCTTGGCTGTGAAACTTTTTAGTTTACTCCTCCTGGTTTAAAAACAAAACATAGTGGAGGATTAGGTTGATTTTGTGTCGGCATTCCAGATTATTGTATAATGGTTTGTCGAATATGCGAAATTTTTATATACCTACATCCTAGATAAAATAAATCACTATAGTTACTAATTCTTTTACAGGTATTTCCATCAGAACAATCGAAAGAATAACAAGCGAGGCAAAATGTTCTTTGTAAAAATACCGGCAAAGTCCATTTTTCCAGTCCAGGCAAAAAACGAATCAGTAGAGTAATCATAGATTTGCCGGAATATCAAATAAGCGACATTAGCAGAATAATTTACGATTTTTATAAAACAGAAAAATGTCAAGTTGCGGTAAAAAAATTAAAACAAAAAATTCACAACGATTTGGATCACAATTTCACAAACATCTTTAAGGCGACTTCTACGCAAAATGCAATTTTGTTGGAGGAAAACCGAAAAAAACCGAAGAGTGCTAGGAGAAAAAAGTGCAATAAGAGCTTTGAGAATAAAATATCTCAGGCAAATCAAATATTTTCGGAGTCAAAATAGGACAATCGTGTATGTTGACGAGACCTACTTACACAGCGGTCATACTTCTTCAAAGAACTAGACTGACGAATCAACCAAGGGGTTATTTTCTAATATTTCCAAAGGTCAACGACTAATAATAGTGCATGCCGGTGGGAATATGGGATTCATAAAAGATGGCTTATTAATCTTTAAATCAGGTTCAAAATCAGGGGATTACCACTCTGAAATGAATTCAGACAACTATGGAAAGTGGTTACAAGAACATTTATTACCTAATTTACCTGCTAACTCGGTATTCGTTTTTGATAACGCACCTTATTCAGTTGGAGCGGGCGCCTACATCAAACTCAAACAAAAACCAAACGATAGAATGGTAAATGCAGAAAATTATTTCATTTACACCTAGTGTTTTAAAACCTGAACTGTGTAAAATGATTAAATATCATAAACCTCATCATGTAAAATACAAATTCGACGAAATTCTACGTGCGCATGGCCATATTCCTTTACGTTTACCTCCTTACCATCCTGACCTAAACCCTATTGAACTAATGTGGGCTACAGTCAAAAATAATATAAGGCAGAAAAACGTTACATTTAAGCTAGCTGATGTACAAAAACTCGCCTAGGAAGAATTCCTAATATTGATGCAAATGAGTAGAGAAAACGGTGTTACCATGTCATTAAGAAGAAAGATGAGTATATGGACAGCGAGATAGTTGCTGATAACGCCACGTAAATAGCTCCAATTATTATAAATCTTGACAGTACAGAGACTGGCTCCTGACTCTTCCAGTACAGAGTTTTCTTCTTCCGAAGATGAAGATGAAGAAAATTATTAACAATCAATTTATTTTCACATAGATACCACTTTTCTACACAGGTACTTGTTTTAGTGTTATAATAAAACCAAAATATTAAAATTAAATAATTACTGTGTTGCATTTATTTATACAATATCCTCCATTTAATTTGAAACACAATATCAACGTAGATTTGTGAATTAAATTCAGTCATTATTGTATAATTTGTTTACTAAGTGAAATAAATATTATAAGCCAATGGCTTACTATTTAAATTGAATAAAACAAAATTACAATTTCATCTTTCTAATAATATATTAAAGCTTGCGAAAAATATTACTTTTTTAATTGTGTAATAATTATTTGACCTATACCGCTACGCTAGGGTGAATCATAGGGCGTAAACATAATTTATTTCTCTGGGACGTTGTGCGTACTCTCTCGCCAAGTTAGCTGGCGATGATTGTACTTCAATTTATTTTCTTTGTTATTTATCATTTATTGACTTATTATATTGTTGTATTGTGAATTCTCTAAACTACTACAGATTATTTGTCATCTTATTTTTTACAACATAACTGCTGTTTAGTAAAATATAGCCCTCCATAAAATTATTAGACCCTCCGAGATATAGTAAACAGATCACCAGCATCCTTTGGAGATAGGTAAACTCATCACCGCAGATAGATAAACTCATCACCATTGCCGATATTTTTGCCGGTGTTTCACAAGGCGCTGGTTTCTCATACAGAAATTGCTAGTTACCTGTTACATCTGTCTCGTTTATGTGATAATTCAGTTGCATAGGTTTTCAATAGTGACTTTATAATGAAAATATTTATGAGCAGTTGCTGTTTCCATTTATATCAGAAATAGTCCTCAACTTACTAACTAATTATAAATCTATTTATTATGACAGAATGAAGCAAAATGCGTAAGTACAGTCTCCTGGCTTTTATAGACGGTTAAAGCCTACTTAAAGAAACATTATTCTGTGAAAACATGACAGGTACATACACTCTGCAGTTTTATGTACACCATTGTTTAGTATTGTAGAAGCCTAGATACAAAAGTGAGGATATTGGAATAAGAATGGTAAAAATGGTTGGAAAAATGGGAATAAAATGATTCCTATGGATTTGTGGTGAAATGTATATGACTGGGATGCCCAAACAGTTAAAGGGAAAAGAGACCCATGACCCATTACTTACGTAGTTCTCTACCATATAATCGGACATTTTCATAAATGAAGGCAGGTTAGGGACATCCGCATAAAATTATTGACAAAACAATCGCCGACTCCAAAAATGGTCAGCCAAATAAGTGGTGCAACTACTTGCCATTGGAATCTTCCCTCTTGTAAGTGGTTACCTAAACAAGTTTTTGGATTTTGCGAAACCAACTGTAAGTCAAGTGAAATAAATTCAATTCGGTTCATAAATGGTCGAATGGTAATTAAGAAAGGAGCCACAAGTCTTAATGTACTTAAAACGACACCAACTTCTTTGGAACAACGAGTTTATTAAGTAATGCCCATTTAATAAGCTAAAAATTTTGGAGCGTAGCATAGCCTCTGCTTTCGTCAAGTATCTTAAATTCTCAAGAATGTCAAAAATAATAATATTTTGTTGCGAATCGTTATCCAACACAAAACATTTATCGCGGTCCGTCTGTAGATTCATCTGTAGGATTGCTTGATGCGCTTTCCCATTGTCTTAGATACATGTCAATAGATTTAAGTACCTGGGATGTTGGATCGACAGCAGCCTAAATCCTGATCTAGAAATAAAATCGAGAATAGAACAGGCCAGAAAATCTTTCGAAAAAATAAAAAAAACTGCTTTGTGATTCTCGAATAAAACTCGAAATTCGACTACGTTTATCAAAATGCTACGTCTGGTCGACTCTTCTATATGCAGTTGAGATGTGGACCCTTAAAACATCAACCGTAAATAAATTGGAGGCCTTTGAAATGTGGATCTACCGGAGAATACTCAAAATTTCATGGACATCGCATACCTCAAACGAAGAAGTGGCAAGAAAGAAGTGGCATAGAATAGGAAGAAAAGAGAACTTTTTAACACAGTAATAGTTAGAAAAACATCATACCTAGGCCACATCCTCTCCTCCTAAGTGCCTTCTCTATTGAGGTTGGCGATCAATATGGCAAATTTCTCTCTGTTCTGGGCTTGATGGATTAAGTTATTTCCTGTTGTGTGATTTCAATCTCTGATGTATCGGAGCCAGGATTTCTTCTTTCTTCCTATACCCCTTTTATTCTCGATTTTGCCTTCTAATATTACCTGGAGCTGCTCAAATTCCTTATGGCGCATTATGTGTCCTAGATATGACGTCTTTCTAATTTTGATTGTATTAACCAGATGGGGTCGTGTGTTCATTATTTCCAGTACCTCTCCATTTGTAGTTTTGCTGGTCCAGCTTATTCTTAGCATTCGGCGGTATATCCACAATTCGAATGAATTCAGTTTGTTGACGTCATACTGTTTTAATGTCCAGTATGTGGTCTAGGCCACATACTGAAAAATAATAAGTACCAATATGCCCAACTTGAAAGAAAAGAGAGGCCTAAGAAGGAAAAGACTACCGTGGCTCAGACAGAAACATCCGACAATGGACAGGGCTAAATTTTGAACAGCTAATAAGAACAGCTGAAGACAGAGAAGAGTTTAAAATTGTAGTAGCCAACCTCCATTGAGGAGAGGGCACTTTCTCAATATATATACTCTATATATTGAGAAATCTATATATCTATCTTCACATATAGATACATGTGACATAAAAGGAAAACGATCGTTGCTCTTATCCTCTGAATATAAGAGATGTCCGTTGTTGTCATGTGTTTTTTGAAAGAAGAATTTGCACTCTTTTGGTGAATGATTTTTGATGACTTCTCTTGAGCTTTCATCTTGTAGGAGTTTCTGATGACTTGACGACTTACTTTTCGAAGGTTGCTTACGTGATTGTGTCCCAAGACGCATTGCAGAATATTTTCCGCAACCAAAGTAATTATATAAATATAAACAAAAAATATTTGGATCTTCAGCTGGTATTGCAAAACTTATTATAAAAGTACAATTGCAATTGTATACAGAAATTAGATATTTATACTAAATGATTTTCCAATCCTGGCGCTTTGAATTTTTATTAAAAATATCTAGCAAGAGAAATTTAGAGTATTTGTTAACAAACTTTAAAGAACAATGTTTACATACATTTGTGGTTTTTTATATTTTCAAAAGTTTTAGTTATTAATCCAATTTTTGTTTAAATTTATTAACATATTTTACCATTTGGGTTTAAGTACGGCTCTGTAGTACTCCTCAAAGTAACTAACACCTGGAATTTTTGTAAAAAAGGAACTTATGTGCTCGATATGTGAATCAGCATTAATATCATTAATAAACGAGAGCTACTGTCAACATTAATTAGGAGAAAAGTGATACTAATCACCCCATCTGTTCTCTGTTAGTAAAAAGCGAAGACACACCTTAATATTATATTCAAACGATTCTTTTAACTCTCATTAGTTAGGATCGTATCCAATGACAGAGCAACCGAAATATGATACGAAACTAATAGAAGGATCAGTTTTTTACAAATAATTTCTTCAGAGAAATGTCGGTTTTAGATTTTTTGTTTAGTAATGAGGTGCTGCTGAAGGTCAACTGCTAGAAAATAAAATGTAGATATTATACTCACATAATGTTATAAAATAGGTTATTGTAAAGCTATAATTTTCTGTGAAAAATCTTTATCGCACCACATCGGTTTTATGTATTTTAAAAAGGTACGGAAAATAATTGTATTTTAAACAACTTTTTTTTATTTATTTTGCTTCAACCAATTAGGGTTATTAGCGTAAGAAAATACAATTTAAAGTTCCATGGAAGGACGGAAGATTTTATTTGTATCAATTTAGTGGTGCTTCTATTCCATATGTTATGCTAAACATCGTGCAATTTTGCTTTTAAGTAAGGTTTCAAAGTTTTGTCTATAAGATAAAAAGTAATATTTCTTTATTTCTACTTGATTTAAGATGTCTAGGTATGTAAACTTTTATTTAGTTTTGCAATTGACAATAAGAGAGACACCTTTAAATTGCGAAACGCAGTGGGGTGCTATTGCGATGTTTCAAGCTTCAAGAAGTCAAAGAAAGATATCTAAGGTCCTCCACGCGAACAGAAGCGTTATGAATCGTTTAGGTGTCAAGAAAGAAATATTGCTAAACGTCATACATGCCGTACCGTATAAGGATAACCAACCAGATGGGTTGGGCATCACAATTAAAATGAGACTATAAGAGATCTATTTGGTGTTTGTAGGTGGCCAAACCGTTGAAAACAAACTGCATGAAGTAGGGTTAAATGCTCGAAGACCTGTGAGAGTGCCTGTATTATTCATAGGAAATCGCGCTCATCGACTTCAGTCAACACAAGAATACGTAACTTGGGTTAGATGTAAGTGGACCTTTACTTTGTTCACAAGTAATTTCTGATTTGGATTTGCATCAGATACAGGACAGACAAGAATTTTGAGACGATCTGGCAATGCTGAACGATTGCCGATCGTGCAGGAGGTTTATAGATATGGTATGGAGTGGCATCACTCTTGGTAGAAGATCCAATGTGATTTGTCTGTAACGGTTTCTAACTGCAACAGACTACCGTGATATTATTCTCATATGTTCTCATATTAACATATTGTTGTACCCTTTGTACAACAAGCTTTTCCCAAATTGCAATTAATGCACGACAATGCGCGCCTGCATACTGTCAGGGTAGTGCGAATATTCCTCGAAGATACTAAAATTAAGGTTTTACCATGGCCTGCATAATCAACCGATTTAAACCCAATTGAGCATCTTCTTCTTCTTTTTTATAAGCAAAATGCTTGTTCAATGTCGATTAATGCCTCTATTGGAGGTTATCACTCCATCTTTTGCGTGGTCGCCCGATACTTCTTCTACCTTTTGGTGATTTGTCCCTCGCTATTCTGACTAATCGGGTCTCTTCCATTCTGTTTATGTGTTCGTTCCATTCCTTTTTTCTGTTCAGTGTCCACTCATTTATTTCTGGTATATTGCATTTTCTTCTGATCTCTTCACTCTTCATTCGATCCCTCAGTGTGTTTCCTGTAATTCTTCTCAGTAAACTCATCTCCGCTGTTTCTAGTAGTTGCTGAGTTTTGGAGGTATCCGGTCTTGTCTCTTAAGTGTTTGTCATTAGTGGTCTTATTGTTGCTTTGTAGATTCTTGATTTCACGTCGGTATTCATGTGGGGATTGCGCCATATCGTGTTATTAAGACAACCTGCTATTTTATTAGCCTTTTGTACTTGATTTTTCACTTCCTTCTCCACATCTCCGTAGCTAGACAGTGTAATTCCTAGGTAATTTGTCTCCATTACTTGCTCAATGCTGATACCGTCGATTTCCAGTTTACATCTAATTGGTTCTTTACTGATTACAATTGTTTTATTTTTCTGTGTAGAGATCACCATATTAAAGTCCTTTGCCTTTGCCCTTGTGTTGAATCTATGGGTTAGTCTTTGTAGATCGTCTTCATTGGATGCAATTAGGGCCGCATCTTCTGCATAGCAGAGTATTCTGATTTCTTTGTTCCCCATTTTGTATCCTCTTCCTTTATTAATAGTATTGATGATTTCATCCATGATTAGATTGAATAGCGTTGGACTAAGCGAGTATCTTTGTCTTATTCCATTGCCCATATCTATTGGATCTGTAAGCTGGTCATCTTTTCTGACTTCCATATTGTTGTTCTGGTAAATGTTCTCTATTGTTTTTATAACATCTAGTGGAATTTCTCTATCGTAAAGAAGGTGAATTACATCTTTAAGCTTTACTTTATCGAACGCTTTCTTCAGGTCTATTAGACATATGAATGCTGGTCTGTTATACTCTAGTGCTTTCTCGGTAATCTGTTTTATGATGAATACTGTATCTGTGCACGATCTTTCTGTGCGAAAACCCTGCTGTTCATCCGCTAAGGTAATTCTCTGATTTATTTGGCCTTGCAATATTTTGGTTGTAAGCTTCAAAGTGGTGTTAAATAAGTTCATACCTCTATAGTTTTCAGGTTGTTTTTTATCTCCTTTTTTGTACAAGATAACCGTACAAGAAGTAAAACAAAACAATTGAGCATGTATGGGATATATTAGGCACACTTATTTTACCATAAAATATTGCGTTCAATACAAGACAGCAACTGTTTGAGGGCCTTTCAATGAAGTGGAACAGAATACCGCAGCAAGAATTGATCATATGATCATGAATGTGCCTTAAGATGTAGGATAGCAATCAACAACCATAGGGGTCATACACTCTACTAACTTAACTTTAAGACTACTTTGTTAAGAGTTGAGTAGCAACAAATTAGTTTTTTTTACCATTTTTTGAGTTATTGATTTCTCTTTTAATTTTCATAGTAGCATATAGTATGCAATAATAGTATGCAATAACAATAGTATGCAATATTTCTAAGAATTTTTTTTTATATTGATGATGCTTGTTTACAACCTTGTATTAAAATATTTGAAATTAATTATTTAAAATCTTTTTGTAAGCTCACATTTTGTTTTAATCCCTTAGATTATTTTGACTTGTGCATTATTTACTAAAGAATTACGTTTTATCCAACTAAACCAGATTAAAGTATAATAATACTGCTCAACCTTCTTCTACGTCCAATCTGATTGACTTGCACTTTAAGATGTAGCAGACTGTTCTTATCATTTCAAAATACATGGTTCAAAAGACGCTTTTATCCTTTTAAAAGTTATTAACAATTATATCTCTTTACCTATTTGTCACAATGCCGCGGTATTGTTCACTCTATCTGTCCAAGGTTTTCTCAGTATTTCCTATGGTTTTTACTCTATTAGGTTTCATCGGTAAATCGTTTACGTTATCGGCCAGTATAATAGTAGTGTCTACATTTCAACGATTGCTTATAGACACGTCATTAATCTTCATGGCTTCATTCTACTCTTCCAACGCATCTATAAATATTTGTTCCGTGTATAGGTTGAATAGCAATAGCGAAAAATAAAGCCGTGTGACTTGACGTCTTCTAATATCTTTCTTTATTCATTGTTGTTTCTGCATGTGGCTTTTTAGTCCCCAACACAAATCTTCCTAGGCTCCTTAATTATCTGGTTCTCCCATAATATTTTAAGTATTACTCTTAGTGTAAGTGTTACTGGGATTCATTTGGTAATTTTCTTGGTAACTGATATTGAATCACTCTTTTCTAGGTAGATATTCCATATATCTGAGTATTTGTTTCTTTATAAACCTGAAACGTCTTAAAAATTTCTCTATATTGTAGTTCATCTATATTCATCGTGGTCTATCAAGTAAATTATGTTTTTTCTGCTCTAAATTATTGCTGGTAATCTCTATTTTAAAAAGTTAAAGTTAAGGAATCAGTTCAAAGACAACTGAACGAAAATTTAATTTGGGAAAATATTGGTGAAAACGTCGATGAGGGCTTAAATAAAATTGTAACGACAGTAAAAGGAATCTGTGTGAGAAATTTAGAAGGCAGGTAAAAGCCAAAAAAGCAGGCTTGGATGACAGATGATATACTGGATTTGATGGAACAACGGCGACTAGCAAAAACCAACGAAATACTTTACAATAGCATACCAAAAGAAATTCGACGTAAAATACGAGAAGCAAAGAGTCCACATCTAGCCAAACAGTGTCATGACATTGAAGAACTCGAAAAAAATAGGACACGTTTAACATGTATAAAAAAGTAAAAGAAGCGGCTGGTATCTGCAATAAGAAACAAAATGCATTGCTACAGGATAAAAATGGTAAAGTAATATTCGAAGTAGAGGACAAACTTAAAGAATGGGAAAATTACGAACCTATTCGAAGACGATAGGAGTAGTTCACCTCTCGATATTACTAACTGCGACGGACCCCTAATAACACGCTGTGAGGTTATAAAGGCCATACAATCATCAAAAGATGGCAGAGCGACTGGTCCTGATGAAATTCCAAGTGAAATATATAAGCTTGTAAAGGATAGCAATGTTTTAGAGGCTATAACTTCGTTTTTCAATTCCATTTATACCAGCAGACAACTACCTAATGGTTGGTCTAACTCACTGTTTATAGCTCTACCTAAGAAGACAACAGCAAAAACCTGTGCTGATTATAGAACCATCAGTTTGTTAAACCACTTATTGAAAATTTTTCTGAAGGTAATACATGGTCGTATCTACAATAAATGTGAGGAATACCTGGATGACACTCAGTTTGGTTTCCGTAACGGATTTGGAACGAGAGAGGCACTGTTTGGAATGAACGTACTTGCTCAAAGATGTCGTAATATATCTGTAGATATATACTGTTGTTTTATTGACTTTCAAAAGGCATTTGATCGTGTTAAGCACTCTATATTGATCGAAGCTCTAAAAGACATTGGCTTGGACGGCAGAGATGTTCGAATAATTGCAAATTTATATTGGAATCAAACAACATCAGTTTTAGTAGATGGTGTGGAATCACAAGCTCGTAATATTAAAAGAGGAGTACGGCAGGGATGCCTCTTGTCACCCCTGCTTTTTAACGTTTACTCCGAAAGAATTTTCAGAAAAGCACTTTCTGAAAAACAAGAAGGAATACTTGTGAACGGCGAAGTCATCAATAATTTGCGCTATGCGGACGATACAGTACTCCTAGCTTCTAGTCAAGAAGATCTGCAAACACTACTTGATAGTGTCGTTGAGAGTTGTAGGGAGGCAGGTCTGGATCTTAACATAAGGAAAACCAAAATACTCGTAATAAGTAAACAACAGAATATAAAACCGTCTATATATGTAAATAATAGCTTGAGCAAGTTGATAAAATCGTCTACCTTGGACAGCAATTAAATTGTAATGCAGAAAATCACGGCGAAATTAGATCCAGAATAGAGCAGGCTAGAGCTGCTTTTAGAAGAATGTCCAAGGTGTCATGTAACAGAGACCTAAAATTGGCATTAAGGATCCGCCTACCTCGCTGCTACGTGTTCTCGGTCTTACTTTATGCTGTCGAGTCCTGGACTGCGAATAAAATCGATCTAAATCGCCTTGAGGCTTTCGAAATGTGGTGCTATAGAAGAATTTTAAAAGTTTCCTGGGTGGAGAAGATTCGTAACTCCACATTACTAGAACGTCTCAGCAAGACTACTGAGATCATAAAAAGCATCAAGCAGAGAAAGCTGGAATATTTCGGACATGTAATCAGAGGTCCCAAATATAGATTGCTACAAAATATCATGCAAGGAAAAATAACAGGCAAACGCAGTCCAGGACGAAGAAGAACCTCATGGTTAAAGAACTTGCGAGATTGGTATGGTGTAGATACAAGAATGCTATTTAGGGTGGCAGTGAATAAAATTAAAATAGCTATGATGGTAACCAACGTTCTGAAATTACATGGTACATGAAGAAGAAGAAGAATCTCTATTTTATTTTCTCCTATTAACTTGGCAAGTTAATTTTAACTGGAATAATTTAAGAATAAATCAAGTCACATATTGGTATCTCGATATTAATTTAAAATTGTAACAACAGTAAATCGGTCATGTGTTTACATAAATCAATTTTTCGCTTATTTTAATACCGCTCACGAACCACTAAAGACACTATAGTATCGGTAAGAAGTAATCTAAACTACAAGGTGTAACGGAAGTAAAGCTTTAACTGAAAAACACGTTGGAACGGATTGGAGGCAGAGAAGAGAGTAACCGCAAATCTAATACGAAACCACAATATCAACAGTTTCAAGCGTATCACCTCGCGAGGCACGTTTTTCAGATAAAAGAATTTTCAAAAAGACGGAAACCGCACAATATACCTAGCTATACAGCATCCTGAAAGACGCAATCTGTTTAACAAAAGTGAATTTTTTATGTTTTAAATTGTTCCCACGTCTTCATGGTGAAGTTAAATGATTATACAGTGTGTATTATTACTCATAAGAAGTTAATTTTGGTAGATACATATCTAAGATCTAATTATATCTATTTTAGATATAATTCTTGATATATATTTTTGGCTTTCTATAATGTGTATTCTTTTATTCAACATACCGACTATAGTTGTGTAGACTAAAGATACTAATAATAAACATAAATGATAGCGCAGAAGTCTTTAAAATTTACCATAGAAAAGACAAAAGAAAGCATAGCAATATATATAATTTATATACGAAAAAACAAATTTTGTATAAATTATTATGAAACATGTAAATGCTTACAACAATTAATTTGATATAAATATAATATTGACACTGATTTACCGAACGTAATGCAACGCCTTAATGAACGCAGTCATGAGTACGGACTGAAGATGAATTTAAAGGAGACTAAATGCATGGTCATGATTAAATCTGCACATGAAAATATCCAATTGACTATTGAAGACACTGCAATTGAGAGTGTTAATAACTATAAATACTTAGGAACGTGGATAACATCAGATGTAGACTAAACCAAAGAAATTAAGACACGTATTGAAATAGCACGTACATCATTTTATGAAACTTCAAATGTTTCTTTGTTGTTGGGATATAAGGTTAGAACTACGCCTGAGAATGCTTCGATGTTACGTGTTCTCTACTTTTCTTTATGGCTCGGAAGCGTGGACACTAAAACAAGTCCATCTAAATAAGTTGGCCACTTTTGAATTTTGGTATTACAGAAGAATCCTACGAATGGATTCAAAGAATGTCAAACGTGGAAGTAACTAGAAGGATAGGAAATGAGGCGGAAATAATATTAACTATTAAAAGACGAAAACTTGAGTACATGTGATGAGAGGGCAAAAATACGCATTATTACAACTTATTACGCAGGACCAAATCCGAGGAAAGCGAAATGTGGGAAGACGAAGAATATCCTGGCTTAAGAACTTAAGGGAATGGTTTGAATGCAGTAGTGCAGAACTTGTTAGAGCGGCAGTCAACAAAGTCCGCATAACCATGATTATTTCCAACCTTCGATAGAAGATGGAACGTAAGAAGAAGAAAGAGAATATTATAAACTCAGATTATAAATGAGGGACAAAATAAATCAATGAGATCTAACTTTTAATATTTATCTTGCTCGTCTAAAAGGTCCGAATACAATAGAAATAATTAGACATCCTAGACTAAAGTCGATAAATATAAATGAGGCAGCTATTACCAGTATCACTCGCATAAGGAAGGTTCGTGAAGCAGCTTATCGTTGGACTACCGCAAGTGGAGCTGTAACACCGGAATGTACTGCGTTATTCTTCTAAATGTGACAAATCTTCTAAAGATTTTGGAGATCACAATGTTATTCTACTCACAGCAGCTCAAAATAGATCAGTAGACGTTAGATCAGTCCATTTTCTAAGACTGACCAGCCAGGATATACGTCTACGTCCAGGGCCTCTCTTACCCTTAATCTTGCGCTGTAGAATCATCTGCAGAAGTCAGTATTTATCATTACGCATGATGTGGCCGAAGTAAGCTAATTTTCTGTTTTTTTATGGTGTTAATAATTTCTTTGTCTTTTCTTAGCCTCTGGAGAATATTTATGTTACTTGTTTGGTGTATGTATGAGACCCTCAATATACGTCGGTAGCATCACATTTTAAATGCCTTCAATCATTTAATGACATCTTCTGTAAGGCTCCAGCTTTCTACTCCATAGAGAAGGACACTAAAGACGTAACTAAGAATTTTTATGCAGATATTGGTACCAGTGGCGCACCCAGCGGGCGTTTTGGGGGTTAAACTTTCCCCTCTCTGGACCCCATTTCGATACTGTTATTTACAAATTTTAAGGTCATAAAATGATGGAGGTAGCATAAAAAACTTCGGTGCCCAACCAAACCCAGCGGAAAATTCCAGGTGCGCTACTCATTGGTACTTAAAGATAAGTTGCAGAGAATCTTCCTAAGGCTGTTAAATGAGCTTCTGGCTTTTTCAATACGAGTTTTTATTTCGTAGCTGTGATCCTAAGTATCCTTAATATTGCAGCCCAAATAGCACATTTTTTCCACTCTTTTTAACGGTTTATCGTTAATTGTAATTTGGGCGTTTATGCCCACCTAAAAGTACCTGGGGTATCACCAGGTACTTTTCATGTATAAAGCCTTTTTCTATGTAATTTAAAAAATGTATTAGCTACAACCATATCCGTCTCTTGGCAGAATTGGATTAGCCTTTCTACTCTTTCGTTTCTTATGCCAAGACCATATGATTGCATGATATTCTCGACTGTACCTTGGCCTATTTTGGCATTGAAATCTCTCATGATAATAGTCAGTTCATGTTTTTTGGCCAGTTTTAGAGAGTCTTCTAAAGTTTGATAGAAAGTTTTTATTTCTTCTTCAGTGCATTCTGATGTCGCTGCGTAGACCTGAATGATGTTTATATTAGAGGGACTTGAGTCAGTTTTCAGTTAGCACAACTCTGTCTTATATGAGCGTAAATCCTATTACTGCTTTAGCTATTTCCCTTTTTACTATTATCGCTATACCATATCTGTTTCTTGTTGTGTCGTGTCCAGAATAATAGATATGGTATTCATCTATAATTCATATTCCAGAATTTGCCCATTGAACTTCACTGCATTCTAAAATATCTATGTTCAGGCGAATCATTTCTTGAATAGTATTTGCTGCTTTGCCTACTTGGTACATGCTTCGAATGTTCCAAGTACTGATCCTTTTAACTTTTGGAACATTATTGGCTGACTGAGAGATTCTTAGCACCCTCTACCCTCCAAAGAGGTGCCCGGGACTGAGGGCCGTTTGTCTTGGATTTGTGGTGTCCTGGGGATATTTTTACGGATCTTTAATGTGGTAGTCATCCCGTGGCTGTCCACCTCTCAATGCCTTGGCTAATTTAGCTCTTCCGCGTTTGGAGCCAATTTTTTAGCTCCAGGGCAATGAAGTACCCTACCATATGTCAGTTCTTCCACCCGTAGCTGTAAAAAGTAATCCCCCAACAAATGGGGGATTTCTATTACCGTTAATCGTTCAGTCACTTTAACAAAAAATTTGGTTAAATAAATTAAACATAGTTAATAAAGTTTGTATAATGTTTATTTATAAGTAAAAAATTACGTTTATTCTTTTACATACTTATCTTGTTTGGTACATATTGGTATCACCAAATTTATTAAAACCAGTTTTTATATATCTGTACTGATGAGTCTGGTGGAAAAATTGTTAGTTCTCTGTTCCAATAAGACAGGTTTTTAGAAGGAATGAACTAAATAAAATTAGCAGCCCTTTATATTGAGGTGCATACCGATATAAGCTGAGGTTCAGAGTATCAAATCCACTAAAAAATAAGAACTAACTAAAGGAAAATGCCAACACAAACAAAAACAGAAAATAACATTGACTTCATCTAAAAACTAATTATGTAACTAAATGTAATTATGATCTTTATTGCCCCGCAAAGAAAAAAGTACGAAATAGTTCAAGATGTCACCTGCATCAATAAAATGTGTAATAACTCGTGCTGAAAATATAATTACTCATTTTCATATAATTATTCATAATAATATTCATGTTAAAAATGTTTTGCACATATTTGTGTGTTTTTGTACATGTAAAAATAAAAGTTAATGAAAATGAAATTGTATTATACAAAATGTACATTTGTCTATAGGGTCATATAGAAACCACTAGACTTAAAATCGTAAGTTTGTCCCATCACACAGACACAATGTTAATTGATTAAACTATAAATAGAAATTTAATATTTATTAATCATTTTTAATCAATATTGTTTTAATATTCCGCAATTTGACCATTAATAATATTATTCAATTATTTATAATTATCATGCAGTAATAGGTTTTTTGTTCTACATTTACTGTTAGAGAAGTATAATTTCATTAAACAATGTTTATAAAAAAAGAATTCAAATAATTATTTAATGCATATATGAATAACAAATTTGAAAAAACCCAACAAAATAATTATTAGATTTTTGGAACAATTTCAATATTATTTAGGAACGCATTACAAATATACGTATTTCAGGTTGGGGAAAATACATTGACAATACAAATAGAAAATACAAAAAGTATTAGAAAAATTTGAGTGTACCATGATACCATAAACATCTTACAGTCTCCTAGTCAAAGCAGTAACTGTCCGCTCTATCTTCTTGCTCATCTTCAAGTATTTGAAGTCTAACAAAACGATCTTTCATGGCGTTTGTAATTTGAGCCTGCGGTATATTTCTTAGGAGCTTATGATCTGATTTAAAGTAGGCTGCTTCAGGCAAAGCTTTTATGTTTATTACTCGAGTTTCCCACCTTTTCAGCACAAGTATGTGGTCTATTTTATTTTTGTGCCTTTATTTTCGTATCCCAGAAAATCTAACTTTTCAGGGGAGTTAAAAAACGTTCCTAATGCTAAAAAAACTGAATGATTGGTTCGTACTTTTGCTCATTTGGATTCTTGAGTTCAATCAATTATTTATTTTTGATTTTTTTTGTAAATTAATGTGATTAATTAACTATAGTTTATTTTTATGAACGAGAGAGTAATTAGCATAATTTTAACTGGTACCTCCGACCACTCCATGGGCGTGCTCAAGATTAATTGAAAAATTACTTTGAATAATTGTAAAAAATAAATGAATTATTTCGGTGTTATAAAGTGTTATGTGTATGTAAACAAAAGTGACCTCTTTTATCACACACTATATTAGAACTGACTGGCCTACATTAAAAAGGGTTTTAAAAAATTCACATTTTTTTTAATTTTTAAAAATTACAAAAGAGAAAAAGAGTTTTTAAAACCGTCTAAGGTATGTTAAATAGATTAATAAAAATATTAATATAAAACTTACAGCTACTTGTTACAAATCCAAATCAGATTCAGAAGATGAACTTTCAGAACCAAGATTTATAATAACTGGCTCGATCATTTTATCAGTAATATTGTCCAGCTTCCACGTTTTTTCCTCTTCTTTAATAGTGTGATTTACTGCCTTTTCCCAGTTTTCAAGTTTTACATTATTATCGGCCTCCAAAAACAACTGTTTAACATCATGAATTTTAAAAGTGGTATTTTTTCTTGAAATTTCACTCTTTATCTGTGCCCATACCAGTTCAATCGGGTTTAATTCACAATGCTATGGAGGGGATCTAAGTACTGTCATTCCACGATTTTTGGCAATTTCATCAATTTCGTATTTTTAAAATTTTTCTTTATGAAGGGCACACAACGAATAAAGATCCTTTCTTATAGATCCGGGATGGTACGTAATATTTTTTGAACTCAGCCAATTCTGCAAGTCTTTTTTTAACCACTTGGTTGTGGGCAGTCCTTCTATAAGTCTGGAGTGATAACTTGCATTATCCATTACTATGACACAGTTCTTAGGAAGAAGATCTATCATTTGTTCGAACCATTCTTGAAAGACATCAGCGTTCATGTCTTCATGGTAGTCACCGGTACGAGTTGATTCAAAAGTTAATAAACCACCTTCAACAAAACCGTCTGAACTGCCAATGTGTACTATTATTAGCCTGCGTCCCTTTCCTGATGGTGGGTTTAAACCAGTAGATAAGTTATATACAAAAGCGTGCTTTTGACTTGTAACAGTTTCATCCTGCCAAAATTTATTTGGTGTATGACCCTCGTTGATCCATGTTTCATCAAGATAAAATATTTTTCTTTTTTGGTTTCTCATTTCCTTTATGGTTCTTAGAAAATGTCTTTCCATATGACAATATCGCTTCTTTCTAATAAAATAGACTTTCTGGGATTCTTTTTCCAGCGGAAGCCTATTTCTTTTAAAAGTTTCCATAACGTACTTCGACTCATTTCTGGATAATCCTTATCATCTCGAACTGAGACAAGAACTTTATCCAATGTTGGAAATTCTTGTCTAAAGAAGAATTTATGCACTTTCCGTCGAAGTCCTTCTTTAAAATGATATTCTATTTGAAATTTTGGTTTCTCTGGAGCATTACGTGGCATTTGAAAACTACCACATTTCTCTTCTTTAATAACTCTGTAAATCGTAGATTTCCCAACACCAAGTGTACTGCTAATTAACTCAACGGTCTCATCAACACTTTCACATAAACGTTTGTCTGTAAATGATTTAAAACAATTAAATATTAATGTTTTTTATTAACTGTTAAAGGACCAATTTTTCGGCGTTTACACGGCACTTCCAAATTTTCCATAACACTAGTATACACAATAAACTGCACCTTGCAACTGTGCAACTGAAGTACCTACTTTTAGTGAACTGTTAAGAATTTTGAATACGCCACTTGGACCTTCCTACAAAATGGAAAAACCCACTATCACATTTTCTGTGGAATAAGTTTAGAAGGTAATTATCTAGTCAATTACTGTCGTAGATTCCTGGAATTAAAGAATTAAATGTTTGATTGTTGAAACCCTTACTTCGTGGAATGCACTCATTTCAGATAAAATAAAACGTTTTATTTTATCTAAAGAATTAAACTTTATTTTGCAAATAGGTAGGTACTTATTAAACTTTTATTGGTTATATATAACCGATAAAATAAACATCTTACATTTCTTGCAAATTCATTAGTACCTGTTAACCTCCATCACTCCGACACTGGCAACCTTATTTAGGGATTAGTAACCCTCACAACTATTGTATTCTATTCTGCTCCAACCTTTATACCTGGTGGTCATACTCAATTTAAAATTGTTTTCCTATATACTTCTGTAAACTTGTTGACAAATATCTGTTTTTCATTGAGTCACCCGTATCAACAGTTTAGGGATTTGCATACATAATTTATTGTTTTATTACTCTCTCATACATAAAAATACACTATAGAAATTGGAATAGGAGATATTAAATAAAAAAAATTGCAAAAAACTGTGGCTTACGAGATATTTATGTCCTTTGGTCAGGGAACATTTCACATTACCTTCAAACAAAAAGTTATTAATATTTGTATAAAAATAGTAAAAAAGTAATTATTATTCAAGAAAACGAACTTTAAAAATAAAAGTTTACTATTCAGTAGTTACTGTTTAAAAATAGATCATGATATAAAAAAATTATAATAATGAAAAATCGTGGTTTGTTTTATTTAACTACTTTATTTACTCTAGTGTAACCAAGGTACTGTCCACCCTCACATCGCCGTCTTTTAGCCTAATTTTTCTGCCATTGAATGCTATTTGGTTTCTTCTTTCTTTTTTTCTGTAGGACTCCAGTCTTATCATCAGTCATTTCTGAATGCTCTTCAAGATCTGCAATCAAAAAAACATAATATTATCAGTACACAAAACAGGAGCCGATAAGTGGATCTTTCGAGTGACATTATTTAGTTCGAAAAGTAATCTATAAATCAAAATCTATGACAAAATGGCTTATTTTCATTGGGAGAAGTAGTATTAGCCTCTTCTGTTGAAACATCAATCATGGTCACGAAAGAGTTTTCTTTTTCGGTAATAGCAGTATTGCTAGCTTTATCGTTAGCTTCTACAATAATATCATCATCGAAACAGTTTTTATTATGAATTTTACGATTTAAACTGTCTGAATTATTAATAATATCAGTCGAATTAGAGGTTTTGTTACTGTCCAGTGCATTATGAAAAGATATTTTTGAGATATTACTATAATTATTATCACCTGAAATAATAAAGGTTGGTGTGTTCCTTACCTGTATTTGTGTTGTTATTGCATTGTAGTTCCTCATAAACCAGGGTTTCACCTTCTCCAATAATTATTGTGGTGGGTTACTAGACCAGTTTGTCATACATTGTGGTGGGTTACTACATATTTCTTATTCAATAACTCGTAACCCAAAAAAAAATCCAAACTTTATGACATTTGGATACGTGGTATTTCTTAAAAGGTGATAACAACAAATCTGTTCGTCGATTGTTTACGAGGTATTTTCAATCGATTTAGCTCGCTTTTTACTATGGAAATAGCTAAAATTCCCTAAACATTGGGTTACGATGTATAAGAATTACACCAGCGATATGAATAGAAATCGCAGTTTATTTTATTTCGTTTCTACGTACGAAACAATTTTGGCTCCAACATAATTCCCACAAGACGTTTTTTTTTGTGACAGAAACCTGTAAATTCGATCTCGCGAATTGAAACTCATAAAGGCTTATATAGGTTTAGCTGTACGGCTTGTATAAATAGCTCTAATCTCTATTTAGCCTTATTCGAACCACAAACGTACTTTCACAAAGAAGCCACAACAATGAAGCGGCTTTTCATATGCAAAATACGAACATTTGACAGATGCCGCTTTTTGCCGGCAAAGTACCGGTAATGTCAGTATATCGTCGGAATAACGACTCGCTGAGAGATGAATGGAAAATACAAGCCGAAATTATTAAAAGGGAAAGCTTTTTACGGAGTTAACACGCCAACACTGCTGCTGCTGCTTTGTGTGGTTTGTGGTGTGACACTGTTTTCTTTTCTTTGCCTAACAGGTTTTATCGGACCCGGCTGGTGATTTAAAAACAGTAAAAGAAATAACAAATCCAATTGCAATATAATAATACACAAAAAAAAACGAAAAAATAATGGAATCAATTTGCATAATTCATTACATCAGTTTTACAGTTTTTTAGTTTTTTTTATATTGTGCTATTATAATCTAAATAATCTTGAAAATATATAGCTAAAAGCTAAAGAAAATTCCAAATATCTGCCTAAGGTGTATAGATATGTGGATTAAAAAAAATAATACAAAAGATGTTTTTAATGCTATCCCAATACGCGTTTAAGATGATAATAAGACGTTTCAAAAACTTAACGTAGGTAAGTGTTATATTTTAATGTAAATTTTAATATTATTTTTTTACTTTTTATGTTAACAGTTCATATTTTTTAGGTTTTTTGAGAAAAAAATCAAAATTTTTGTGATACAAAGTAAAAAAAGTTAAGCAATAAAGTTTCGTAACTTAAAAAAAAAAATAAAGTTTCGTAGAATCAATCAAAAAGGATTCAATTGCAATGAATTCAAATTATCCATAACTACAAAATTAGACTTTCCTCCATGGCTTACCCCCTTACCTATCACCGATTTAACTTTAACACAGTATCCAAAAAATACCACAAATCCTAACCTTATCATTAACTCATTCAAAGAAATTATGGAGAAGTATCCAAATCACCACATAATATACACAGATGCATCAAAAACTGAAAGTGGCCATGCTGCAGCCTTCACAAATAAAAATTACAAATATGCCATTAGAATTCCACAGCATTGCAGCATTTACACCGGAGAAACCACAGCGATATTAGAAGCTATCAAGAAATCCTCTTCAACGACTGAAAATAATATTTTAATCATCACAGATTCACTGAGCGCAATTCATGGAATTAATCAACTTTACCCTAGCCATCCTATTGCACAAAACATAAGAAATGAACTTAATGCACTACACCATATAAATAAAAAGGTTACATTTATCTGGATACCTTCACACATTGGCATTAAAGGCAACGAGGAAGTTGATCAATTAGCATTAAAATCCATCAAAAATGAAAATGTTCCAGAAATTACTAAATATCCCCACACCGACCATAAACGACAGTCCATGAATTATATAATAAATTTATGGCAAGCAACAGACTCTAAGTTGAAAACAATAAAGCCTCGAGTAGACTCTAGCCTACCACAACAAGGAAATAGAAGAGATCAAGTAATCGTAAATCGTCTTCGAATCGGCCACACAATACTAACACACCAACACCTTCTAAATAAAGAATCAGCTCCAATTTGTACCTACTGCTCTACTCAACTCACGGTGAAGCATCTGATAGTCGACTGTCCGCAGTTCCAACCTCAGAGAACATGCCGAGGAATTAGTGGAAACCTGAGAAGTGCGCTTACGACAAATATCTCGGATTTATTACAGTTTCTAAAAGACATAAACATTTATAATAAACTTTAATTTAACAAACTGTACTACTGTGTATGTCCCCCCACTAATAGCCCTTGGTGGTTGATGTGGGTTTCGTATATCGTAAAAAGTTTCGTACCTACGTATAAGTGTGTTGATACAAATAATTAAAAACTATAATTATTAATATGTATTCATTTTCGGTAAAAGAAATAACAATTCTTTGTATATTACTTAAATAGCAGTTTTCGCATTTCGAAATTAAGCAGAGCAGAAGTTACTGTTTGTTGCAAAAAATAGCCATCTCAAAACAAACCTATTCTTCTTGTAGTTCCTTCTCCCATCGGAGGTTGGCTATCATCACAGCTACCCGTACCTTATTGGCGGCTGCTCTAAAAATTTTTACTGAGCAGCAATATATCTACAACTATATCACTTTCTTAGGTTTCTTAGCCAGGAAATTCTTCGTCTTCCCATGGATCTTTTACCCTTGATTTTATCTTGCACTAATAGCCTTGATATCTCATATTATCTATGGTAATGTGGCCTAAATATTCCAGCTTTCTTGTTTTGATCCGCTTTATCACCTGGAAATCCTTTTGTAGCCTTCTTAATACTTCTGCATTTATAACTCATTGTCCATGGTATTTTTAAAATCCTTTTATAACACCACATCTCAAATGATCTCAACTTCCTTATATTATCCACTTTTAGTGTCTAGCTTTCTATTCCATACAACAAAGCAGAGAACACGTAGCCTCTTCAGGCTCTTATCCTCAGCTCCACAGGAATGTCGATTAACAAACATTATTTTCGTTTTTATAAATGCTTATCTTGCAATTTCAATGCGTGTCCTTATTTCTCTACCTTGGTCATTGTTTTCGTTTACCCAGGTTCTCAGATATTTGTAGTTATTCATTCTTTCTACGTGTTTTCTCTCGATATCTAGCCTTCCAACTGTAGGTATGTTGCTTAGAAATAATTTTATTTGTAGTCCATATTTTATACTGACACTGACGATGTAATCTATTTACTAAGAAGTATTGTAGTGCGTATAGGCTGTCTGCAAAAACAGCGGTGTCATCTGCGAATCTTATGTTGTTCAAGATTTTTCCGTTTATTGATATACCCTGTTGTTCCTCTGATATTCTTTCCTTAAAAAAAAAAACAACAAAACAGAAAACAAAACAAACAATTTTTGTAAAATTCAAACTCTTTATCCTAAGAAATCTCCTTTCGATAACAAATCAAAATCATCTTCAAGTAGGTTTTAATTATTAATAGGCAAATTTCGCAGCAAGTAATTGTGGAGAAATTAATATATGGTGGACGAATAACGCAGGTATAGCTATTATGTTTGTATATAGAAGTTACGTTATTCACCTAAACTAATAAACCTATTGATACTGGCAATGGGATAAGACAGTAGGTTTCTCTGCATATATCGAAAAATGCTGAGAATCTCCTAGACGTACAGAATAACCAATGAAAAAGTAATAAAAATAGAGAACATCTGGTGGTATATAACACGAGGTGACAGATATGAATTCATAAACCTAATAATGCAGGGAAAGGTTCAAGAAAAGTGCAGCATAGGTAGAAGAAGAATGTCCTGGCTGAGAAACCTCAGAGAATGGTTTGGGTGCAGCTCCACTGAACTCTTTCGAGCTGTAGTAACAAAAGTTAGAATAGCAGTGATGATTGCCAACCTTCGTCGCGCAACTGACACGTGAAGAAGATCTATTAATAAGATTAACAGTTTTCTAAACATTTTTTATCTTACTTTTATCACAAAGAGTACAGGCGATTCACATAGATATTTACTCTAAATTATGAACATTCATATTTACTTAATACATACTTCCAATTTTACTCTCCGTTTATTTTTGTTTTAGTATTTTTATTTTAAAAATTCCTCCTTTCGTTAATTATCCGTTACTTTCTTTATCAGATAAAACCTTTCTTGCCATCTCTCCACCCCACGTTCGCTCCTTGATCTCACGTCGCGTATTTCACGGCCAAGTAAGAACGAACCAACAGGTACATATTTAAATATGTGGGCGTGTCACTCTGACAATTTAAATTAGGATTAGGCCAACTAGATGCATCGTTAGAATGAAATAATGTAAGTAGATGAATTTTAAGTGGATTGTCTTACATTTTCGCCATTGGAGTACTTGAGGAGGTGGGGAACTGATCTATACGATCAGTGACGTGCAAAAAAACTAATTCAGGTTATAGTTTGGTAATTAAGTAAAAATAATTTTGACACCACATTAAAAAAATAAACAGTATAGACTCTAAAATTATATTAATAAGGGTATAATTTTAATCACGGAAAATTTTGTATGATAGGTGGTTTATTGTTGACGGATTTTAGCAGTGGAGACATAATGTTATATGAAAACTTTTAAAGTGAGAGATTATCTAGAATATTCGTTTAAATACTAAGTTGCTACTTCCAATAGGGAGGTAATTTCACAAATTATTTAATTGGCTATTACAGGTCATATAATTTACCTCTTTACAAGTGCTCCAGCATTCTTTACAAAAACCCGCAACTTCTTCTGGCGTCGTATTTGTTTTTCCGTATACCTATTCCATTGAAGTCACTAAGTATTTTACATTTATAATGGACATTTATTCACCTTTATTTCACATTTCCTGTGGACGTGTGGACATATGCAAACTCTTATTGTTTCCTCTGCGTCTCCATCTCTGTTTTAAATTTTCATAATCTGCTTTTTAGATACTTTGATTTTGTAACGCTTTGCATTTCATTTTCTATTTTCTTTGAGTTAGATATAATTCAGATTACTCATTTGAAACAACCTGATTTTGAGTTACCTGAAAGAAAATAGATTTATTAGCTGTTTTTTCTTAGGGTTCAGGTCAAAATTCCACGTTAGTCGAATGTGCCCGTTATGGTCTGCCTATTGCATTTATTCAGTAATTCTTATCACCAACACTAAGTGTATGTATTGGTTAATTACTACTTCGCTTACCTCTCTTTTAGTTGTGATATTTATTTATTGAGAATTTGTTTCTTGGCTTTTTAGAATCCTTGTAATTTGCTTGTGTTACTGTTCGTGTTAGTGTCATCTCTTCTGATATTTCTCATAATTCTTGTAGCATATATTTCGACTTAATGGGAATGTTTACAGTTGCTACCATATCATTAGTGTACTTCTTTTCCTTCTTGTGAGGCATTGTCTTGTGTGTTCAAAGTTGTAGCCGTAATTTGGGATTATGATGTAAAACTCTCGTATTAGTGTTTGGATGGTCTTCTGGGTGGTCTGCTGGTGTCCGGTTTCTCTTCTTTTGCAACATTATCATCCATTCATTCATGCGATCTGTTTACGTTCTTTTTCTGACTCTAGAGCATATTTTAACGTCTTGGATATAACATAGAGTTCTGATATTGCTGCTCCGACTTTATATCAAAGTGTTTTCCCGGTAATTCAACTTACCTGATTAATATGGTCTTCATTTAAGTGGTTCTTAGTAGTGTTGTTAAAATCAAAATAAATCTAATTAAATGGAATTGTTTTTCTTCAACGATAGCTCCAACGAATGAGGTCTACGGAACACGCTCCGTACATTCAAATTCGCGGCAAAAACTTTTAGTTGTCGCATCAAAATAAAGCACTCTTCTGACAGAACGCGCTTTAGTGGGTAATACTCCTCAATTGCCGCGAGTTTTATCAATATGAGTGGTAGAGCGCGCCCCAACACCGTGAAAGAAACCCCAACACGAATCATCAAGAGCCTTCACCTCAACTTTCTAAAAATCTGCCGCTCGTTTCATGGAGGTCAAAGCAACAGGTCCTTTTGTCATATGTTCATTTTGCATATTTTTATTTTAAATAATTTTTTCAGTCAATCATTCATTTTATTATCTTTATTATTTTTAAATCAGTTTTATCACCTTTCTTATTTAAATTACTTTGGCTTATGGATGGTTCTTAAAAAAGAAGTTCCTTTTAAGTACCACAGTACTCGTCTATGTTTGTATTTTGCAAATTCATTACCTTGGTGTCGTATATGCAAAAAAAAGTCGTGACGCTGTTATCATCTCTTCACTATGATGACATAATGAATGAAGATTGAAGATGCCTGTAAGCCCAATTTGATTACTTTTTAGAACATTACAAATTCGGGCGTTGACTCAGTCCACCAACTCAAATACGAGCCTAATAACGTAAGCAGAAACACCCAAAGATAGCCAATGGAAATTTTTTATAATTTTCTCGACATTGCAGCCATAAAATCTCACGTCATACATAAATGTAATGCAAATAAAAACGACCTAATTTCAGAACGAAGATTATTTCTGAAATTAATTGGCTTAGCCTTGACAAGAGGGAACATGCTAACCAGAGCAAGAGACCCTCATTTACAAAAGAATATCAGAAATATCACCCAAAAATTAAGAGGAGTACATGTCGTAGATCTAGCTCCTCGCGTCCAAATAGACAAGGTCGTTGCGCCTATTGTCCAAATCGTAAGTAAATTTTGATAACTTTTTTTACATTTTCTTAAAGATGTTTATTTTATCATTGGGTTTAAAAAGGATGTATTAAAAATGAAATAAAAAGAGATTGTACAATATCAAATAGTTGTATTTTAATATTTTCTAATCTATTGTGAAAAATAAAAACTGGGCGTCACAGACCCCTCCCGACATGTAATTTGCATGTACCGGATTACTCAAGGGTTAATTGAGTTTCTAAAGTCCAAAACCACTAGCGCAGGGAAATAGAAGCAACCTCCGATCAGCAGTCTGTACTTCTTCTTCTTTTTGTGCCACTCCTATCGGAGATTGGAAATCATCAAGGCTATTCTGACCTTGTTTACGGCTGACCTAAAGAGTTCATTAGTGGTGCAGCCAAACCACTCTCTCAAATTCCGCAACCATGACATTCTTCTACGGCCTGGATTCCGTTTTCCTTCTATTTTTCCCTGCATTATATTTTGAAGTAATGCGTATTTATGTCCTCTCATCAGGTGACCAAAATATTCGAGTTTTCTTCGCTTTAGCGTTAACAAAATCTCTGGGTCTTTTCCTATTCTTCGTATTACTTCACAGTTTGTTATTCTTTCAACTCAACTAATCTTCAGCATTCGACGGTAGCACCACATCTCAAAACTTTCAATATTTTTCATGTTGTTCTGTTTGAGAGTCCAGGCCTCTACACCGTATAATAGCGTGTTAAATACATAGCCTCTCAGCATTCTTAATCGTAGAGGGATGCTTACATTTCTGTTGCAGAAGAATTTTCTCATCTTTGTGAAGGTGGCCCTGGCAATTTCTATACGTCTTTTTATTTCACTGTTTTGGTCTCCAGTTTCGTTTATTAAAGTTCCCAAGTATTTGTAACTTGTTACTTTTTCAACTTGAGTGCCGTTTATACTAATATACGCTGGTTGTGTCATGTTTTTACTGAAGACCATATACTTGGTTTTTTTAATATTGATGTTTATACCATAATTGTTGCAAGCAATATTTATGTCTGTAAGTAATCTTTGTAATTCTTCTACTGTTCTTGCAACTAGTACAGTGTCGTGTGTAGCAGTCTGTACACTATATGTAAAAATTTCATATTAATATACCTAGTATGCTAGATATCATCTCTAACGAATAAATGAACTAATATCAGGAACGAAACAGGAAATAAATAGGAAAACGAAAACAAATGTTGACAGTAGTAAACATTCTTTTGATTTAATTACTATTAAACTGGGAATAAGCCACAATTAAAGATAAAAATACGTTTATTGACGTTTCAATTTCCACTTCGGAAATCGTTCTCAAAATAAAAACAGTAAATTTACTGTTTTTATTTTGAGAACGATTTCCGAAGTGGAAATTGAAACGTCAATAAACGTATTTTTATCTTTAATTGTGGCTTATTCCCAGTTTAATAGTAATTAATTTACAATGCCACAAGAAAATAGCTTCAGAACAATATTCTTTTGATTTATTTTTACAGTAGAATTCTTCTTTATTTCACTCTTGGTAAAGGGTAAAATAATAAAAAAAAATCGAATCTATTATGAGATCCCAATACTATGCACGCCTCTGATTGTAAGAGAAATGTTAATTAGGGGTATTTGGTGAGTTTTGAGTTTTTGGTACCTAGAAGCAGCCGGATGGAGACTTCAAGATGATCTACGAGGTCTGTTTTCGGTAATTATGTACGGTTTAATATACTAGAGACGTGTTATTAAGTCAGAGAAAGCTTTTAGGGTTATATTTTTTGTTTTGTTTTCCGTCGACTAAAAGAAGCAATAACACAACCAGTTATTGTTTTTAAATAGGGTTCATTTTTATTAGCTATGTTTTTGGAACTTTTTTTATTCTAAGTTTAATCATTTGTTAACAAATGCAAGAGTTAACAAGACATAAAAGTACCTATCTATACCTACTACATTTTTAAAGCACTATACTGTGTCTATACTACATAAGACATCACCAAATATATTAAATATCTAATAAAATCTCCTCTATTTTAGAATCCATTTAATCGAATTGCATTTTTAACTTGAGATTTACTCCAAGAAAAATAACGTCTCTCCAGAAATTTGAAATATATTCCTATATTTATATGTTCTTATAAATATTTATGTTCTTGGCAAGAAATATGATTATGCTATTAGCAATTTGATTAACCCAGTCTGAGAAACTTACATACCCCTTAGAATTATGATATTAGGAGTATGGAATGTAAGCGTAACATGTAAAGAAGAAGCATTAAAAAATTTAGTTTATAGTTTGGAAAATATAAAATTGTTGTGGCGGTGAATCAAAGTGATGAAGCAAAAAGGGATTTTGTTTATTTAAAGTTGATTTGTTTGCAACTGACAGGTCATTAGAAATGCAAATCTCCAAATACAAGTTAAGGGTCACCGTCAAGATCATAAATTTGCCGTAAATATGTAGTTGAAACTGATTAGGCTTTTTTTTAATTAAAAGTTGTGCACCAGTTTGTTCATTTGCACATATTTTAGAAAAAGACCCTATGAAAATAAAACCTTTATAATAATAAGAAAACAGAAAGTACGAATTTTGTAAAAGTTGTGTCATTGGCAGATGATTACCTGTATTTTCTTTCAGCTCTTTAATTTTTTCCCCAAGCAACCTCTCTCTTTTAATGGTAGTACTATTTTTGGATTTAAAAGGCATATTTATGCTACTAGATTCACAGAATACTTTGTCCCATTAGGGGGCAATCCTTTATTAATGACTTGACGAATAATTTGACAAATCATCTTTGGGGTAGACCCCTTTTATACCTTGTTTACTGTAAATTTTAACATTTATAATTTTCATTGACAGTGACATTAGCTCATTTGTTGTGTTTATTGATTTATCTGAATTTTTTTTGTTTTTCAAATTATTTAACTTGTTTGTAGTCTTTGGGTATGTTATTTAAATTATATATTGTTAAGCATAATTATTGCTAGAAAGACTAACTATTGCTCTCTTAATTTGATTACTTCCGGTAAGTATTTATTTTTAAGCTAATGAGAAAAGTAATATTTTCTAATCTACAAATTGTCATTATACTACATAAGTCTGACTATAGTTCCGTCGAACGGAAGCTTATTTGCATATTTTCAAAATTACTTATTATTACTTATTAAGATATGCCTGGAAAAACGCTAAATTCCCAAGCGCAGCAACATGTGTTAAATTTATATGAATATTTTTAGTAAGAAAGAAGTAATGGAGGACCTTTGGAGCCTCTTACAACTGTTTAAGAAGTAAAATATTAAATGCATATTTGTTTATCAGTTACTATTAAATATTTATTTTAAAAAAACTTGTTGCCGGTTTAAAAATATCACGACGGACAATATACTGGACAATATATAAGGAAAGAAAAACAATTTCGTCCTTTCAAAACCAGTTAAAAATAGACGTCGTCTTAAAAGTAAGGAACCTGATATGCCCTTCTTCTTCTTCAGATGCAAATCCACTAATGGATGTTAGCGATCACATTTTCCATTAATTCTCTATTTCTTGCAATATGTATCAGAGTTTGTATGTCATTAATCCCTGTCCATTGCCTTATGCTTCGGAGCGAGGACATTTTCTTGCGTCCCATTCCTCTCTTGCCTTCAATTTTACTCTCGATTATAAGTTGGAGGAACTGGTATTTTTCATTTCGCATGATGTGACCTAGATACGCCGTTTTTTTTTTCTTGATGGTTTCGAAAAGTAGGCGTTCTTGGTTTATTCTTTTAAGGACATCTATATTTGTGATTTTCGCTGTCCATGGTATTTTTAGGATACGGCGATAAAGCCACATTTCGAAAGCTTCTAATCTGTTTATATCCCTCGTTTTAAGTGTCCAGCCCTCTACGCCATATAGCAGCACTGACCATACGTAGCACTTAGTAAACCTTAGTCTCAGTTGAAGATCGAACTCTGAACAAGTCAGTACCTTCTTGAATTTTACGAAAGCTTGTCGAGCTTGCTCAATGCGACATTTTACTTCCCTGTTCGATGCCCAGTCTTCAAAAAGCCACGATCCCAGGTATTTAAATTTACTCACTCTTTTAATGGACTTAGTATTTAGTGTTATGGTGGAGTTTTCAAGTGCATCTAAGTTTCTGGAGATGATCATAAATTTGGTCTTTTTGGTATTAATCTCTAATCCCATTCGCTTACTGTATTCTCCGATTAGACAAGTTGCTGAAGATCGACTATGTTGTCACAAATTAAGACACTTGACTCTTGAAATATGGCTTCCGAATAAATGTTAAATCAAAGAGGGGAAAGCACACATCCCTATCGAACGCCTCTTCTTATATGTATGGGTTTGGATATAGAATTGTCTATTTTTAACTGTGCCGTTTGATGCCAGTACAAGTTTTCAATGCATCTTATGTCTTTTTGGTCTATATCAACTTTCTTGAGAATCTGCATTAACTTGTGGTATTGGACACGATCAAACACTTTTTGGTAATCTAAAAAGCATAGGAACACATCCTTCCTCTGATCGTAACAATTTTGGATCAGCACCTGTGTTGCTACTATTGCTTCTCGTGTTCCTAAACCTTGACCAAACCCGAATTGGGAATCACTGATGTCCCATTCACATTTTTTGTATAATCTTTGATGTAGTATTTTTAAGAATATCTTTAAAGTGTGACTCATCAGGCTAACGAGTCTGTGATCCTCACATCTTTTTGCATTGACTTTCTTGGGCAGGGGAATAAAGGTAGAGCGTAACCACTGTTGAGGATAGCAGCCAACTGATACGCCCGAAGCATCAAAAATAGCAGTACAGAATACGTTGTATGATATGTACCAATAAAGTAAGTATTGATTACTTTAGTGTGAATTTTATGATAAACAACAACCTGTGTAGGTACTAAAATTTTCATGAAATTTTCTATCTGTCTATCTAAACTCTATGGCGTTTAACCTGTCAACTAAGGGATGAAGGACTAGTGCATATTGTAAATTCATCGCTTAGCACGTTGTTAAAAGACATAGGATTTAAATTCAAAAAGAATGATATTCATTGAGCATTAATTGAGCAAACTAGTATTGCTGCTCTAGACATATCTAGACGAGGCCTATGTTCAACGCACAAATCAGGGCTCAGCAGTAAAACTCCAAAGAAAATTGGACCAAAACCCCAAAAAAGACAAAAATAGAATAGAAAAGCGCACAATACAGAAAATGAGAAGTGGTGATTTTAACAAACAAGATGCAGAACAACAATAATGGCCTATGGAAAAGACTAGTGGATACCTATCTGGACTAATAGTAGAAAAAAGCACGATAGACAGAAACTACCTGTGTATAATATGTTCCATGAAATCACATTGTCCTTTTTTATCTACGTTGTTGCATATGTCCTGGAAATTAATCTATTAACTTTTAGCTTCAAAGCCATCCTGAAACATTTTGGTAGAATATTCTTTTTTTATTTCTTTTATCAGATATTTAAACCTCTTTATATATTGTTTATGTAATCTGTGCTTCATTTGTCTAATTATTAAGTTAAAATGAACTCATTTGTTATTGTTTTTAGATAGTTTATACTAATTTATTTATAAAATTAATATTTTTTACAAAAATTCGTTTTTTATTACCTGTTCCAGTGTGCGCCACTGTTCAAACTAACTCATTTAAAAAAAAAAGAGTTAAAGTGTACTCAGGTTCTCAGGTCGATTTAGTTTTTAGCTCCTTTTTTACCTAAGGTCGTTACACCTAATACTATTTTTCCGCTGTTCTCGCGTTAATCAGTGTTAAATGAGCCCATTTGTCTTTTTTGTTATTATTCCGAACGTTAAAACAGAAAAAATGATTTTAAAAAGATTTATGCCCGCAACGGTGGTGCAGACTCATCCGATTTTCAAAGCTCTGGGAGTATTTTAATAGTATATGTAAAAATAGACGTCAACGATTCAAATGTTCAAACATTTTGTTAATTAACATAATGTCTTTGAGGCTGCTTTTATAGTTATTGGTCTCACCGAAGGGAAATTATATTCATCTAATGGTTCGTGAAAGGCACCTGGAAACATTTCGGTATAGATATGAGCTCCATTGCCTTATATTTGATTTAAAATGAAAATTTAATTTGCAGTTTGTATCGTTTTAAAACTAACAAAAAATAGATATGTAGAATAATAGAATATTTTTATTCACAAAGCTTAAAAAAGAGCAGTTTGTTAATTATCCTTATAATTGTCTTAGATTTTTGTAGAGGTAATGGATTTTGGGAACAGCTATGACCTTGAACATTTCACATAAACTTGTGTACTAAATAGGCATAATGCATAGCTCTTGTTAAAATCCAATACATTAATAATATAATTACAGATCTTCGATTCTAAAATATTGTAAAAGACTTTAAAGAGTCTGGGTAAGAAAAAAGATTTAGTTATATTCTTTGTGGCATTTTCAAGGTCATAGCTGTTCCCAAAATCCATTAACTCTACATAATGATATTGCTATACTGGACTACGTTTTTAAAGATTCTTCTAGCATTATAATGTGTAACACTTGATATGATTTAGGGTTTGTCATGATATGTCCGAAATATTCCAACCCATTCGCTTAATTATTTTGACTCTTTCCTATTATTTACCTATTATCACCCAGACAATAATTTCTAAGGTTGTTTTACCAGTGTATTGTTAATATTTGTTTTTATATCCACACTGGACACTATCAAATAAGAGTGGCACAGAGACGAATGGAATGGTCTATGCTGGGAGTTACGTTGTGGGATCGTTTAAGAACGGAAAATCTGCGAAGAAGGAGGAGTATTGCTAATGTTATGGAACGCATAACGGAACTAAAATGGAACTGTGTAGGCCCTGTAACGAGAATGCATGACCCACGATGGATGAGCAAAATTACAAATTGGAGGCCAAGAACAAACAAACGTAATAGAGGAAGAGCACCTACACGTTGGGCTGACATCAGACGTATCACCAAAAATTGGCAACAAAGAGCACAAAATCGAAAAGAATTAAGGAGTTTAAGAGAAGCCTATGTCTAGCAGTAGATGTGATAAATAAAGGCTGGATGCTGATATCTACACTGAAGTTTTTCCAGTAAGTTGCTAGGAGTATACGCTATATATCACTTGAAAAACCTTAATAGGAAGACTAAGATGTAACTACAGGAAAATTTTTGGAATCACAAATAATAACACCTTTTAAAAGTTCATTATCATGGTCATGGCGACGGCCTAGAGGGTGCTGATTATACAGCTCAAAAAGTTATTTAAAAATTTGAAGAGTCCGGAATTGAAACAGAGTCGCACGAGATAGAAAGAAATATTAGTGATACAATCAATAACTAATATGCCAAAGCCAATAGATGATTGCAGAGCTGAATTAGAAAAGGAATAAGAAGATTCGTTATGGAACTAACTGTCGAGATACTTTATGATAAAAAGAAACAGGTAATAGCTAGGTAAATGTAAAAATTGTCTCGGTTAAATTATCTTATGAGATCTTAGGTTTCATTATCCTTGTGTCAAAAGTGTAACCTTGTGGTGTCATCGGAGTAGTTAGATAAAGATAAGTTAAAAATATACACACTACATTATTTTGGTCTCTGTCAAGAACTTGTTTCACGATTCCTTTCGAGTATTCATTAAAAAGGATTAGAAATAATAGACAGTCCTCTCTCATTTAGTCCTTTTAATACCTTAGTTTCCTCAATGGATGTGTTAGTTGTTGCTCTTTAATCCTTAGAGTCTTCTAACATTTTTGCCACAAATTGGTCACATTGCTCCTGTAGTGTCTTCTCCCAAAATAACATGCTTCTTTTCCAATTTGGCTGTACCTACTGTACTGAAGACGACCATTAGTCAAAAATACGTATATACGTTTGCCTTCCATCTTATACACATATTTTATTGTATTTTATTTCTTCTTATCTTCTTCTTAAAGTGCCTATCCGTTCCGGATGTTGGCGATCATCACGGCTATCATTGTTTACTGCAGCGCGGAACAGTTCAGTGGTAGTCGTGTTATACCACTTTCGTAAATTTTGAAGCCAGAAAATGCGTCTTCTTCCCAGTCCTCTCTTACCATTACCTTCCCTTGGAGAATTAGCTGGATAAGGCAGTAACGTTCTTGATTTCTCATTACATGTCCTAAATATTCCAACTTTTTAGTTTTGACGGTCATGAGAATTTCACATTCTTTCCCCTTTCACATTAGTAACTCAGGATATACGTAACTGTCAACCCAGGATATACGTAAGATGCGCCCATAACACCAAATTTCGAAAGCTTCGAGCCGATTCATAGATGCAACAGTTAGTGTCCACGCTTCCATTCCGTAGAGCAGAACTGTGAATATGTAGCAGTTCAATAGACGGCATTTTGTTTTTAATGATATGTCTTGAGTGTTAAAAATGGTTCTCATTCTAACGAATGCTGCTTTTGCTTTTATTATTGGCTGTTTAATTTCTGTTGAGTGGTTCCATTGGCTATTTAGATTGGTGCCTAGATATGTATATTGCTCGACTCTTTCGATATTCTGTTGGTTGATTGTAAGTTGAGCGTTTAGTATTGGTTTTTTACTAATTGTCATAAATTTGGTTTTCTTTATGTTAAGAGCTAGTCCGTATTTGTTGCTGACTTCTGCCATGCGATTTGTTTATATCTGTAAGTCATTCAGATTATCGGCAAAAACTAGTGTCATCTGCATATCTAATGTTATTCAACCATTCACCGTATTCTTCTTATAATAGTCTTCAAATATTATTGCCACAAATTGGTCGCATTGCTCCTGTAGTGATCCTTTCCAAAATTAACATGCTCCTTTTCTAACTTGCACCGTATGCTGCACCGTGCGGAAGACGACAATAGTCAGAAATACGTGTATACGGTTTCCTTCCATCTTATACACAAATTTCATTACATTTTTTTCTTTATTGCAGGCTAAGCCAATACCTACTAACGTTTAGCTACTAACGTTCTTAACGTTTGGCATTCCTTTCCTTAGGTAGTTTAGCATTCTCCGTGGATTTGTTAGGTATATCTCTGGAATCCTTAGAATCTTCTAACACTATTGCCACAAATTGGTCGCATTGATCCTGTAGTGATATTTTTCCAAAGTAACATGCTTCTTTTCTAACTTGGCTGCACCGTGCTGAAGACGACCAATACTTCTTCTTCTTCTTCATGTGCCATCTCCTCTAAAAAGGTTGGCAACCATCATGGCAATTCGCACTTTCGATATCGCTGCTCTAAAGAGGTCAGCTGAAGTGCAGTTAAACCAAGCTCTCAAATTGTTTAACCAGGAGATGCGTCTTCTTCCGCGACTCCTTCTACCCTGTATTCTTCTTTGCATTATTAATTGCAATAAGTTATAATGCTCGCCCCTCATGACATGTCCCAGATATTGCAGTTTCCTGACTTTAATTGTACTTAAAACCTCTGGACCATTACTTAGAAATACGTATATACGGTTGTCTTCTATTTTATATAAATATTTTATTATATTTGCTATGCCGAGCTACGAGCTATGCCTATACCAACTAACTTTATTTTGCTATTAACTCGCATTAACCTTTTCTCTCTGTTTGAAACTTTTAAACGTTTGGCATTTCTTTCCTAAAACAAGGCGACAGTACGTCCCTAAAAATTTTTCTCATCAAAGGCAGAATATGCTTTCAAAATATTGAACTGGAAGGAGAAAGGAATAAATATTGAAGGACCTTTGTTTTGCGGATGAAAAGAATCTGAAGCCATGCTGAAAGCACTGATTGCAGCAACAAACAAACTGGAATTAAAAATGAATGAAAGAAAAAGCAAAATAATGACCAACTTCAAGCTCGGGTAAAAAGAAAATGAACTGCAATCAACTTAAATGGAAATGGGCGGGAAATGTAGCATAATTGCGAAATTGGAGATGGACAAGAACGATTCGGAAACGGAAGCTAAGGAGTGACAAATGCAACCAAGGTAGACCTCCCCTCTGCTGGTCAGAGGACATCAAGAGAATCTCGAGAAATGGATTTACAGCATGACTTATAAATAAATGGAAAATCCTTGGAAAGGTCTATGTTTGACAGTAGAAGTATAATGATAATTATAATGATGGTGATAACGATAATATGATGATACCTACTATCAAATACATAAACAAAAATTTAAACCAATGTAATAACATAATGAAGGCTTTGGTCAACGCTCCGGTAATATCGAGAAGGCTCAAATAACACCTAAAGACCTAGTTAGGTAAAAAACCCAGTTTAATTGGCAAATTTCTTAAATACTGACTCTTAATATTGTAAATTAATTTTGTTACTTTGTTTGGTCCATTGGTCATATAAATAGTCACATATCAGATTGTAAATAAACAATGCAGTAAATTAAATTTTGTTTTTAAACAAATTAAATCATTACGCAATTAATTTTATATTATAATAGGTGAACTGTAATAGTATATCAATTAGTATCCCAATTAAATACATCTAAACTAATTAATTATAACAGCAGGTAGCACAAGCGATCTGATAATGTCAAAGTTCAGAGGGTTATAGATGGACCGAACAACTCCAATTTATTGTAATCCAGCACCTTTCTTCCTAATGAAAAAGATTGATTATCTCTAAATTAAAAAATAAATGTTTTGCTTGATACGCTGTTTAATTTATTTCTGAATCCGTTATTTCAATATTCGAGAAAATGAATTCCAAATTTTAATTTGAGAGATATTATATTTAATTTTATACCCGTATATATGTTTGAGGATGTAATTGTTGCTGCCACAAAGTTGGTATTAAAGAAAAAATATTTTCTACGTGGATCAGTCGAGAGATATAATATTAGTTTTGTAACTTTACGACGATATGTGCTCAAAAAACGTATTAATCCTCATGCAGATATAAAAATGTCACCCAAATATTCCGTCCGACAAATTTTTACAGAAGAATAGGAAGTAAGTTTTGCAGAGTATATTAATACCTGTAGTAAAATGGCATATGAATTGTCCACAAAAGAGTGCCGAAGGCTTGCGTGGGAGATGAATGATGTAAAAAAAACTGGTTGTTTCTGAATTTTGGACAGAAAACAAGTAAGCTGGCTACTACAATCTATGAAAAGACGAAAGAATCTTAGCATTTGTCAGCCGGAAGCCTGCAGTTTAAAAAGAATTACTTCGTTTAACCGACACAATGCAAAAACATTTCTTAATCATTTAAACCAAATATTTAAAATGAATCCTCAAGTAGCTAATGCATCTAGAATCGTTAATCGTAATGAAACGGGTACTAGCATTGTACAAAATTCCAGAAAAATTGTAGACGAAAAGGGACCCAAACAAATTAGTCAATGTAGTAGTGTCAAACGTGCAACTCTAGTAACAACTTGCGTAATCATCTTTGCTAACAGCACATACCTTTCCCCCGCGATGGTGTTTCCGGGAAAATATTTCAAAACTTATTTGGTAGCTGGAGCACCTCCAGGTACACTGGAATTAGCGCCCAATGAATGGATGACGGCTTAACTCTTTTCACATGTTCTTGACCAATTTACAAAGCATTCATACAGTACACCTGACAATCCTTCCCTACTAATATATTACAATAATAAATGTCATATATTAGTTGCTGTTGTTGAAAAAGCTCGAGCTGCAGGTGTGACTATTTTGACCCAACTTCATGCAAAATCCTTGACTCCTTCCATTATAGTGTCAGGATTCCAAAAAGTAACATTTATCCATTTAATTCTCTAATCTTTGACGACACAGATATTTTAAGATGTAAGATGTCCTCAAATATGAATTACCTGGACTGTTCACCTTAAAGTTTTGTAAAGAGACTACACCAGATACTGAACGTGCTGGACTATCTAGCGAAGAACTTCAGAACGAGATTACTCCAGTAAAAAGTAAACCTGGACCATATAACATAAGATTTCAGCTAGAAACAACTATGAATAATAAACTGCCCACATTTGCTAGTCTAAAAGACTATAGAGGATATCCAAAAGCATCATCCCATAACAGGAAACCTAGAAAGCGAAATAAAAGCACAATTGTTACTGACACATTCGGGAAAGAAGCGTTGATAGAGAAAGAAAGAGGAGAAGGGACAGCACTAATTAGTAAAAAAGTGAAATGTCGTTTTGAGGAATTCCCTACAACAACCAAATTAATTAAACGGCAAAAAACAGAGTCTGACTGCAGTGAAGAAAGTGATATCCAACTAGCAGACTGATCCAACTAGCATCAAATGATGATAATTGGATTCCTGAACAACCTGATGAAGAACCTAATTATTTTCAAAGTGGCGATTTTGTGTTGGTACGTTTTCCTAAAAAGGTCCACTATGTTGGAAAGCTACGTACCGATGTTAATGGCCAAAATGATTATGAAATTTCATATTTACGAAAATGTAAGAAAATGGGTGGTTCTTTAAGCTTTCCTCCACAGCTTGAGTTGGGTCTAATGAATAAACTTGATAGTAAAATGGTTTTACCTTAACCCGTTTCCATGAAAACTTTTCGGTATTTTTTCTTTAAATTCTATTTTTTTTTTCATGATGTGAAATAGACTTCCCAAGTCTATTACGCCTAACTGGCATAATCGACTCGGAAGGTCGGTGCTCATTTATAGGGCTGTAGCACCAATGAGCACATCTTTAGAGCAGCGGCGTCGAAAGTGCGAATTACCATGATGGTTGCCAACCTTCTTAGAGGAGATGGCACGTGAAGAAGAAGAAGCACCAATGATGACTAATAGTTTGAATATCAAACAATAGGAATATTGAGCTGTAGTAGCTTAAGATCGACCGAACTGAAAGAAATTAGAGGTGGCCTATGATGACCAGATGATTTAATTTTCAACCATCAACAAAACTGTAATTTGAAAACAAGTAAAAATTCGATGATGTAATATTTTCACAAACATCGTCGCAGTCTCGCAGCTCACATTTGCTTTTCAATAGTATCTAGAGATTAGCTCATTGTTGTGTCTATGAGATGGTTAAGACTTTATATTACATTACAGTTTTTAGATAACTTGAATCAATGTTCAATATGTGTGGACTTAAGAAATTATTCGTAGAAAGTCACCTACCTGTATTTATGTAATAATAAGGCAATATGTACTTACAGAGGCATCACGATGGAATTCATTTCTAATAGCTAAAATAATGACGCCGCTTAAATTGTGAAATTTACAACAGTTGGCGGTCTAGCATTTGAGTCTTGCAAACGAGTTATACCCTCTTAAATTAATTGTTGAACTAGACCTAGTATTAATTATTCACGACAAAAATCAACTCTGCTTATGGTTAGTTCGAACAATGCATAGTTTTTTACATTATTTTCAGTAGTTACTTGAAAATTCTATCCTGCAACAATGTTAAATAAAATCCTTTTTACATCGTTGAGCAAATATCTGCTGATGTTTACCAAATTTCTACATATATTTTGCTTTAATACACATTTGTTTGTAATTCATTAAGCTCTCGAACCACAGCAGATGTTCAGTCCGCCCTTTGGGCCTTTAATTACTCTAAAAATCATATTATATGTATATAATTAAACGAAGCCGATTCCGCAGAACAATAGTCGAAACATAACATAATTAGCGAATCCCAAATTCGAATGCAAAAGTAAACCAACCGGTATTTATGTCGATTCTCCATTCTGCTGTTTTGTGCCAGCTAGTCGCCTAACGTTCGGCGGTCGTCGTATTTACAAAATCCAAATACGTGATTAATTTAACCCAAAACCTGATGATGCCCAAGGGACGAGATGATGAAAATAATGGTAGAACTGGAGAGGCAGGATCGTCTTAAGGCCAGAGGTCACTATCGAACATGAATGATGGAAATATATTTATACCCAAAGTCGTACAAGTTGTGACTATTTAAGTTAACACTCATTTCTTAAATACATAGAAATAAATAATTAAATAAACACATATTTTATGTAAGAAATATAAAATAAAGTATAAAATACAAAAATAAAAAAAGAATGGCTAAAGCTAAGCTGCAGGCTACCAGCGGAGTCACAGATGGCGGATAGTGGATGGCCTTCAGATATGAAGGTTAGTTGCGAATATACTGCATAAGAAATCCCTGACCAACCAAGCAGCGTCGATACTGAAGGGTGTAGTGGGTATGCCTTAGGAAAGCATATCTTATAAAATGCTACAATAACCCAAGGAAAGTATTGTCGCATCGCGAGTATTACGGCCATTAAATGAGCATGGCCTAATTCCCCTTTCCTGGAAACGAAAGCAGCGTTTTCAGTACCAAGTTGTGACGTAGAGAAATGGAACCTGGAACGGCTCATCATACAACACTAGGAGGCATGACTAAAGCAGTTTTAATGGCTCCTACACTGCGATGAGGAAAGCAAGGGGAAACTACCTCATTAAACATCCCTAGTCCCTTAGCATGGCAAGTATCAGTATTAATACGTCACAGTTTACTGACGATATTTCTCGGATACCAAGGTCCGGCAGGGGGAGATATAACAAGGATAACAGGGCTCCCCAGGTCGTCAAACAGGGGATCGTTCTTCAACCATCGTTCTTTAAAACTCCACAGATCAACAATTAGGATCGCTACGTGGAATGTGAGAACAATGTACGAGGAGAACAAGACACACAATGCCATTAAGGAAATGGATAGACTTGCTATCGAGATAATGGGTGTAAGTGAAATGCGCTGGACTGGATCTGGATAGTGCACAGTACATGACCACCAGATTTATTACTCCGAAAATAGCGAAGAACTACATATTAACGGTATCATAGTAAATAAGAACATTTTTAAATACGTCACAAACTTCGTCCCAATCTCAGAAAAAATACTCCTTATTCGGTTAAGACAGTTAACACCTTCCCTGTTAAGACCAACAAACTCCAGGTATATGCACCTACTGCAAGAGATCGAAACTCTCTATTCGGAACTAATGAGTGTTCTGCAAAAACTTCACAAAAACGAAATAAAAATGCTTATAGGAGACTCAAAGTGGGAAAGGGTAGATGTGGAAAAACCGTAGCACTCTTTGGACTGGGGGAACGAAACAAGCACGGAGATCGCCTAATCACCTTCGCTGTGGAAGAATAACTGGTAATCACCAACACATTCTGTAAACTACCAGCTAGGAGATTATATGCGTGATCACCTCAAGACACCCCAGATCACATCATCACAAAACCAAATTGACTACATTATGGTAAATAAAGAATTCAGAAATTCAATAATGTCAGCCAAAACATATCCTGTGCTGATATCGAGTCAGACCATAACCCACTGGTAGTTAACATCAGACTAAAGCTGAAGAAGATAGAGAGTGCAAAAGCAAGAAAATACGATTTAGGACCATTAAAAAATTAAGACACCAGGCAGCAGATACAAACCTATATAGAAAAAGAATTGTAAAATACAGACAGAGCTAATGAACCAGATAACGAAATGGCAAAACTACAACAAATCAATCCGACAATCCTAGATAAATATATTCGCTTAACAACGGTTAAAAAGAAAGAGTGGATTACCGATAAATTCCTAAATATGATGAAGAATAGAAGAAGAGCTAAAACCAAAGAGATGTGAGAGTATAAACGAATTGATAAAGAAATAAGAAAAACTATTAAAAAAACCAAAAATAAATGGTTGGAAGATTAATGCAGATAAATAGAATCATTGTAAAGTAGACACGACTAGTTTAATCTCCACAAGAGACAGCAGGAATGTACAAACTAAAGAGATTAGGACATATAACTGATGATCATGGCTACCCTTTAATAGACATTGAACAAACAAAGAATATATGAAAGAGATACGTTGAGAAAACATTCGATGACGACAAAGATAACAACCAGATAATTATGGAATACGACACAGGACCATCAAAGCAGGTAAAGCACGAGGGCCCGACAACTTTCATTCAGAATTGATAAAAATCATGGGAGACAAAGGAGTAAAATGGCTTACGACAACGTTCAATAAAATGTATGGCTCGGAAAAAATCCCAGAGAGCTGGTCAAAATCTACATTTATTGCTATACCTAAATAACCTAATGCAAAAAATGCGAAGAGCATCGTATTATCAGTCTAATGAGCCACATTCTTAAGATTTTTTACTTAAGACTTAAGGGTAAAATTCCTTTTTGCTACGTAGACCACGCTAATTCCAGGCTGGCCAAACATATTTTGAAAACTTAAAAAGTTTTAAAAATCAATTAATTGCACCAAAGCGCTTCTAGATACGATCCTGAACAGAAAGAAGAGCAGGACCAACAACCGGAGAATGTCTCTTTCCATTTAATTTAATTAAAATCTACAGAAGTTTCGCTCATAACCGAACTTTTCAACGGAAACGCATGCATTGCACCCTGGGGTATATTTATGCACCATTCTACCAATTTCATATAAAACATAATCAAGTTTGTTCGGGATGGGGCACTGAAATGAAGCCCCAAGAATATTATTTTATTTCGAATTTAGCACTTTTTACTTGTTGAAATATGCAAATTCGACGTAAACTGAGTGTTGTCACCAAAAACGACGAAATACTATGAACAAAAAAGTGTAAATTGTGACGCACAAATACCGGAAATAGAAGCTGCATATTTTAACCGAAAAATTTAAACTATTTGTATAGAATGTGGGTCTGTTTTAAACAACTCAACTACGGGTTTGACAAAAACTGTATTGTGATCAATGGATTTGCTTGTCCATTTATTTTTGTTTGCGTGACATAATACCTACGTAGACATTTTTGAATTCCATAATACAGGTTTCAGAACTATTGTTTGATTTGTATTATGTTTGTGGAAGCTTATTTACATGAAATTAAATATTGAAGTTACTCCAGATAAGACTTGGGCTCCATATATTTGTTGCAACCTATTAACAATATAAGTCATTCTTCTTCAGCATTAAATAATCCAACTTTGGACATAGGCCTCCTCCAAATCAATCTAGTGGTTTCTAGTTTGCGTCACTTGCTTTTAGTTGTGTCCTCCGATCTTCTTAATGTCATCAACTCATCTTATTTGTGGTCTTCCTCTGCTTCCCTTGCCTAACCACGGTTTCCATATTGTTGTATTTCGTGGTTTCATATTTTATCCTTCAGTTGGGCATTGTGTTCTGCGAAGCTCCATTTTAATTTGATAGCATGTTCTCCAGTGTCTTATACTTTGGTTTTGCTTCTAATACATTCCGAGCATTGATCTTTCCATCGCTCTTTGTGCCTTTACTATTTTATCCATATTAGACTTGGTAAGTGTCCACGTCCCAGTCCTAACATATGGATCAGAAACCTGAACTTTAACAAAAAGCAATGAAAACATGTTAAGATGTTTCGAAAGAAAAATACTGAGGCGAATCTATGGAGCGGTAAATGAAAATGGTGTCTGGAGAAGACGATACAACTTCGAACTCTATAGAATATACCAGGAACAAGATATCGTAAAACACATTAAGATAGAACGTCTGAGGTAGGTAGGCCATGTAATGTGGATGGAGCAAACCGACCCAGCTAGAAAAATGCTCCTTGATAGACCTATCGGTCAAAGAAGAAAAGGAAGACCCAGAACAAGATTCCTAGATAACATAGACCAAGATATAAGAAATATGGAAATCCAAATCCGGCCCATGCTAACCTTATTCTTCTGGTAGTTTCAGCAGTTTAATTTTCTTTGTTAACTTTCATTATCTGTCCCATGTAGATATTTTTGTTTTTTCCAAGTTCATCTTAAGACCTACTTTTTGCTTCATCATGATCTGTAGTTCTTCAAAACTTGTAGCGAATATTACAATGTCATCAGCGTATCTTAAATGACTCAGTTTTCTTCCATTAACATTTATTCTCTTATCTGCCCAGTTATTGTCTTTGAAAACGCTATAAAGTCCAAATGTACATAGCTTTGGTGAGATAACATCTCCAGGGCGAACTCCTCTATTAATTGGTATAGCTTTGGTTTTCTCATCTATTTGTATTTTCATTGCAGCCTTCTTGTAAATATTATATAAGAGCAATCTGTGTTGGGAGTCTATCCTGCAGTTGTTCATAGCTCTTTCTATTGCCTCATGGCTCATGTCTCCTTTTTTGCAGAGAACTATTATCAAACTCGCATTCCAATCATCTGGGACTTCTCCTCTGTAAAGACATTGGTTGAAAAAAATTTTTAATTCTTCAAGAATAATTTCTCTCCCCTCCTTCAATATTTCTACAAGTATACCATTTGGGCCCGCACAAGTCCGTATTCGAAAGTAAATAGCAACTTGCAACTACCAATCCATGAAGACATCCCGAGTTTAGCAGCAAACCGACTCCCATCCAGAAAACCACCCATAAGAACAGCCCAACAGCTAACAGCAGATGATTTCTGAGGACTGAGGAAGCCCCACCTGAAGTATCCAACCTTATTGACCCAGTCCAAAAGCCTGCTGGCTTCGACCAGCCACGAAATATATGGAAGAGCTTAAACCGAATTAGAACGGGACATGCAGTATGCGCACACAACCTACATAAATGGGGAAAACAGCCTACCTCCAGCTGTGACTGTGGAGCTCCAGATCAAACCATCCAACACATAGTGAATACATGTGAATTGAGGGCATATCGAGGGGACCCAAAAGGCTTTTCCAAAACTACGTCTGCAAGCCTTTAATGGATAGCTCAACTTGACTTAAAGATATAACCTTATCTGTTTGTATTATCTTATATTTTATCTGTATTTTGTCTATGTGCGTTTTTATAATCTTATGTTTGTATTTTTGAATTATGTTCTTACGTTTTTTACAATTATTACTGTATTTGCTCCATGTATTAGCAAATAAATACGCTAAATAAATAATATTTAAAAATAGTAAAAATATTTGAAAGTAAGTTTTTATGCATATCTGGGTTAAAAATAAATCCGTTGTTTCAGTGTGTTTAAAAGTGCTTGTATAAACCAACACAGATTATATATAAAACTTGCTTAAAAAACAAATTTATTATTTCTAACGGTAGTTTTCGGTCGTTTTAAAAAATATAATAAACATTCCCCTTCCTTCTATTCCGCCATGTTATGTTTCAAGTATTCAAATCTTTCTTCGGAATTTCTGAATAATATGTTCAAGTAGGTTCTGCTTAATTATCTAAAATCTACCTAATTGCCGGTTGGACGATAATTGCCCAGTTCATGATGGTTAGAGGTATAATTTTACTTTAAATCTTTATAGTTTCTGACATAAAGTAGTCGCTCTTCCTGGTTTCAGGAAGAAAGAATATTCACACAATTAAAAATAAAATGTGTTAATAACAGTTGATACTAATTTTTAGTTGACAGGTATAATTTAACTATACCAGTCATTTTGAATTAATTTCAGTTAGTATTAAAACAGAAAATATATAAAAGTAATAGAAGAGATTTAATATAATCATTACCCAAAAATTCGATATCTGTTTTTTGCTGGAATCAAATCTAAAACAGAGGTGCAAAATAACATATTCCTTAAATTAGGTCCTTTATGCATTAAAAATTTTCCCCGCATGTCTTTATTTATATTTCATTATTATATACAGCAATCATCTCCAAGCATTTCTTTCTTTAGCTACTCTCCTTTAGTTATCCACCCTCAACATCTCCTTGGCATCTTCGTGTAATTGCCTATTCCTTAGTATTTCCACTGGCCGAATACTCATTACACCAGTGTTTTGTTATCATCCATTCTAATAAGGAGACCTACCCAGCGCAGTATTTGTATTTTTATAAACCTTGCTTAGCATAATTTGCTATGAGTTCTTCGTAACATTAATATAACTCATGCTTGAACACACTACGTAGTCTCATTTTAACTTTATTTTCTCGTTAGCAATACTCATTAGACAAAGATTTCGTAATTTTATACTGTCTGCCAAAGAGCAGACATCGGTTCAGACCATAACCCCATAGTAGTCACATTACGAACCAAATTAAAACTGGTTAAAAAACCCACACAAAGTAGAATTGATATTAAGAGATTAAGGGAACCACAAACAAAGGAACAAACAGCAAACTAGGAAAACAATGCGAAGTTTTAAATTCCATAAAAATCAGGAAATTAGAATACTTGGGGCACATCATGAGAGGTAAAAAGTTCGAAATACTAAGGAATATAATGCAGGGTAAAATCAAAGGTAGAAGAAGCGTAGGAAGACGTAAAATCTCGTGGATACGCAATCTCCGTGAATGGTTTGGATGCAGTTCAATTGAACTATTCAGGCGAGTAATCAATAAAATTATAATTGCCAGAATGATTTCCAATCTCCGATAGGAGTGGAACTTGAAGAAAAAGAAAAATACTCATTAATCAAAGAGTCTTGTTCGCAAATGATGGAAGATTTTTTTTTAGGATGCTTTGATATTCACCAAGTAGTTCTTTCATGTACGTAATTAAACGGCTGTACAGGGTATTGAAAAACGTTTTGTATATTGTGTTCAGAAGTGTTATATCGCTATAATTGTTTTATTTCAATAAATCAACTTGTGCAGTGGAGATATGATTCCAGTGCACCATTCCTCTGGCATTTGTTCTATTTCCCAGGCTTTCACTATTATGTTGTAATTTGATGCATAATGCTGTTAATACCTCCATATTTAATCAGCTCTGCAAGGAGACACTACAGTCTTAAGACTTGTTATTTTTGAGGCGTGTGATTGCGTCTCTTAGTTCGAATATTGACGGAGGTTCTATGTGGGTGTTATTTTTTGGTCTTTGGGATAACGCATCATTTTTCACTTCACCACTAAGTAGTTCTTTGAGGCGCTAAACCTATCTGCTTTGCACTGTGTCATTGGTACTAGCTATACATCCATTTTTGTCCCAACACATCATTAGCCGTGGTTTGAATTCTTTTCTTGTCTTACTTAGAATGTTAATAAATTTTCTAGTTTTACTTTTTTCTTTAGTAATTGAAGCTCTTGAGATGTATTTCATCTCACTAAAATAGCTGGTTATTTCAATATTACTCTCATACTCTCCTGTCTACTTCAATATCTTTAATTTATTTTGCTATTATTATTTTTTATTATTATTTTTTGTTTACATAAATGTATTCGGTCATATTATTCAGTTGTTTGTTGGTTAATACGATCCTCTGTGCTTATCGCATTTGATTTCTTTTTCTTATGCATCTTATACTAAAAAGTTTATTACTAAAGGAGACTTTAATGCGAAGAACACATTCCGGAGCTCTATAATAATAACCACTAAGGGAAAATGAGCTTTCATTTGGTAATAAAGACTACATTTTGACTCTATCGCCTCTATCATATGCTTGTCTAAAATCCACAAACAAAACATGCAGGGAAACTTTATCATCATAATAAGTCGTTTGTATCTCCTTTAATGAGAAGATTTGATCTTAGATCTGTCCTTTCTAAAGCCGGCCTGATATTCATGCAGGATTCTTTCCCTGTAGCAATTTAGTTTATTTCTCAATATTCTTGCCAAGATTTTGTATACCGTGTCTAATAAGGCTATACCTCTATAAATGTCACACTTCAGTTTGTCTCCTTTTTTATGCAGAGGGCATATACGGGCCTCATACCACTCCGATGGCATTACTTCCTTGTCCCATACTTGCATTAGTAGCTGATATATTTTTCTTTGTAGTTGTTCTCGACCAAACTTGATTATTTCTATGCATATGTCATTTTTACCAAGACTTCTGTTATTTTTCATTTCTTGTATTGCTGTCACCACCTCCTCCTCTGTAGACTGCCTTTTAACTATAGCATCTTCTCCAACTATCCAGTTGTCTACTGCTTCGTGATCCTCCTCACCATGTAATAATTCTTCAAAATGTTTTTTTCCATTCCGTCATTATTTCTGCCGGATCGCTAATTAAATTTCCGTCTTTACCTTTCATATAACTACAGTGGCTTTGGTAACTATTACCCATCTTTCTAACTTCTTGATAGAACGACCTCACCGTTTTTAAACTTCTCTTCTATCTCTTTTAATTTCAACTCATTGTGGTTTCTCTTTTTCCTTCTACACAGAGCTTTCAATCTTCCTCGAACAATTCTATATTCTTGTTTTTTACCCTTTCTATTATGTCAATATTTGTTGTCTGATCTTCTTCTTTTCCTTTGCTATCGCCTGACACTCTTCGTCAAACCAATCTTTGTTTGTACTTCTCTTGGAGTCTCACTTAACTATTTTCTCGCTAGCTTCTCCTACGGCAGTTTTAATTTATTAAAACGAGGTAATGGTCCGAGTCGATTTCAGCTCCTCTCATACTTCTTACTTTCTGAACGATATTCATATATTTACTTTCAATCATAACATGATCTATTTGATTCACCGTCCTTCTATCTGGGGAGACCCACGTACCTTTGTATATCTCTTTTCGTTTTGGTTGTGTGCTTAAATTTTTAATATTCGTAACTAAAAATAGACAACCCAAAATTCAATAATTCGAAAATTGTTGGAATCATTGAAGCGGCAGTAACGTTAGATCGAAGAAAAAACAACGAATGGGGCTACTCCTCCTCGCCGGATTTAATAAGCGACCAAACTAAGCGTTAAGAAGCTTTATATTGAATTACTTTGTTGCCTCAAATATCAAAAAGCGAAGAAGAAGAGGACAACGAGTATAAAATTAGTTTTCCGTCGGTGTGGGGCTTTGCCAGAGGCGGAGCAGCTCAAGCAATAATATAAAAATATTTCCATCGTCAGCAACTGAAGTCTGGGACTTTAAAATGAGGTTCTGACACAGACAAACAATGCAACTTGCAATATTAATACTGACTAAATATATCTAATATTGTGAAACTAGCCGAGAAATTTTGCTTGAAGCGTTTTTTATTACATTTCTTTTTCTATTTTATTTAGTGATTCTGATTTACATTATTTTCTTTAATACGGAGAATGGTATCAGATTACACTGTTTGGGAACACAGTGTCAATTTTGTGACTATATTTGCCTCCATATTTGTATTGCCTCTTGAAAAAACTGGCGGTATAATTGTCTAAGAAATTCGAGTAGTGCTACACAGGGACGTATGGCGATATTGATTGTATATTAATTATATTAGTACATTGAATATAAGTAAAGTTAAAATTATTAGACCATAAAATATTAAACAAGAGAAATTAACCTTTTTCTAGTTTTTAGGAGAAAAAAGCAAGCTTGTTAGCGGAACGGAATTCAAAATTATATTGCACATTATGTTTGAAGCATTATTTGGTTGAAAAATCTTATTTTTGGTAAAAAAAATATCTTAATTTGTCTGGACCAAAGGTGGTATTTGTTTAAATTTGCCGACGGACCATAGATAGATGGAGGCAAATTTTACCACTAATGTGGTTGTTTTAATTTCGACTTGAACTTTAGTAGCAACCTAAAGCCATGATAAAATCAAAGATCAAAAGAAATCGTGACTAATTTTACGAAATAAGAAAAGACTAAGAGAAAAAAAAAAGAAAAATAGTAGATCGTAAAGATTTTACACCTGTATTTCATATAATTATATAAATTTAAAAAAATGTTGAGATCAGAACATGAAAAAGGGATACAAAGTAAATTAAATATGGTGTGACTGTAGAAAAACAACGCTGATGTCAAATAAATATAAAAAACAAAAACTTTAGTAATTATATTTTAAATATTAGGATCCAAAGGGAACCCCCGTGAAGATAAACATGATAAATATTAGAGATGACCAGGAAAGAAAAGCAACAAGGGCACAAAGAAAAATAAAGTTTTGAAAAAGAGAAATTTGAGAAATTGTATCAAATTGAAATTAAGAAACAAGAGGCAAAAGAAAATTCTAAAATTTTAAATAAAAGACCAGTGTGAATATTATTTATTGTTATTTATAATTAGTCATCTTTGAACTGTGTATAGATGTTAGTATTAAGTTTTGTTTGGAAAACAGCAATTTTATTTTTAATATAGAATGATTTTTCACTTTGGTGTACTTCCTTTACTTTAACATGTTTTTATTCTATTTTTTTTTTGTTAATAAACTAATAATTCATTATTTTAAATTTTTATTGAGGTATATGTTATTGTTTGATTTATCAAAATCAAACATTGATTAAAGATGCAAATTGTGACATTTTAGTTTAACAAATACAATGTTTCAGGTGTAATTTATTCTGAATGAAAATAAATTTTTATATGTTATACATTTTTATAAAATTATAGAAAAAGATAAAGCAATATTAGTCAAAGCAAGAGACAACAGCAAAAAGGCAAAATACAAAGAATATATAAAAGGCTAGCAAATAGACAAAAGCATGAGGATATAAACAGAGAATTGGAAGCGTATAAAAAACATACAAGACGAGGCCAAAGAGACCTTGGGTGTATAAAAAAAGCCCAAATCACCTGAAGGACAGTGGTTCGATGAAGAGTGTTGTAAAATAACAGAGAGGAAAAATAATGCATATCAACGACTACAACAACAACATGAAAGGCAGAGAAGGAATATAGAATGCTAAGGAGGGAAGAAAAGAAAATACATCTTAGGAAGAAAAGAGGACACATAAAAAAAGGACTCCAAGAAATGAAAGAACTAAATAAACCATCAGAAAACAGAAAATTCTACCAAAATTTTAATAAAAGCAGAAAAGAATTTAAACTAAGAACAATGATGTGCAAGAAGGTGATATAGTAACTCAACAGAGTGAAATACTACAAAGATGGGCAGAATTCTTCAAAGAAAAATTTGAAAAAAATGAAGATTCGCTATATGATGGAATTATACTGGATCAAACAGATACCAGAGAAACAACCTCCTCTTCAGTAGCTGAAGTGCAAGAAGCAATTACCAGGCTGAAAAACAACAAGTCACCTGGATTAGACAACATTAGCACAGAATTAATAAAGGAAGGTGAATACTCACTATTGAATGCAATACATTTAATTCGATAGAAAGAGCGGCACAACACAGTGGCCTAAAAACCAACTACATGAAGGCCAGTAAATCGACAGGCCAAAGAAACCTACAGAATCTGACAATACGAGACTATAACATTGAAAGCGTGAAACATTTTACATATCTAGGTTCACTAGTTACCACAGATAACAATATCAGTGAAGAAGTTAAAGAGAAGAAAATATATCGCTAATATAACATATAATGGACTAATTAAACATCTAAGATCTAACAACGTCACAAGAAAAAAACCAAATGCAAAATATACAAGGCCCTGATAAAACCAGTCCTTGTATATGGATCAGAGACGTGGACACTGTCAAAAAGCGATGAGAACCTATTAGGTACATTTGAATAAACAATCCTCAGACATATATATATATAAGGGGGTAAAGGAAAATGACATATGACGCAGAAGATATAACTTTACACAGCATACAATGAATCCGAGATCATAAAATCCATAAAGATCAGATGTCTGCGCTGGATGGGCCATGTTGAACAAATGTTGGATACTGAAACGCCAAAACATATAATGAGGCAAACATATAATGAGGCAAACATGTCATTAGTCAAGCTACTGATGATGATGAATATTAGTTAAACGGCAGAATGTTTACAATTTTATTTCTCCTTTCAAAACCTTCTCTACGTTCAACATTTTCTGCTAGTCTTATATTATCCATACCTTCCACATAATCTTCAACAACAGCTGCACCATCTGAAGCATCTGCAATATCATGATCATCCCTTAATTTTAAATGATATAACTGGCGAAATTTTTGTTTCATGACTCCCAAGCAGTGTTCAACTACAATACGAGTTTTTGATAAGCGATAGTTGTAATTGTGTTGTCTTGCAGTTAGATTACCTAAATTTTTAAATGGAGTCAGTAAATTTTTTTTACAAGGATAACCACTGTCTCCTAAAATATAATTATTGCCACATTTTTGAGGTAGAGTTTGGCCAAGAGGAGAAGTATTAAATACTCTACTGTCATGCACTGACCCAAGAAATCCAACCATAACATCTGTGATTTTTCTTCTACAGTCACAAACGATCTGAAAGTATAACTTATTTATAAATAATTTATTTATATAGATAATATTAACATACCTGCATTGAATAATATTCTTTTCTGTTTAAATAAGAATTTGAATCTTCATTAGGTTTATCAATTCGTATGTGACTTGCATCAATAACCCCTATGGCAGATGGAAAACCATTCGTTGAAAATTGTTCGTATAAAAGCACTATAATAATTTTATAATAAGGTTAAGAATTTGATTCAACCAATTCGAACTCGAACTACGCAAGTCTCTGATTCAAAATAAGCAGAAAATCTGCAAACTCTTTTGACTATCACCAACTAATCAACAACTTCAAATGTTTGCTTTACGAACAGATGATTTTAAATGACTAACAGTTGCTTGTTGTTCTGCGAACGCTAATAATGAAACACGCATGCGTTGTGCAGTTGGTGACAGTTGCTGACTCCTATACGAACAAAACTAATGATGATGATCTCTCTCCTGATGCCAACCAAAATGTAGCTTCGCGTTTTTAAAAGAAATTTTAAACTGTTTGTTCTTGTGTAGTGTAGTGTAATGTACAATTTTATGTTTATGATACTCTCAACAGGTTTTTTGGATAAGCCAAAACTGACGAAATGCCCCTGAAGATGCTCTAGGAAGCGAAAGTACTTGGGCAAGATTTAGTTAATAAACTGTGCTCGATATCTGCCTTTTCATTTGATCAAAGTTTAAATATAAGTTTCATCGATACTTATTTGCAGTAAATAGTTAAAATTTTAGTAGATAGTGTCCAGAAAGATCAATTATACAAAAAAAAATAAACAATAGGAGATAGGACTATAAACATTTCCTTGAGGTACTTCAGCTATTAGGTACATGCAGTATTGTTTAAAGATCGTGACATTTTATTTAAAAATAGTGCCTTGCTGGCAAGATTGCTAATATCTTGGAATATGCAAAAGGCTTTGTTGGAAAATTTTACTGACGTTATACACTTAAATCAGACATTATCGAACGCCTGCACAGTTTAAACGTAAAATAAAAGTAATAAAAAAATAGCTAGTTAAAAAAAACATAATTTCAGTGGAGAATTCGTCTTAATGGCCTACACGTAAATATATATTAAAAAATTTGAAAACTCAAAAATTTTTAATATTGGAAAAATATTTCTTGCGGTAAGATTTAATTCTTCCCAACATTCTTTCTTAAAAAGTAAATTCAGGTGCTTGCTCAACCCTGTTCGGTATTTGGTTTGTCGTCATGGAGTGAAGCATAAAATAGACTATAAAAAAATAAGGGCGAGTCAAAATTAAACGACAACTCCATTAAATTTTTAAAAAGAGCCCTCCAAGAACAAATTTGCCGTTTTTTAACACTGCCTAAATGATTTAAATGGGGTTTTTTAGAACAGCAAAACTAATAACATACCGAATAAAATATAACATTACTTTTACAAAAATAAATTATTTTAAAAACTAAAAGAAAATTATTTAAAATAATAAACGACTTAAATATGTTTAACGACTACTGTTCGCATAAATCCATTCGAACATATAAAACTATTTATTAATATTTTTAATTTAGTATTCAACTCCACTTTTGACAAAGGTGCACTCACTCTAAAAAAATGATATAATTCTGTAAAATGTCATTGTCAAACATTCTGTCAAAAAATGTGTCACTAGTTTTTAAGTAGATAGTTTTTTGGTGCACTTTAAAAGAAGACCCCCCGAAAAATCAGGCACCCCGCCTACTCTCAGAGTGAATTTTAGTCCCGCACGGTGCAACTTCACTGCTGGACAGAAGCCCTTACGAATCCGTCAAGGATTTAAGCCTGTAGTTTATGGATTTAAGCCTCAAAAAGTAATAGTAGTTAAGTGCTCTCCAAATCGGTCAACGATTTGTCCCGCTGTTGGTATAACAGCAATAAATCATTATAACCACAGATACTTATTGATTATAATACAGTAGTGGCCTTTTGTTGAAGGTTTCGAAATTTTTTGCATGGTTCTCTGGGTGGCCTTTGACAAATGGTTACCACATCTCCGCAGCTTTTGATCCAGGATCTTTGTGATAACGAATTGGATAGACAATAGTGCACATACACTTTCGAAAGACTTGTTGGCTAGTAAGTAGTATTTAGTAGTAGGATTTTTGTTTAGTTCTTTATGTATTTGTACTAATTTTATTTATGCTATTTGTTTTTCTCTCTTTTTCTCTATAATAAATCGTTTTGTACCTTTGGATAGCTTTTTGAACCGTTAGTGTTAGGACATTCTTATATTACAGGTAAGAGCTCTCATATTTTTTTAACCAGCAATCTATGCTATACTCTCTATCTCATTTAAGGACATTCTTTATGTTTGTCCTATTGTGTAGATACTAATTTTATCTACAACTACTCCAGTCGTTAAAGACGAAAATGCAACTGAATGTCTAAAAATCATACTAACAAGCTGAATTTTGACAAAATTATCAACTTTAGATCGCTTAAAAAGATGCAAAAGGGTTTACCACTTTTACCCACGGGCTTTCCCCTAAAACTTCCACGTACAGGGGAGAAAACGGTAACCGATTTACAAAGAATCTGTACGCTATAGAAACAAATGATTCAAACAAAAAATGTAGCTAAGATAATTTTAAACAAAAATTAGCATTTTTTATGCATAATGAACTGTTCTTTCATAAACATCGATTGAAGCGATTGACGATTTTAGCATGAGCGACATCTGATAAATAAATCCGTAGACTAATTTTCGAAACCAGAAATCAGAAACCAGAACTCTGAATTTGGTTTCGAAAATTAGGTTACGAATTTATTTATCAGATGTCGTTATTGCGTCCATATCGAAGCCATTTTATAGTTGCTTCTATATTGACAGGAAAGATTATTTTCACGTTCAGAGTGTTTGTGAATAGCCGTTCCGAAGATCCTTTTAGGGTGAAATGCGTTTAAGCGGATACACGGACGCACTATACGTGAAATCAAAACTTAACTGTCTTTCCTTTTATTTCGATATACTCTTTATGAGTATGAAAAACCAATTCTCTACGAATTTTTGCTTAGTTGAGGAGATATGTTGTGGAATGCACTTTTAGATTCTCCATGTCTCTAATAACCTCTTTATCAACTTCTGTTTTGCCTTGCAATTCTAAGAAGGCACAGATTAAAGCAGAAATTTGAATTTGGTTTTGAAAATTAGGTTATAGTTGCTTCTATTATGACAGGAAATATTATTTTTACGTTCAGAGCGTTTGTGAATAGCTGCTCCGAAGATCCCTTTTGGGGTAAAATACGTAAAAGTGGATACACAGACGCACTATACATGAAATCAAATCTTAACTTTCTTTCCTTTTACAAAAAAAATATCTTTTATTACATCCGGTAATATTATTTGGTTTAGCTTCGAATAATTTTCATTTAATTTCTGACTTTTCATGTCAGTCAAGAACTAAAACATTGAATTTAAATAACAGAGACAGCTCCAGGTGGGCCAATAAAAAGACAAAAATACATAATACAAAAAAAAAATATTTTCTGCTTTGCTACAATACAAGACGAATAGTTGCATAATTATATACAGTGTGTCAATTTTAAAACTTACAATGGACTATATCTCACGCAAAAAAGCTGATTTTGAAAAATGCTTGAAATCGTTTCTAAAAATATGATAGTAATGGGGAACTAAAATGACATCAAAGAGAACTCACCCCCATCAACTCCCTAGGCCCCACCCACCACCACCAAATAAGTTTAAATTGTAAACCCCTACTTGTGATGCATCATTGAAAAAACTATAAAAAATACTATCCAATGGTATAAATAATAATTATACAGGGTGAAACAATAATTGTGAAACTTCGCCTTAGATAAAAAATTTAATGAGGTTTTTGTTGATTATGTGGAAGGACTCTGTAAAATTATTGTTTGATAATTATACAGGGTGTTAATATCAGCCGGATTACTATGGCTTTGTATTTGTAATGCTATCTCCCGGAATATTATTTTTAATAAGTGTCCGTAATTTTAAATGTCATTAGTTTTTGTCATTTGTATGACCGGTACTGTCATTCAGCTGTACTTGTCATGATGATTTACAGTATACCAGAACGCGTGGAAATCATTTTTATATTTGCCTCCCAGACCCAGTGTTATTTACGAACAGCTCAAATATTTCATCAAAGGCATCTGGACAGAAATGTAAGTCACGTGTACGTCTGCGATTTAGTTGAAAAGTTTAGAAAATCGGATCAGTGTAAAATAAAAAAAGTTATGCCCCAAGATTACTGAATAAAGTATCCCAAATAGAGATCCTTGGAAATTTTGCAGTAGAGCCTACTACATCAATACGTCAAGTATCTGGAATGACAGGACTTTCACGTGAGTGGCTAGAAAGGTGTTGAAAGTACATAAGTTTCACCCGTACAAAACACAAATTCTTCAAGAACTAGGCGATGATGATCCAGACCGACGAATTGAGTGAACTCGTGACTAAAAGAATTCGCGTTGAACCAAGAATATTAAAAAATATTATGCTAAATCATCATTATTTTGGTTTTACAACCATGTGTGGGTCCTAGCCTCCGCAAGAATTTTTTTCCAGTCGTCCCTATCCATCGCTTTCCTCCGCCAAGCACGTATTTTCATATTTCTTATATCTTGGTCTGTGTTATCTAGAAATCTTTTTCTGGGTTTTCCTCTTATTCTTTGACCAATAGGTCTATCAAAGAACGTTTTTCTAGCTGGGTCAGTTTGCTCCACCCGCATTATATGGCCTACCAACCTCATATGTCTTATCTTAATGTGTTTTACGTTACCGCTCCATAGATTCGCCTTAATATTTTTCTTTCAAAACATCCTAAACTGTTTTCATTATACTACTCTATTGTTTTCATTGCTTTTTGTTAAAGTCCAGATTTCTGAACCATATATTAGGACTGGAGTATTATTGTTTTGTAGAGTTTTACTTTTGTTTTTCTTGATATAACTGTAGATTTAAAAAGGAGATTAAGCCCAAAATAGCATCTATTAGCCGTGCAAATTCTGCGGTTTATCTCTGCGGTAGTGCCATTTTCAGCAATGACGAGCATTCCCAGGTATACAAATTCGTTAACTATTTTTATGCTGAATGGTAATGTAAATAAACAAAACTGTCGGTATCACACTCAATGTCCTTAAAAACTGACTGTTTGGGCAGGAATATTAGGCCATGCTATAATTGGCGCCTTGTTCATACCAACCAATTTAAGTGGTGACATTTATCTCGATATGCTGGAAAATACCATCGAATTTTAAATTGTGCAAGAAATAGAGAACCAAAGGGACGATCAAGATAACCTAGCTGTAGACGAAAATTTGCTGCACTTCCAACAAGATGGAGCACCTCCTCACTATGCAGCTTCAGTTAGGTACTGGTTGGATACTAATTGTACAAACAAATAGATTGGAAGTAGAGGTCTTCTTGAGTGACTACCGAGGTCACCAGACTTACCACCACCTGACTGTTTTCCATGGGGTTACCTCAAGTCAGTTGTTTTTAAAACTCAACCTGCGTCACTTGGGAAATTGCGAGAAAGAATTACGCAAACATGTTGGTCTATTACTAGAACAACATTTACCAAAGTTTGTGCAGAATTTGAAAATAGGCTGTATTATTGTTTACTAAACAACGAAACCCACTTTGAACATTTACTTAATGGACATTATTTAGACAAAATTATTGCTTCACCCTGTATAATTTTTATTTAAACCATTGGATAGCATTTTTTATAGTCTTTTTAACGATGTATCACTAGTATGGGTTTGCAATTTAAACCTTTTTGGTTGTGGTGGGTGGGGTCTAGGAGGTTAATGGGGGTGAGTTCTCTTTCATGTCATTTTAGTTCCCTTAATATCCTAGAAATGGTTTCAAGCATTTTTCGAAAGATGTAGACTATTGTAAGTTTTAAAATTGACACACTGTATAATATAAGGTAATTGTCAGTTCCTGTGGCAAAAAAAAGATGATTTTAGTTGGTAGGAAGCAGTTCAATGGTGCAAGGTGGGGCCAACGTTCACGCGAGGGAATGACCCTCTCCGTAGTTGAATCCAACAGTATCTATAATATATATCTATGTAATATCTTTTTTTTTTCTTTATCCTTCCATTGTTGGATATAGGTCTCCCCAGTTCTCTCCATCTTTCTCTTTCTTGGGCTGTTCTCTGCCATGTGGGACCTCCTTGTTTCCTGATGTCATCTTTCCACCTCATCTGTGGTCTGCCTCTTGATCTCTTTGCATTGTATGTACGCCACTTTCCGATGGCATTGTTCCATCGTCCGTCTTGGAGACGTTCATTGTGTCCAACCCATTTCCATTTCAGTTTTGCTGCTTGTTTTATCGCGTCTACTGTCTTTGTTCTGGTTCTGATCCACAGGTTACGTTTTCTATCTTTAAGTGATATACCCAACATTTGTCTCTCCATCGCTCTTTGTGCCTTCTTTATCCTATCCTAATTGGCCTGTGTAAATGTCCATGTCTGTGCTCCGTAGGTGAGCACCGGTATTATACAGGATTTATATACCTTGCTTCGTAAGTATAGAGGGATTGTTTGATTTTTTAAAACGTAAGAAAGTTTGCCTAACGCTGCCCATCCCATTCTTACTTGTCTCGATATTTCGGCTGTTTAATTTTCTCTGTTAGCTCTGATTGCTTGTCCTAGATAGATATACTCATTTACCTGTTCTATTTTTTTCTGTTTGTATTTTGATTGCCTCTTGGTCTTCGGTGTTTGTCATTACTTTTGTTTTGTTGAAGTTAATTTTTAGGCCTTTTTGCAGTGATTTTTCATTGAGTTCATTCAGTATTAATTCCAGTTTTTGTCGTTCCGAGGAGATCGGGAGTATATCATCCGCATATCTAAGGTGATTTAGGTATTTTCCGTTAATACATATTCCTCTGTTTTCCCAATCTGTTGATTTTATTATGTCTTCGAGGGTCAAGGTAAACAGTTTAGGTGAAATTATATCGCCTTGTCGGACTCCTCGTTTAACTTTTATATTATCCGTTATTAATTTGTCGTCCAGAACTACGGTCATGGTTGCGTTTTGGTAAATATCATGTATCAATTGTCGGTATCTTGAATCGATTCTACTATTGACCAGAGCTTCTTCAACCGCCCAGTGTTTAATGCTGTCGAAAGCCTTTTCATAATCTACGAATATTAAGTACAGCGGAAGGTCGTATTCATTGGTTTTCTCATGGTTGGTAGTTATCTCTGAGTTTGCTCATGGTTGGCAGTTTATAGGTTAGTCGGTTGTTTATTATCCTTGTGAAGGTTTTATATAGTTGTGACAAAGGGGAAATAGGACGGTAGTTGTTTAGGCCTGTTCGGTCTCCTTTCTTATGTATTAAAATTGTGTTGGGATTTCTCCATTGTTTAGGTATTTTCCCTTTAAACAGACATTTGTTGAACAGTATTTTTAGCATTTTTTTATCATGTCTCCTCCTTCTTTTAGCAGTCCCGCCAGTATTTTGTCCTCACCGGCCGCTTTATTTCTTTTCATGTCGTTTATGGATTTTTCGATTTTATCTTCAGTTATTTCTGGTAATACCTCTGAGCCAACATTTTGTATTTTCCTCGAGAGATTTTGTTTAGATGATAGTGGTGGGTCATTTTTAAAACTGTATAGGTCTGTATAATATCTTTCTGTGATTTTTACTATTTCTCCTAGATCTCTTTCTTTATTGTTCTCAGCTTTAAGCATGATTAATTTTCTTTTTCCTATATTTGTCTTCATTGTTTTTAAACTTTTGTTCTTCTCTATGATTTTCTTAATGCGATCTTCTTGGTATTTCTTTAAATCTTCCTTAATCTGTTTTCTAATGGTTTTGTTCAGTTCGGTAAACTCCACTGTATTTTTGTAATACCTACTAACAAGAAAAGTATCTATTTATATGAAAAATAGTAGTAAGTTTTTTGGATATAAATCAACCTTTCAAAACTACTCTATTCCGTTGATAAACAGGGCCTAGTAAAAATATATTCGAAACCAGCTGGAAGGGAGTTAATTATACACATTTACATATTAATTAGAATAATTAACATTTGTTATAATTCCATCGATGATTAATAATCCACGGGCTTTTAAACTTTTAATCAAAAATGAGAAATGTTTAGGAAGTTAACCTAACGATTTTCGAGGCGTACGTCATATCTGAAATGCCATTTTTCACATCCATCACTTCTAAACAGGAACAAATCTAGGCAATCTACATAACATACAGCCCGTTCCAAATGCTTCTCTCGCTTTTCAATTATTAAACAAAATTACATCGACCATTAGCATACCAGACACTTTATCTCTTTTTTTTTAGATGTGCAGCATAACCAGTGACGTAACTCATTACAAAAACGGGCAGAAAACAAGCTGATCTCTTTTTGTGTTTTCCAAAAGTTTGAAATACTTTATAGTCAAGCCTCTATTAACTGTATTATTTTATTTATTTTCTTTAAACATTATTAGTCTAGGCGCTAGGGAGAGAGAATGAGTATGAACTTTTATGTTCATTCTGTGCCTTGTCGTTTTTATGTATTTTGGTGCGTAATCGATTCGATTTTTTATATTGTGCCATGCTGAAAATTCGCCAGATTGTATCTCTTAAACTATCAGAGATATGTAATTTTACCAAAGTGAAAATTGTTCCTTTTGAAAAGATGAACAAAATTCCGTTTGATAAACTTTGATCCGATTTTTAGAACCAAAGTTATAACAAATTTCGTGAAAAACAATTGCAAACTAGGCATTCGATGGGGCATTTCCAAGTATAACTTAGTTTTTATCGGCGGGCGAACTTTCGACACCAAATTGTCTTTGTATCTGGGGTAATCGAAGGGTCAAATTTTATTATAGGAAATTTCGACACCGCGGTGTAAAGCAGGTAGGTAGGTAATTAGCGGCGATGGATATTTGCACCCAAGCAGGACTAGCGGGTTTTTCCAATATTTATTGTCACGGCGGGGGGCGTGGTACTTGTGTACTTGTGACTAAATTATTTCAGTTGTAATTTATTTCTTGTTTGACGTTGACTTGTGCACGTATAAGGATATTAAAAAATGAGTTTGATAAAAAGTTCCCGTGGTCGAGATTTCTTAGTGGTGGAGCATCATTCGTTCTCGAAAGAGAAAGTGTTAAAAAGCGGCGAGATATTTTGGTGCTGCATCCAAAGAAACACTAAGTGTTCCGCAAAAGTGTTTACAATAGGCTGTGAGTACCTCACCATCACAAGAAGTGATTTGGTACATAATCATGAAGCCGATCCAAAAAAGCTTGAAGTAAAGATGGTAACCAATGCATGTAAAAGAAAAGCCCAAGAGGACATATCGAAAAAGCCTGCCAAAATTACAAGAACTGCTGTTGCTGAGTGTGATGCCAATTTGCTGACGGTTCCTGACATAGCTAGCATAAGAAAGAACATTTACAACTGTCGTCGTAAACTGTTACCAGGTTCGTTACCAAGAAGCATATCAGAAGTCCATAACGCGGTTAGTAATTATTCTCCTAAAACCTGTCGCAATGAAAGTTTTTTGTTTTTAAATCATCCTGAATTAAATGTAATTGTATTTTATTGCGAGACAAATATTCGTTTGTTGTGTAAATTAAAAACTTTGTATATGGATGGTACATTTTCATACAGTACCAAATATTTTCCACCACACATATGGTCTAATCAGAATCCGTCTATTGCGAGGACCACAAATGCCTGTGAATCCTTTCATTCGAGATTTAATTCTTCTTTTTATTCAACACATCCTTCTATTTTTATTTTTATTGAAAAGTTAAAAGAATTTCAAGTAGACACTTATGTCAAAATAAGTATTTTACATATACCAGCAAAAATCAAAGATACTACTGTTAAGGCTAAATTGGCATTTTTGGAGAAAATGATGGATAAACTACGATCCCAACAAATACGTAGGTTAGATGTTATAAAAGCTGTATCTTATCATTCCTATAATAGCAAATAAATCATTGTATACAAGTATATTAACGGTAAAATGTACAAAAATTAGGTACTAGTTGTATTATATTTAGATATTATTACAGTTATAAAGAAATAAAATGCACATTACTTTTATTAAAATAAATAAATTAATTATTTATGGTATTTTATTTATGTCGCAGCTATATTTATTTGGTGTCGAATATACCTGTAAGATAAAAACGGGAATTGGGGCTGGTGTCGAAAATTGCCAGTAAATTTTAGTCGCTACCTGCTTAGTGTCGAAACTTCCTACGCCCGTTTTTATACATGCAATTACCTTTAAAAACTCCTTACCTTTAAAAAATAATTGTTTGAACTTAAAAAAAATGGTTGGAAATCGTAAACGAGTTTCGAAATTTGATATAAAATGTAATTTTATTTATATTGTAGCATTTGCAAATTCATTGATTCCTTGGTATATATTGGAATCCCCTCGTATATATATTAAATTGAAATCCCCTCCTCATATATTTTTAAAAAATCGAAGAATATTTTTAATGTATTTCAGTTTCCTATTCGTACGTATTAAAACACCAAATTCTTTCAATTTATCTTAGCGTCCCGAGGTCGAAAACAAACAGGTTTTTAGTTTTTTTATACCAGATGCAAATTCTACGATATTATTTTTTGTTATTTAATACTGCGTTTTCAAATTAATATTTTGTGTTTCAATTCCCGTTAAGTGTTTTGTTTATTCCAACTTATGTGAAATAATTTCATCATTTTCGGTAGGGGCGTTGCCAGAGGCAGTCGATTTTAGCGTGGGTCCAAATTTTTCTTCAAATTTGTAATATCTCTGTTGTTCGTTCCTTTTTTATGAAAAGTGTGTAGTAGCAGTTAATTGTCCAGTATGTGTAGTTAGAAAGGAGGTTGAAAAAGTACCTAAGAGTACCTCAATAACAAATTGGAAATATGCCCACATTGTTTCAGTCATTTTAAGAGGTAGAGTTCCAAGTCTTGTGTTCAGTGCCAGCTTAAACCTCAAGTAGTCAGGAGTGGGAGATGTAATTTTTTGTCCCAGTTCTATCCCCAGAAATTCCAGTGAAGTCCAGTTTACAACTCAAGTGTAATTTAGTGAAAAACCAGGTAAACTTTTATTTCAAATTTTAAAGTAAAGACAGACATTTTTTTCTAAAGTAATAATTGCTTTTATTAAACTTTAAAAATTGTAATATTTAAAATTGTAAATTCAAGGATTTGACTTTAGCTGTCATTTTACGTTTTCTGTTTTAAATTTAATGTTACATAAGACAGCTCGCTTTATTATTTTTGACATTCATTTGTTTTGTTAAAAAAAAAAGGTTATCCTCTATTGCAGTAACAAAGTTTATGTAGTATCTCCAACACCTAGAGTTTGTAAACGGATGACATGTAAGTTTTCTGTGCTATTTTTAATATAAATTTTTGTAACTATCTATATAGTAATTAGTGCCATTTACTTTTAAATATTAAAAAATAAAATAAATATAAATTAATCAATAAAAAAATATTAGTGCCAGTGGTGGGGCACAATGAAACATTTTTTTTAAACTTAAATTGATTATTACTCAAAATAGTTATTAATAAAGTTTTTGATGCTGATTTATTATATACATATATCTAGGTGTGAGTACGTGTGTACAAGTAAAATTGCTCATATTTTCCGTTTATATCTGAAACAGGCTTAATCTCTACGCTACTGTCAATCATAGCATGTTCACTAAGTGAATATCTTAGTGAAGCTCATGACCGCCTTTATTACTACAATTAATATCCTTTTTTACAAGATCTTCTCCGGTACATTGATGGAATATTAATGAACATCTCATTAATATTGAAATTTTGACACAATTGTAATAATGAAAAATGAATGGAAACCGCACTTATTGATTAATGAAAGCAGGAGGAAAGGGCCTAATGGAGGTTGTTTAGTGACGAGAAATGGATGGCCTTGGATGACCTTGCGAATGATAAGAAAAGACTGTGTATAACGTGAGATTTCTTTTATAAGAAAGTATTTAACTACGTGTGGTAGTGCGGTAGTATTAAGATTAACTTTTTTCAAATTATTTCTATATATTCGGTATACAGCATAAAAACCTGATTTTACCTACAAATTCTCTCAAAAGTACATAAGGGTAGTCGAAAAAATACGAGCTATAACAATATCGATTTCTATTTAAATATATGTCTTGTAATATATAGTATATATGAGTAACTGGAAACCATAATATAGGACACTTTTTTATTATTAATTTTGCAAAAAAAAGTTATTCTTCATACAAAATTCTGCATGGTAAAAAAACTAAAATAAAATAATCAGATATTAAATTTTATCAATATTACACGTGGTATGTAAAAAAATATGAATATCTCTCAAGACTCTCCTCTTAGATCTGAGCGTCCAGATCAGCAACTCTATATATATACCCAGAATGGCGGAATCTACAGGACTCTCCAGCTCAGCATGAACCCCTCAGAAAAAAAATAACAGTCTACTGTCTTTGCAGGACACAATTTCTTCGAATTATTGTAACACACAGTAGTTCCTACGCCGGTTTTTTGGAAGATCACTTCAAGCATGCACCTTTCAATTCAGATTTTCTAGTGCATGGCCTATCTTGGGTAAGACCAAATTCTTAATGTCAAATTGAACACGATTTTCTTCAAATTAGTTAGAGCACGCCATATAATCGTCGTAACTTCCTCTGTCTGAATATGAGTTCCTGGTCACCATATACAGCACAGATTGAGGACCATCTTTAGGATTAACGTTAGCCTGTTGATTTTTTAACTCATCCAAATGACCGAACTTCTTATAAAACACGACTAGAGAGACGTTATGCCAAACACTAAAAAGATCCTGCTGAACCTCTGTGGTCACACCGAATCTAGCACTTTTTCTCTCTGCCTAATTGGACATAGATTCATTAAAGCTTGGTCGCCGGTCATTTTTGATCTTGTGTTGAAGGGTTCGTGTTTCTCATGTTTCATTTGAGCCAGCATAAGGTGCAAGACGATTTATGTGAACTACTTTTGGTTTACCTTTCAGCAATTTCTTAATTCGGTATATAACGTCATTTATTCTCTTTTTAATTTCATACGGACCTTTCCATATTCTTTGCAGTTTGGGAGACAAGCCTTGACGACGCTGTGGATTATAAAGCTAAACAAGATCACCTACTTCATAGCTTTCATTCTTGCAACGATAATCATATTGGTCTTTCATTCTGTCACTGGCTAACTAGATCTGTTGTCGGGCAAGTTCATGAATGTTGTTTATTCTTTACTTCAGGCAGTCGACATAATCTTCGCTTGCAACATGTTCTTCGGAAGGTCTGCAGCCAAACTTAAGGTCGCAAAGTAAACAAACTTCATGACCGAACATCAGGTAGGTTGGAGTCTGGCCTACATTTTCATTCAGAGCCAAGTGGTAGGCCATTAGGAATAAATAAATGTGCTGGTCCCAATTCCTTCTGATAATGTTCTGATACCACTTTGGACAGGTGTTTAACCATCGTTCGGTTTATCCTCTCGACAATTCCATCTAATTGTGAATGCAGGGGTGTCGTTCTGGTCTTATTGGCACCAATTAATTTACAAACGTTTTGGAAAAGGGTTGACTTGAAGTTTCGCCCTTGGTCGGAGAGGATCTCCAAGGGAACACTAAATCGACTTAAGAATAGTTTAAGTACCTCTACAACGGCTATCATGTCTACCAGAATATATTTATGTCCATTATTCTTCTCTGGGACCTGCAATGTCCATTGGTACTGTTTCTATAAGACTACCAACATTGTACTGTTTCATAGGTGCCCTTTTTTTACCAATTGCTGTTTCTAACTCTTTCGTGTTTTAAGGTAATGGCAAGCGCTTTGTCTAAAACTTTGAGTATTGCTAGTCGTAAAGCTTTATATAACTTTCTTCTAACCCATTGACGATGGTATCTACAGCAATTTCTTCAAAAATGTCTTTTGGTATCTCCGGATAAGCCAACCGCACTGTACAAGCAACATCTGCTTCAAACTCTTGCAAATTTTGATTTGCTCGTTGAATTCTATTTCTTAGTTGCGTCTTGTAGACTTGTTGGAGATGGGTCACTCCATAACGTTTGTCTAGTCTAGTGCTTCCATAACGAAGCAGTATAGGCACTATGATTTAATACCTTGAGTTTGTTTTCAATCCGACGTCGGCCGACGTCGCCCGACATCGGATCGGGAGGAATACGGTTCCACTGTAGGTGTACACTAAAATGGCCATGGCCAGTATTCGTTTTCTCTTTAATGACAAGCGAATCTATTCTATTATAACCTACATATCGATATTCGATATTCATACATATCAGATAGAATTGTGAGTGGCCTACTCTATGGCGGCAAATTAGTAGCTATTGTAGAAATTCGAGTTCATTATTGGAATGTGATTTTTGCCAACCTTCCAAATGTTTTAACATTTCGAAACTAACGATCAAAATTAACGATCGAAAAAAGATCTTGCTAACGAATGCGATGAAGTATGTAAAAAGGTTAAAAAAAATACACCAACAAAAACTGCTGCTGGATAGAAATTTTATTGAAAATATTATTAAATTGTTAAGAGAACAATAAAATCAGCAATTGTGTTGATTAATATAAAGCTTCTCGCTAATTTACCTTACCGCCTACTAAACTTTTTTTTAATTGGAGGAAAGGCCAATTTGTTTATATTATTTATATTTCTACGAATTTCATTGTGTTTGGCAAGTTAACGAATAAAATTAAGTTTGATTCACACATTCCTAATATTCATTAGGTACTTATGCAAATATATTGATAAAAACCAGACGAGAATTATCTTCGCTACATTATAAACAATACATGCTTACCGAAAATCTCCATATCTCACAATACAATCAACAGATAATTATATCGACAGGAAGCAATGAATGAAAATTCCCCGAAATCAATTATTCTTACTGCCGACAAAGCACCTTTAGAAGGAAATGAAATGAATAAAAAATAGAAGAGTGTTAAGCAAACCAGAAAATAATCGATCGACTAGTGCGACAAGCTTTAAAAAAGAGACAGAAGGTCACGGTCCAATTACCGCACGCACTGGTGAGCTTGAATGCTGAACAGGTTGCAGCTTATGGCCAGTGGGTTGGAGAATATTTCGAGAAAATAGGGTTAGATACATCATTTCATTGTAAATTCAATGTTCGGATGCGGTGGTTGCCATAGTGAAAGGGAATCGGGTAGTTCATAAATAAAATAATCTCACTACTAAGTCAGAGTGCCGTAAATGTTTCATGGTTTGTACTGTATAACTATTAGGTTAGTATAATCATAATAGGTTAATACAGACTTACGAGTAAAATAAGCTGTTTTGATTACAAAAATGAATTAAAAACTTTATAAATATGTGCACTTACTTAAAAATGTTTTGTACAATCAATATGATGAACAAGATGGCCTACATTGCCACAGCAAGGCAGGTAAATACTCTATTGCTAATTAGCAAAGAAAATTTTAAAAATAATAATTTAACTGCTGTTCAGACAAAAGCCAAAAATATTTTAGTGTGTGTAAGATGTGAAAATATCTTCGATTTATCATAGGAAAAACAAAATAACTAAAATGCACAAAAATATGTGATACCAAAATGGTGTGTTGTGATCATAGTCATTTAACACTAAATTAATATATAAGGTTGAATGCACGAATAAATTAACTTTGAAAAATGAAAGGGAAATATCGAGCACAATTTTAACAATTAAATCTTGCCCAATTACTTTCGCTTACTACAACATCATCAGGGGCATCTGAAATAAGCCAAAAATGAATTGAACATAAAGTGTGAATGAAAGAAATAGGTTTAATTCAAGTAGTTCAGTTGGGTGGGGGTTTAAAAAGGGCAGGGTCGGAAAATTCTTCAGTTGATGCGTCAGACACACTCATTCCTTTCACTTGTTTGTCTCTCCACGAAACTTTCTTAATCCTAGGTTTCTGCATTCTATTTTTAGCACTAACAGCCAAACTATCGGTCATCAATTAACAAAAAAAAAACAAAAAAAAAACAGGTTAGGTCTCAGGATGATATAACAACCGAATTTTACAAATTTGTAATTTAATTTCTCTAATATACGGAAAAGGCGGGATAATATATAATGTTACAATTTAATTAAACAGAAATTTACTTAGTTTTGTTTCCCCTGTATAGTGAGCCAACATTTCGCTTACAAGAACCCAAACACTATGGAAACATTAAACGGTTGTTGAAATAATGTTGCGAACAACAGAGTATTGATTTATACAATGTTGTGAACAATTAACCAGAGATAAATGAGTGTTTTTAGTTATAATTGCATATCGCTTGTTTTCAGTGAGATGAGTTTCATCTGTCAAACAAGACTGCCATATCTCAGTTAAGGGGTAGCGGCCCGACATCGTCGATTTCAGTAGCTACTGGTACCATTCTATTGGAGTAAAATATAACCTATTCTATTTGTTGCCAAAATTACATTGCTGCTGTATTAAGTACCGTTTACTTTTATATACATTTTGTTGCGAATTTATATTTTGCTGAACTACCTATTTCATATTGTCTCGTGATTTAAACTTTTAAAAGAATATTTTACGTTTATATAGACATTCATTTTAGCGTTTTTACTGTATTGTATAACTTGATATCTGTTTTTTTACCATTAATTATTATATGTACCTATATATATATATATATATATATATATATATATATATATATATATATAATATATATATATATATATATATATATATATGCTTTATAATATTGTTTGGCTTATTTAATTTTATATCTATATACAAAAGTATTATATTACCTTGCGTCTTTAATCTTTTCTAACGTATCATATTCTAACATACTCGTGTTTTAATTTCATCCGTAAAAAATCAATTTCTGTGATTATGATGTACTGGTTTTGAATCTTTGTCAGGCACATTTCCATTTGTAAATGTTAACGATTACTTAAAATTGAACATATTTAATTTGATTATTTATTGTACCTATTTTTTAATAAAGTTTCATACAGTCCTCTTGCTTATTCTTTGTTTATGGTTTATGGTAAGGCTAAAGGGAGCAACCAGCGGATTACAGACTGAACATATACATTCACCTCCCTTTCTGATGGCTTTATGTGTGGTATAGATGTCATCGTTTATGAAACAAGCAACATACATCTTCGAAGGAAAAGTTAAAGGGATAATGAGCTCCTGACTTTATAGAAGAAGTAGAACATAGCCGCATACGACTATCTAGGGAGATATTGGAATGGCTCAAACCTTTCTAGAAAAAATCAAAATATTTATAAAATTCACAAAATAAAAAAAGGATTGCGACCAGATAGTCATAGACCTATATACATAAGCGTTCATTATTTTTCACAAATAAAGTTCAGGATATTTTGGAAACACCCTATAACTTTAAACTTTATTATTATAGGTTATAATTGTATCAAACAAACTAAAGGTAGTTGTGATTATTTTTGATTTTACCACTACAATAAAATATCTTAAAAAAATTAACCTATTAAGCTATAAATTTGTGGCAAACCGATTATGTCAATATTTTACCCCAATCCCTTGACGATTGTCGACTTATATTTGTACAAAATGTGTACGACGAGAAAATCTTTGTAATACTCCGGTCTTTATAATATCTGATTAAAATTTATTTTCTGAAATTTTCCAGGAATTTCCCTGGGAGAAAAGCCATAAATAAGAAATTAAGAGAATAAATTATATCTCCTTATCACAAAGGGCGTTAAAGAGGATGATCTCTGGGGATATTATTTGATAAAAAAGAAAAATATGGGACGGAAAATGATAAGAAAATGTTTTATATTCTTTTATAACAGTTAATTCAAAAAACAAAGTCTAAAAGTTAATTTAAATTATAATTAAGTGTTTATATTAATAAAGATAAAAGGTCATAAGCAAATATGAGTACTTTTAAATTCTAGGGTATGTATATTTTATGAGCTGAATCTCGGTTATCTCACATGCCAGCAAAATAATGCTACACATAATCAATGAGAGACTGAAAACTTTCCTACAAAGAGAAATACCACAAGAGCAATCTGGATTTAGCAAAGTTGAGGTACTCAAAAACATCTTCTGAACACGACAAATAACAGAAAAACCTAGGGAATTCAATATCCCACTATAGATTCGTTTTAAAGATTATCACAAAGCTTTTGACAGGGTTAAATCGCAACACTTATGTCAGATACTAAACGTTAATGGCGTACCACAACACTTAATTTCACTTATAACTGAACTATACGAACACACTACTGGAATAGTTGACACACTGTCAAACAAATTACATCCAGAACAAGGTGTCAGACAATGACGTATACTGCCACCACAATTATTCAATATATAAAGCCTCCGGTAATACTTATTAAGTGTCAAAATTATATTTATAATGCAGAAACTATTAATTTCATTTAAGCAAACTTATTTTAAAACGGTAGCCTTTGTCCAATTTATTATTTTTTTTTTTTCGAACAGGTTAAGTTTTCGAACTGGTAATAAAAAAAACTATTTAAATTGACACAAGTTTATTAACAGCAAATGAGCAGTAACTAATATATTGAACAAACGAACTTAAAAATAGGGAATAATAAATATTCACTTTAAATTAAGTGAATAGTAGAACGGATAATAAATTGGAGCAATCCAGTGAAGACAAGACATTACGTGTGTCAGTTTCAACTCTTCAATGGGCAAAGCTTCTAGATAGTTTATCGTCGATTCCATAATAAAATCTTCTATTGAAAGATTAGGCCTGCCTCGTTTTCCTTTTAAGTTGATCGGTCTGGGAAGTCCTGAATATGTGTCGTAAGCTTACATGACATATGAGATACTAATATTAAATTCAAACTTCCCACTGTTGCTTATGCCAAAATTAGTTTGAGTTTGAACAAACTGATCTATAAAAATCTCTAGATGAGAAAAATTTAAACTGTCTTCTTTAGACTAGTTACAACGAAAGGTCTTTTCCTTTTAGCATACGAAGAAAGTTGCGTTTCGATTTAATTTGAGTCTCTTACCACTCCCTGACACGTGTTTCTGGGTCTACCCGTCATCAGATGGAGTTTGTAAGAAGACTCAAACCAAATCAAAACGCACCGATTACTCTGGCAATTACATGAAAATAACTACCAGAGTATGCAACTAGAGACATCTAGCGAGGAAAGATGAAGATACGTCGATAGCAATTAAAGTAAACTGTATACCCAAGCTTAAACAAGCCATTCAGAGCGGTACTGAGAATAAACATATTCCACTATGCACCAACAATTTACCCATATAAATTACCATCAATTTTTGTACTCATTGCGTCTAGTAGGGACGATAAATAGACGAAGAAGGTTGCGTTTCGATTTAATTTGAGTCTCTTACCACTCCCTGACACGTGTTTCTGGGTCTACCCGTCCTTTTTTTTCCTTTTAGCTCCCTTTAGAATATATAGACTTCAGTATTTTATTCACTTATATACCTATGTTCCAAAAACTATTATACGGTTATCAAAAACTCATTATAAATATTTCATTTTAACGGACGCTTATGCCGCAGCCTCCTAAAGCATTACTTAATATTTTACACCCCTCTAAAAACATTTAATTAAACATTATGACCGTTTCTAACACCTTCAGCTTAATATCTCTTTTGAGCCCTGTTTAACTGTCAGTTAAAGTACAATTAACTGTAAGGTAATTACTTGTTTCGAATGAATAAAACATTGTAGTTAGACTCAAACGCCTCTATCGTGTTCAAATTTTTGCTGTTACTAATTCCCGCACGTACTGTAGATAAGGTAGTTTAACAGAGTCGTACTAAATATGTAATTTAAAGATTATAAGAGTTTTTGAAACGCCAACAGCAAGAGTTTTTGTAACCGAATTTAAATTAACATGTCTATCTCATCGTATCTAAAAATTTTGATGGATGAAACCGGGCGGAAACTATAGAAATGAATGAAGACAAGAAGAGAAATCAAAGGAAACGAAAGCATTGACAAAGAAAAATTACGAAAAATAAATAAAGAAGTATTAAAAGCTATAAGGAAAGGTTTAAGAATAAAAAGATCCACCGAACTATAGAAGAGAATAAAAGTCCTGAGAAAAACCCTAAGCAATGGAAAATGTGAAATACATAAACTAAAGAACAAGGAAGGAGTTCCCATATCAAATATAAAAGAACTACTACACATAGTTAAAGACTTCTATTAAGAACTATACACTTGATATGTCAAAGAGAAGACCAAACGAACTTAAATTCTGCCACAAACATCACGCAAAATCATCAATCAGACTTCAGAGCTCATGCCAGAGATCACACTAAGCGAAACCCAAAACGCAATGAAAAATATGACACACAACAAAGCACCAGGAGAAGGTGGAGTCGTAATAGATGCTATAAAGATGCTGTTTATACTGTTGCATACCGGAAACATGAGACAATGCAGTAACAACTTTACTACACAAGAAAGGAGACAAGTCGCACCTAGAAAACTATAGACCAAGCTTATATATAGAATAATTACGACAAGACTAGAAAAAAAGGCGTCTTCGATACCGTAGAATTAGACAGCATTGTAACTGCCCTGAAGAATAGTAAAATAAATTAATATAAGGTTAAACGCTCGAATAAACGAACTTTGATCAAATGAAAGGCAGATATCGAGCACAGTTTATTAATTAAATCTTGCCCAAGTAGTTTCGCTTCCTAGAGAATCTTCAGGGGCATTTCGTCAATTTTGGCCTATCCAACAATCATAGAATGTCATAAACATAAAATTGTACATTACACTACACTACACAAGGACAAAGAGTTTAAAATTTTTAAAGTTACATTATGGTCGGCATCAGGAGAGGGAATGACGGCATTGCTTCTTCGTCTTTGTTGTGATATGTAATTTAAAGCTTTCTTTGGCCATCTATCTTCATTCATTTGCTTCACGTGGCCATACCACACTAGTTGTCTTGTTTAAATTCTGACTACACTGGAAAATACAGTATTTGTCCTCCTTCTAATACCTTCATTCCTGATATGATCTTTTTTGGATACACAAAACCGCTCTCCTTAGAAAATCAATTTCTACTACTTCTATTCTTTTTCTATCTTTTTTCGTGATCTGCCAAACTTCTGCCCCATCTCATAATAGACACTACAAAGGTTTGATAAATTGTCAATTTCGTTTCTTGTCTAATATCTTAAGACCACAGTAGAGAGTTTAGAATGTTTACCGCTTTTTTCCCTGATACGTTCTGTTTCCGATAACTTTTTTGGCAGTACCTTCTTCAGATATTATGGGTCAGAGATATTTATATTCATTGCATGTTATTGTGTTTTTAATTTCTAACCCTGGATATTCTTCATCGTCTCCTATTTTAAGATACTCTGTTTTTGACATATTTATATTGAGGCTCCATTTTCCATATTCTTTCTTTAGTTTTCTAAACATGTAGTCCATGTATTCCTCATCATTCGCTACGACTACCTGATCATCTGCGAAAAATAAAGTTGTTGACATTTACCACCTCCTTGTCCATTCCCATTCCGGATACTTGTTTCCTCCACTGCTCTAGTGATGAATGAATATATATTTTAAATAAGGTCGGAGATAGACAACATTCTTGTTTAAGTCCCTTTGTTATTGGAAATGATTCAGATGTAAAGTTTCGTTCTTTAACGACACTTCTTGTATTTTTGTATATATTTGCGATAGCATCCACATCTCTACTGAGACCTATTTTCGTCAATGTTTGAAACAGTTTTTTCAAAGGTACCGTATCGTATGCCTTTTCTAAATCCTCAAACAGTAGGTGGGTAGATAGATTCCTTGCCTTCCGTTTTTCGATTACCTGCTGCAGAACGAATATACCATCAGTGCATGATCTTCTTGCACGAAATCCATTTTGTTCTTCTATGCCTTCGTATCCTGATTCTATTCTCTCTTTTATTATTCGCCCGTACAACCTTCCCACTGAGCTGATAACAGTTATTCCCCTATAATTAGAGCATTTGCGTTTATCCTCTTTCTTAAATATTGAGCTGATGTATCCAAAATTGAAATCATCAGGAATATTTTGTCCTTATATACTTTACCAAGGCAATTGGGAGGTCTCCAGGTCCTGCTGCTTTACCGTTTTTCGATCTTTTGAAGGCATAGCTCAACTCTCCGGTTGTTATCTTAATTATTTGTGTATGTTCGGATATTTCTTCCATTTCTATCTCTTGAAATTTACATCTATCCTCTGTGGGTAAGACCTCATAATGCTGTTTCCACTGTTTCAGATCTATTAACTATAAAATAGATTTTTCTTTTTCTTCCCTATGGAGAGACTTTATTATCTTCAATGTTGGCCCAACTCTTGTTCCACTCATATACGTATTCAATAAAAAATATTTTCATTAAAAGAACTTCAAATTGGACATCAAGGAAACGAAGAAGCGGACCGTATTGCCCAACAAGCAAGAAACAGTGAAACCGCAAGTAAAGTGAGAAATGTAGTGCTAAACGACTTAAAATCATTTGTTAAAGTTAAGATTGAAAATTTGTGGCAAAACCAGTGGGGCAATTCAACTTCAAAACTTCGCAAAGTAAAAATATATGTAAAACCGTGGAAATGTGAAATTTCCAAGAGGGCTCATCAAGTCGTTCTTACTCGTCTTCATTTAGGACATACCCGACTTAGCCACGGGCATATAATAGATCATACTAGTCCTACTTAAGTATGTCCTTTTAGAAATTCCAAGATACCAGTTGCGAAGACAAACAAACCACATCATCGGATCAACAAGTGAAATCTTATGAGAAAAATGTAAAATTGAACAATTGGTAAAATTTCTTAAAGACATTAATATACTTAACAAAATTTAATATTTATAAGTCAATTATCTTATCTTCTTTTGGTGCCTATCCTCTGTGGATTTTGGTAATTACGTTGGTCCATCTTTGAACTTTGTTGGCAGCTGCTCTAAATAAATGTATGTTAGTCATTCCTGCCCACTGTCTGATGTTTTTCAACCACGATGTTCTTCTGCGCCTTGACGTCTTTTGCCTTCTATCGTGCCTTGTAAAATTAGTTGAATTAGTTGATACTTCTCATTGCGCATCACATGCCCTAGGTATGTCATCTTTCTGATTTTCTCGATACGCATAATATCCAGATCTTTATTCATACGTTTGATCACGGTGTTGTTTGTAACATGATGGATATAGGAATTTCTGTGCATGCAGCGGTAGCACCATATTTCGAAGGCTTCTAATCATTTGGTTGTTGTCTCCGTCAAGGTCCAGGCTTTGACTCCATTTTGCTTTAAGTATAAATTTTTAATTAGGCGTCAATCTTTGTCATCAATACTAGATTCTTTCAGTATCTGAAATAATTTTTGATGTTGCACCTTGTAAAAGTATTCGTAGATTTCGCAATTTACGTCTTGAGCTCTTTGTATCAATACTTGTATAGAAAATAGGGCCTCTCGCGTTCCCAGTCCGCTTTTAAACCCAAACTGAACACTGATAATGTTTTTTTCAAGTTTTCTATATATGCGAGAATGAATAACAGAAAGAAGGATTTTGAGTTCATGGCTCATTAAGCTTATGTGGCATTTGCCTTTTTGGGGAGAGGGATGAAGGTAGAAACTAGCCAATCTGTAAGAAATTCTGCCGTTTCATAGATATTGTTCAGTAGACTCATCAGGAGTTTGAGTTGGTTGTTTTTAAATAGTTTTAATGTTATAATGTAATTATCTCATGTATATGTTTATATGTCGCTAATAACTCAGATGTTGATGCGATAATGTTTGTAAATAAAAAAAAAGAAGTAAACGTACAATTTAATTAAAATATGTTTTTATAAATGGGTATAGGGATAATGTTGTCAATGATCTTTTATATTTTATCTCTCACTCACGATAAACGCAGGCAGTTGTTAAACGCATAAAAGTATTTAATGCACAACTATGGCGACATAATGTATACTCTTACTAAAAATAAAATACTTACATCTTCCTTGAAGAAATCTTAAAAAAACCAAATTTTTTTGTAAACTTACTAGCATAGTAGGTATGACATAAATATGACTTATTGGTAATTAAATTAACAGTTTCAAAAGTATTGTTTGTTTAATATATTCTGTTTCTTTATAACCTTATAAATTTTATGGAGATATCTTCCTTATTTTTTAAATGTGTATCTCTGTGTCCGGATCTGGTTTAATGACGGCATTATTTACAAATTTTTGATTATTAGCAGCTCTATCACGTACATGTATCATATTATCACAGCGTATATCGGATCCTAATGCTCGTAAAATGTTTTTTTCATGTGGTACGGTCATATAGCGAATGATGTATGTTTCTTTCATAGCTCGATATTAATGACTTCCTGAAAGTGTGTGGAAAAAATATATTTAATATAGCTGTTTGGTATTCGGACAATGCGCGCAACGTTTTTGGAATTTAAAATGGCCCGTTTTTAGATTCTAGGGCCCTTTTTAACTCGACTGGGAGTTTTATGCTTCCGGGCTTTCCGTACGTAAGGTGAAATTTTGTGACGCATATGGGTGTGTCTACCGTAATAAATTTTTACTGGGATAATTGGGGTAGGTAGTTAAATTGTCTCAATGCACATGTTTTTTGGTTTTTAGACATCTGCTAACCTAGATTAATAAATTTAAACAAGTACGTTTTTATTTCCGAATCGCTGAAAAATATGCTTGTAATCTCAAAAAAGCAACACATAATAAATCAATATACAGATTTTTTTTATATGAAACTACTTCAATCACTAGGGTTATTAACAATGATTGATTTTATAGGTAACATAAATATAAAAAAGATAAAAAATACAATTAGATTTTGTTTATTAGTCCTTAGGAATCCAAAAAAATATGGTACCATTGTGGTCACTATGTTCACTTAGAATGTCTTTTATTGTTGTAGGTAATTGTTCATGTTGTCTTTCAAATGCGTACAACGTATCCACAAATAAGTGATGTACTGTTAGATCACTATCACACGCGTAACACAAAGGTTTGGGTTAAGTCTGGAAAATCTAAGTCTGAAGAGGATAACTTAATCTCTTCTTTTCATAGGTAGCCTCCATGGTAGGACAGTCTGTTATGTGGATCTAATGTTAGAATTTGAGACATCCCATGTTTCCTGCCATTTGTTTATTATTTTCTTTTTAAAATATTGTTTGACATCAAGGTGGTGACAAGTAAACATTGACAATGAAATTGGTTTCTCAATTGCTTGTGTTGCAACTTTGTCGGCTCATTCATTACCTTTTATTCCACAATGTGAAAGTGGCCAAAACAATTCTATAATTGATTTGGCATATCATGAGTTACGACTTAATTAAACTTAAAATAGGGTGTTTAGTAAAAAGTTTGTTTAATGACAATAATGGGGTGTAAAGCTAGTTCGCGTCCGTAGTACCCTGATCCCGATCTCACGTTTATATCTACCAACGAAACGGGCTCAAAAAATGCCTTTAAGAACGCCACAAGTGAGGTTCTCGATAACTTTCCTAAATCCCAACATAGACCAATAATTACAACCGTGGGCATCACCATCCCTATTATAAATTTACTCCCCTTGCCAAGATGGAATTTCCAGAAAGCAAGGTGAGAAGAGTTTAAATTTCAACTTGAAAGTGACATCACACATATCAAACCCGAGGTTCAAAATTATGAAAGATTCGCATCACTAGACTAGAAAGATTATGAAAGAACTGCTTGACTCAACAACAAAGCCTACCGATAATGAAGCTCATCGAACCAGAAGAACTTGAGGAAGCTCTAAATTTAATGAAATGTCGTAAAGCCGCAGGAGTTGACAACATTTATCCTGAATTTATAAAACACATTGGTCCGAATGCCAGAAAGTGGCTTCTTAAATTCTACAATTAAATACTAACTAAGCAGAAGTCTCCAAAATCCTTCAAAAAAGTAAGATCATCGCAATATCTAAACCTGGGAAAGATCCTGCATTACCTGAGAGCTACAGACCAATCGCTCAAGATTTTCGAGAGGATAATCCAAACGAGACTATTTTACTTTACAAAGTCAAATATTCCTAAAGAACAAGCTGGATTCATGCCGGGAAGAAGCTGTAACGACCAAGTCCTCTCCTTAACAACGGATTGACGAGTCTCTCCTTATTGAGAACGGATTCCAAAAGAAACTGAAAACAGTGTCAGCATTCATAGACTTGACCTGCGCCTACGACACAGTGTGGAAAGAGGGCCTTTTATATAAAATATACCAGATGTTACCGTGACGTGCGTTCAACAGGTTATTAAACCAAATGCTAAGTGACAGACTTTTCCAAGTACACCTTAATGGGAAAAATAGTAACTTTAGAAACCTGCAAAACGGCTTGCCACAAGGGTCAGTTATGTCTCCTCTACTTTTTAATATTTATACGTCAGATGTACCAACTACCACCTCGCGCAAATTTATTTATGCCGATGACATGGCCTTGGGTGCCCAAGAAGAAGACATAAACATCGCCGAATCCACCATAAAAGCAGATCTAAACACTGTTAACAGATACTTTAAGAAATGTACAACAACTGATACTACAACCAAACCCATCGAAAACTGAAGTAACAGCTTTCCACCAAAACAACAACAAGGCAAATTACAGACTAAACATAGAATGCGATGGAACCAGGCTAAAGCACAGTGCTAACCCAAAATACCTCGGCGTAACTCTAGATCGTACCCTAACATTCAAAGCAAAATTAAGACCCGCAATAATATTATCCATAAGTTAGCAAATACATCATGGGGGTCGAATGCAGAGGTAATAAGAATGAGCGCGCTGTCCTTAGTATATCCTACTGCAGAATATTGCGCTCCTGTCTGGCTAAATAGTCATCACACAAAAGTCATAGATACCCAGTTAAATCAAACAATGAGGCACATAACGGGAACTATAAAGCCCACAACAACCCAGTGGCTTCCAGTTTTAAGCAACATCGCTCCACCAGCAATAAAACAACTAGCCGCACTCAACACTCTAGTTCAAAAATGCCAACAAAACCCAGAACTACCGATAAACACAGACATGGCTGAACTACACCAAAGGCAGTTAAGACTGAAATCCAGACATCCACCTACTAGAACTGCTACAAAATTGGCTGTTTTCACTACCGAAGAGCACTGGATGGGCGAATGGAATCCAGACATCAGAAATTCCAATCTGATAGAAAACCCCACAATCAAACCAGACGGCTTTTCTCTTCCCCGTCGTGAATGGTGCAACCTAAATAGAATACGAGTTGGTCATGGAATTTGTAACAAATCGCTGAATCAATGGGGTATAAATGCCAGCCCGGAATGTGACAAATGCAGCGCCGCTGAACAAACAATTAACCACATCGTCTTCGAGTGTCCAGCCACCAAGTTCTATAGCAGCCTTCAAGAAATCCACCAACTTACTCCCAAGGCGACAAATTGGCTTCGAGGATGTAACTTTCGACTTTAATTTTAAAAAATTTTAATTTTATAATATAAAACATATTATGTTCTGTGTCAGTGTTTACTTATTTATTATTGTTATTGTCACTTTTTTCTTCCTTTTCTTTATGTTAAAGCTGCAATGTGTAAAGTTCATACGAAAATATATAATGAGGATAATGAACTTTAATGAATATGGATGGACTTGTGACGACTATTTATCTTCTCTAAGGCTTTGGTTATAAAGAGGTACGATGAAGTATCAGATTTTGTAAATGATGTAAGACTGATATCGCACTTTAAAAAAGATATTGTCCGAGGTGGAGGATTATCAGAATTTGTATGTATATAGGAGGTTCAGTTATGTGTAGTTTTTTTAGAATTATGCTGATACGATGATAGAATAGTGAATCTAATCTTCTTTGTGACTAAAACGTCAAGAAAAAGCTGTCAGCAAAAGTGTTTCTCATAACAGGAATGGTTGGATTTGCCGCCATCATTTTAGCATATGAAAAAATTAAATATTCCCTTCTAAGCTGAAGTAAAGGCTCCACAGATTTACAGTAGATGCTCTTAATAGGGCTTTAGTAATGTGATCCCAATATTTTTGCCGAGTTTTAATAATCATAATCAAGTTTGAACGAATTGGGGATCTGTATAAAGTCATTAATGTATGAAAATCCGCGCCTCATTGCTTGTGAGCTATACTTCTTTATAGATTTAGTCCATTTTGTGTAGATTATTAAAGAAAGTGCACATGTTCTTTCCAAGTTAAACAACTATCTGATACCATGCTAAAAATATTAATAGATTTTATATCTTCAATAGAATTGGTATTTAAAACTAGGTTTGGATGGATTAAACTAGCTCTAAAGCGTTTGCTGAAAAGCATAGCTTTTCTTTTATTGAAAGAGAACCGTAGATCAGTAGTATTAGACCAGTTTTCTATATTATTAATGGCTCCTTAAATATGATGTGATCGATGATAAATTTTTTCCTCTTGAACAGATGACCAGGTCGTCCACAAATAGATAGGCTTAGACTAGAGGTGAAAGTGAGTTAGCAACATTATTTACTGCGATAAGAAATAACGTAATACTAAGAGTGGACCTTTCAGGAATACCGTTTGATTGGGTCTTAATATCAGAATAAATGATGTCTATTCGAACTTGGGAATATCGATTCAGAAGAAAGTTTCAGATAAAATGCAAGATGTTTCCTTGAATTCACCAGCTTGACAAGGTATTTAAAATATCTTGTCTCCAAATTGTGTCATAGGCGTAAGTTATATCAAAGAAAACAGCTAAGCAGTCCTGCCCACATCCAAATGATTCATGTACTACAAAATCTATGTCTACTATGTAACTTATAGAATTGTTTTATCAATTTAGCTAAGTATGTAATGAAATTATAAATATTTTATGTATCTGGATGACAATTTCTAATACCTACATTGTTTATTTTAAAACTGATAGTAAATGCCATCGTAGCATTGCTTTAAAAAATACTACAATGTAGTTGTATATGAAGAATCTGTTTTAAAGTCGTAGCTTGAGATCCATTGAGCATACGTGGAAAGCACAGAGAACTTGAAAAAGCTGTTGAATTAGAAAATATTCCAGTTCACCATTCGTAATTAAAAAGACCTTGAAAATAATTCGCTTATCTTTATTTCCATTGTTGATTGTACCTATACTGTTGTGACAAAAATCAGTAGTATTGCCGTCTTAAATATTAACAAACCACCTCCTATATCTAGGCCAGCCCAAGCAATCAAGCACGACCTCATTCTACTGTAGACTTTGGCGATTGTAACAGCCATCTTGAACAGTGGAAATATAGAAATTGTATGGTGCAAACGGAATAAACGCTTATATCTTTTGTTTGATGTCAAATAACGATTAACTTTAAAATCAATAGTATGGTATTGAAAATACAAGCTCGACTCAAGCTCAAGGTTTTCACGAAAAGTTCTAACTGATTTCTCACACAGCCAACATCACCCAGTAATAACGATAAGAGGGACGATAATACCTTAATTTGTTCTATCTAACTTCAAAGATCGAATTTTAAAAAGGCGAACTGGAATGATTTCTATACCGACCTGGATAAATATCTAGGGTAGATAATACCTAATACCAAAAACTACGACAGATTTGCTGGTGCTGTCTTAAGCGTAGCCAAAAAATACATACCAAAAGGATATCGCAGTGAATAGATCCCTGCTTGGTCACAAAATAGCGAGGAATTATACCAGAACTCTTGAAACTGTCAATCAAGCATTAGCGGATCAACTACATTACAGCTCGGATGCCGCTAGAAGCCAAAAGTGAACTTTTGTTTACATTGCATTGATTTTTAGACATCGTGTAGGTAACCATGGTCATTATTAAGAAAAGTAAGCAATGGTGCCCCTATAAAACGCCAAAGGCAGTCGTTAAGTTAGATATCCATAAAAACATGATGAATCATAAACACAAATTTGAGTACAAATACGGAACATTCCCACCCCTTCTCCAACAAAGACATATCAAAGGCTCTTAGAGATGTTAAGTCAGAAAAAGCACCAGTAATTGATAACATTCACCCAATATTCCTGTTTTAGTATTGGGGTTTAAGTTGTAATGTGCACTGATATTAACTCACCAAATAAGTTTAAGAATGGTCTACCGCAAGGGTCAGTACTTTCTCCACTGAGATATTGTGAAGACTACATGATATAAGTACTTAGGATATGTTGGGTAGAAATAATCAGACATGTGAGCTTCCACGTCGCATATGATAACCCGGGGCAGCGTTTGTTAAATACACTATGTATTTATGCATGCTTATGTATGTATGTATGCTATACTATGTATGTATGCTTTATAGACCTGACAAGGGCTATCGATCGCATCCAAGTCAAAGACGTCTTACACCTACTGTATAAAAGAAACATACCAATCAATATTATACAAACCAATGAAAACATCTACTTCTATAATCGAATACAGGCTAAGGTAAATGGAAAACTAACACAGTGTATACCAGTACAAAGAGGAATCAGGCAGGGTGACTCGTTAAGCCCACTTTTCTTTATTATAATAATGGATGAAATAATACAAGCAGTATGTAAAGGTCATAGCTACAGAATGGAGAACAAATAAATTTAACTATTATGTTATGCAGACGACGCCTCATTAATCGCCGAGACAGAAGACAAACTTCAAAGATTAACACATATCTTCTCTTTTAAAATAATAACATATTATTAAATTTTTGGTTTATTTTAGTATATTACGGTATATTTGCTGTAATATTTTCTTTTTCTTTTACAATAATATATACGCGTACTCCCACGTTTATCCTAAACACAAATATTACACTTGACTAAACGCAAAACCTTACAAAAATAAAATGAACCGATTCCATCAATATTTTCTCTTTCCTCTCGAAACAAAAAAATCCTTCACAGCCAAGTTTTAATCCAACAAAAATAAATCAGGCTGCTACCAAATATTTAGCAAAACCCTCGTTTGTACAAAAACTACGCCGTTCTTCGTCCGAGCATGTCGATCGGAAGTTGATTTACAAAAAAAACTTAACGTATAGGGTGTATGCATCCTACAGGCTTTAACTTTTCTCTTCATACTTTAACGTACCAAAACTCGAATAACTGAAAAATAAAGCGCTCGGGTTGGTTTATGGGTTTTCTATAGACGGCGCCACTACAAATAAGTGTGTTCCGTTGGAAAAGCAGACGTGGCTGTTCCTATGGCGAGACGGGAAGTCAACTTCAGAAGTGCGATTGAAAGTTATGAGTTGGGAACTGGTGGAATAAAACGGAAATTTTTTGTGAGATCATTAAATACACCGGAATAGCTGAAGTAGTTATTCAACTGAGATTTGTAATTTATTCTTGTGATTACTGAGTTGATCAAATGTCAAAGTATGAAAGTAATTGTTCTCAGTTCATATTTTTTGCATATATTTATAAAAGATGTAAATTTTAATCTACATAAATGCCAACATTCTGTCATATTTGATTCATTACCGGTACCATTTCTTACTTCGACGCGACGTAGTACTGTGTGGTCTTTGCTATATAAAAAATTCCGGTTTTGAGAAATCTCAAATCTCCGTTTCTGAGAATTCATAATAACTTTCTTAAAATGATTGCTAAAATGACTCTTAAAGTTTAAAATTATAACCCGGTGAACCATAGTGGGTAGAATATATTTAGATGCCTGTTGAACAAAGTGGCAATATTGGTAAGAGAAAAAAGTATTCTTTTTTTCTTAAAAACTCCTCTTAAACACCAAACAACATTTGTTGCAATCTGCACATACGATGGACTTCATATAACATATAAAGCCATCAGAAAGGGAGGATGAATATATATGTTCAATCAATTACATTGGGTATGTTTGTTACCATAGAAAATAAAATCAAGAGGACTATATTAATTTCTTTTTAAAAAGTTAAATCAGGAAATAATTTATATATACATACAGAAGATTATATGTAAATCCGTATTATTTACAAATTTTACTATGCGGGATAAAGATCCAAAAAACTTAGTAATTATTTATAACATAGATTGCTTTACAAAAGATGAACGAATTAGCGTTAAACACAGCCCAATGACTTTTACAGATGACTTCCACATTAATATAGTAAAACAATACGATAATTTTAAACAAGCCAAATAATAATAAAAAAAATTTATACACATTTAAGTAGTAAAAGAAAACTACAATTATTATAGAAAATAAATGTAAATTTTTTTAATTTTGAATATGTTGCCTGTGTGAGTCCATTTCAAATAGGTAAAAAGAAATAAGAATAAGACTCACAATCAGTTTATTCTACCAACAACGACCAGTTTCGCATACTATAATTTGCTATGCATTTTCAGGTCAACGGTAAATTACAGGATAATCCGTATTAGGGTGCTGTTTGGTACAGAATATACAGCAATTATGCCAATATTATATGTGTGTGATTATTAAATATGAATTTAAATTAATTAAATTATTAAATTAAATTAATTAAGTGAAAAATGATTTATAAAATTGAAATTAAATAAATATTAGAGATGAGAAGAAATAATAGAGAATGGTAATAGACTCAAATTAAATCAAAACGCAACAGTCTACGTATAGTTAAATAAATATTACTTACATGCCGATACAAGGATTATTATTACATGTTTGAGAAAACATACTTTAAAAATCCGTTTTGATAAACTGGTCACAGGTGATCATCGGTTTTATTGCAACTATTTAACAAATAAGGGGATAGTTCTTGAGGGGAAAAGATATTACCAACTAGACTAGGAATGTAGGTATTATGTAAATTGTTTGTTAAAAATTAAATGTAATGATATATTATTTAAAAGTTATTTATGTTTATTGAAGAGGTATATCTCTTCACTATTAATAGAAGAAATTTAATCAGAGGATGAAAAATATTGGGAAAAATAACTCCTATCTATGAACGAATCGTCGCTTTCAAGAGATCTTCGATACTGTCGGCATCAGACAAAAATTCTCCGTATGGTACTCATGAGGAGTTTACTTGTTTTTAATTCCGCATTTATCAGTTTGTATTATGGTATTAACTCATCTCTACTCAACTAGTATCGAGATGGGGGCCATAGAACAAGCTATTAATAATTGTAGAATAGACTTGAGATATAGGCAACTAATACATAATATATATGAAAATGCAACTATGATAGTACAACTAGACGAAAATACAAATCCCATCCCCATTAATGAGAGGAGTAATATCGCCAAAGCTTTTCAATCCTAGCCCTAGAAGACGTCTTCAAAACTACAAATTTGTAAACCTATGGCATTATGGTTAATGGCAACAAGTTAAACCATCTCAGATTCGCTGACGACATAGTGATTCTAGCGAGCACATTCGAGGAACTGCAAATTATGTTGGGGGAACTAGCAGCCAGCTCCTAATACGTCGGCCTAAAAATGAATATGAAAAAAACAAAATTAATGACAAACACAGGACCCCAGACATATAACTATAAACGGCAGTGAGATAGAACAAATCCAGAAATATATACGGGCAGGATTTGGAAAACTTAGTTAGATACTTAAGAACCGCAAAATACCCCAATATTTGAGGAGCAAAGTGTTCAACCAATGCATCCTTCCTATCATGACATATGGATGTCAAACCTGGACCCTAACCAAGGCAAACATGAATAAACTAGCCATAACAGAAAGAACAATGGAAAGAGCAATGTTAGGTATACGACTGTCAGATAAAAAAAAGACTGGGTAAAATCCAAAGCAAAAGTCGAGGACATAACAATAAAAATTGCAAAACTTAAATGGAGCTTCGCGGGCCACACTGCTAGACAGAAAGACCAACGTTGGAATACTACAATACAACATTGGAGACCTTAGGAAAGTAAACGACCAAGAGATGAGATGGATTGGTGGCAGTAGAAGAATAGCCGGAACAAATTGGAAATATGTTGCTCAGGATAGAGACCGATGAAAGGAGTTGGGAGAGGCTTATGTCCAAACATGGAAGACAGAAGGTTAAGAAGAAGAATAAGATTAACTCATCTCGTTTTCTGCATTTTAATTATTTTTAATTTCATGATTTATGAAACCTGTATAATCATTGAATACATTTACCACAGCATTTCTTTCAGAAATGCCTTTGTTATCATCAATCATTTACATATATATATATATATATATATATATATATATATATATATATATATATTATATATATATAAGGTTCTTGAACTCCTAAGTGGAGCATAGAGCTTCAGTGAAAACGCGCCATCGGGTTCTATTTTGCGCTAAGGCCTTCACCTCATTGCAAGACTTTCCTTGTTTTCTTATCTCGTCCATGATGGATCTTCTCCAAGTTTGTACTGGGCGACCTTTTTTTCGTTTTCCTTGGGATTCCACTCTAGGGCAGTCTTTGCAATACTGGAGTTATTTTTTCGGAGTGTGTGACCGATCCAACCCCACTTTCTGGACTTTATTTCATTTACTACCCTCTTTTGTTTGGTCAGGTGTAGTAAGTCTTCGTTTCTGATGATGTTAGGCCAGAAAATACGAACAATTCTTCGTAGACATTTATTAACAAAGACCTGCAGTTTGTCTGTAAGGGTTTTTGTCGCTTTCCAGGTTTCACATCCATAAAGTAGTACAGACATGGAATATGCGGATCTTTTTCCTCGTAGTGTATTCTCCAGACCTCCAAACAGGGTTGAGCATGCTGAAAGCTTGTTGCGCTTTTCGTATCCTCATACGAATATCGTCTTCTGTACCTCCGCTTTCTGTTATGACACTTCCAAGATACGTAAAGTTTTCCACATTTTCAATCTGCATGTTATTAATGGTGAATAGCGTGTTGTTTCTTGCATTTATTCTCATGGATTTAATCATTTACATAATAGTGTACAATTACTGTTCACCATATAATGTAAATTTATCTGCATTTGCAACATTTATCGTGGTTTATTCTACCATGATTTTTGCCCTTTTCAACTGTTGTCCTTTTTTAAAAAGTACTGCGCATACTTCAATGCGATATAATAAACTAAATGCATAATACGTGGATAGGCACTGACGAATTGAAACGAATTGACACATGTCTCCTAGAGTTTGTGACGCATGGTAACTATAAAGTGTTTATGTGCGGCACGTGTCTCTAAGGACATGTCTCATATTACGGATATTATAACCGAAAATTAAATTTTTTCTACCTATGACTATTTTGTATACTTAGAACCATGAACAAATACCATTTTTATCGATACCAATGCGTTGTGTTATTCAGTTTTGCTACAACACATTTGAAATATTATATGCATGCCATTGGAGATATGTAACGTAAGATATGACTTCATTTTATATCTTAAATTTTATTTTTTTCTGAAGTTGCCACTACTTTTAATATGTTTTGTCATCAGTGGCGGATCCCAGGGGGGTTCACAGGGGTCATTATTCCTCCCAAACAACATTAAATATCAATTCTAACAAATTAATTTAAAACCCATCAACCCCATAAGCAGGAAGTCAAGAGTTGAAATAAATCAAACTCATTTATTCTAGGAATAAGGTAGAATTACGCGGAAACCATTTTACATTGCTCTTTAAAAAACTCAACAATTCTGAATACAGTAATACCTAGACTAACGCTACGCCGACTTCCGCGAATTTAGAGTTAGGTACGCGATTTTCAAATTTTGTCAATTCGTCATTTGAGTGCCAGAGAAGTGTCCATGTCTGTCCAGTCTGTAACATTGTTCAATCAGGAGCATTTTCTTCTTCCCGAACCCCTTCCATAATGGGTCGTAACAAGTTATATTTTTCTACTCTGTAAATATGTCCTAGATAACTCGTTTTTCCGTTGTTAACAATATTTATGAGTTCTCTCGCAGTCCTCATTCTTCTTAGTTGTTGGTCACGTGTTCTGTCCACGAAATCTTCAACATCCTTACGAAAAACACGCATATCAAAGGCTTCCATACGCCTCGTACTTGTAATTCCGAGAGTCCATGTTTCTACTCCGTATAACAATAAGGAATGAATTAATGTTTTTACAAAATATTATCGGATATCCAACGAGTTTATAGAGTTTATTAGGAATGTTTAATATATACATTCATTAATGTTTACACTTACATTGAGGTATTGCATTTAAATTAATTGTCATTAAAATACCTAGTTTAAATTGACAGTTCTTGATTTTTCAGTATTTATATTTTAATAACTTTCCTTTGGTTTAATAGTCTTGTACACTTGCTTTTACTGTCATAGAGTATGTAGGTTAATTTATTTTTTTTTTTGTTTATGTTTAAGACCACTTAATATTGTACCCTTCTTTGCACCCGTAGGATATTAAGGTTTTAATAACTTCTCATATTAGCCATTGAAAGGTGCAAAAATCTAAATCCTAAAGATCTAAATCTAAATCCCGACAAAAAATTCTGGATCCGCCACTGGTTGTCATATTATTATAAGTAAATTGCTTTATAAAAATTAAAGTGCTATAATAACACTTTTCCATAATGATATAAAATACAGGGTGATCTATTTAACATTACCAATAAAATAATGTATCTGCGTTTTGACTTACTCTGTATTCAATTAATGTCATCATAATTAATCATTTTTATAATTTGACAATTTTTAAAAAAACTGTACTGTACATAGATGGACAAAAAGGATACTAGAATGGATACCAAGATATGACGCCCACCCAAGCAGAGGTTGTTCACCAACACGTTGGACTGAGGATCTAAAATGTTGCCATAGAAATGTGCTTTCTTCTTCTTCTTCTTCAAGTTCCACTCTTATCGGAGAGTGGAAATCATTCTGGCAATTATAATTTTATTGGTTACTCGCCTGAATAGTTCAATTGAACTGCATCCAAACCGTTCACGGAGATTGCGTAGCCACGAGATTTTACGTCTTCCTACGCTTCTTCTACCTTTGATTTTACCCTGCATTATATTCCTTAGTAGTTCGTACTTTTCACCTCTCATGACGTGCCCCAAGTATTCCAATTTCCTGATTTTTATAGAATTTAAAACTTCGCATTGTTTTCCTAGTTGTTCGAGAACTTGTTCGTTTGTTTTGCGATCCATCCATGATATTTTCAAAATACGTCGGTAACACCACATTTCGAATGCTTCTAGGTTTTTAGTGTTGGATCTTTTAAGGGTCCAAACTTCAACTCCATACAAAAGGGTAGAGAAAATATAACATCGAAGCATTCTTATCCGGAGCGATATATTGATATCGCGATTACAAAAAAGTTTTCTCATTCTATTAAAAGTTGACCGCGCAATTTCAATGCGGCATCTTATCTCTTTTGTCTGATCAGTATCTTCTGTGATCCATGCTTCAAGGTATTTGTACGAAGATATTTGTTCAATTTCTGTATTATCTAGTACTAGCTTAACTTTGATGTTTTGTGCTTTTGTAAATACCATGAACTTGGTTTTCTTCAAATTGATTTTTAGTCCATAATCGTTGCAATATATATCTAGTTGTTCAGCAAGGTGTTGCAGTTCTTCTAGTGTTCCTGCCACAAGGACGGTGTCGTCAGCATATCTTATGTTATTAAGTGGCTATAAGGCCCTCACTGCTCACGGCAAGCGCTAATTCTGAGATGGCTTCACTGTATAAATTGAATATTAAGGGTGATAAAATACACCCTTGGCGGACCCCACGGCGAATCTGGATATCCTTGGTCAGTTCGTTTTCAACTTTCACTTTTGCTGTTTGATTCCAATAGAGGTTACAGATGATTCTAATATCTCTACTGTCTATGTTTTTATTTAATAAAATTTCTTTAAGTCGATTATGCTGCACTTTGTCAAATGCCTTCTCAAAATCAATGAAACAGGCATGTACTTCCTGATTAATATCTAAGCATCTCTGCGAAAGAACACTTACTGCAAACAGTGCATCTCGTGTTCCCAGTCCTTTCCTTAAATCCCATTTGTGTATTACTTATGCCTTCATCTAATGTCTTATGTATTCTATTGTGAATTACTTTTAAAAACAATTTCAAGACATGACTCATTAAGGCTATGGTGCGATGTTCATTGCACTCCTTTGCATTGGCTTTTTTGAGAAGCAGTATGAATGTTGATTGGAGCCATTCTTTAGGTATTATACCTGTTCTATATATGGTATTGAAGAGATCCAAAAGAAGATCAATAGATTCAGTATTCACAATTTTAAGTAATTCGATAGAACTTCATCAGGCCCGGGAGATTTACCACCTTTAGCTTGTTTCGTTGCATATTCAATTTCTTCTCGTATAATGGCAGGCCCAGTATCATCCTTAAATTCTTTTGGTGCTTCTGTTCTTTCTTTGTCTTCAAATAGTTGTGCTATATATTGTGTCCATCTCTGCATTTTTTGGTTTATATCTGTTATAAGTGCACCCCTTTCATCTCTTAGTTGCCTAGTTTGAAGTGTTTTTCTCATTCCTGTTAATTCTCTAATTCTTTTATGCATGTTAAAAAAGTCATATTTTTTCTCAATTTCTTCTAGTTCTTGGCACTGCTCATGTAACATTCTCTCCTTAGCTTCTTTTAGAAGGAAATGTGCTACAAGAAATGTAGCACAATTTTAGAAATGTGCTACAAGACCGAAACAGATGGAAAATTATTAAGGAGATGTATGTCCAGCAGTGGACAAGCGAAAATTGAATAAAGTAGCAATAGATAATTATTGTTCTTATCCTCCTATGTAATTAAACAGGGCGTTAAGCGTAATACGATATTCATGTAATATTGTTCAGAACTTGGTAAATAACCAGCATAACAGGTTATAATTTTATATTCTTGTAACAGGAAGTAAATCAAAGTTTAAATTTAGAGTAATGGCTGATCTTTTTAAAATAAATATACCTGATCTAGCACACCGTTATAAAACACACGGTAACATTGTATATAATTTTAATATGAAGTTTATTCTATCTACAATTTTCGTAAATAACTTTTTTTGTATTTTTTTGATCTACTGATCTTCCTAACGTAAATTAATCACCCTATATATATATATATATATATATATATATATATATATATATATATATATATATATATATATATATTGTTAAAACTTCATGTTATTACAATTACAGTTCTCAATAAAAAACCACGCTTCGTTCTAAGCTCATACAGCTTCCGTAACAATGAATGAAAACATCATTCAAGGAAAAAACTCCGTAATACGTGCCGGATATTTTCTGGTTGTGGAAATCCTTGAAATATATTTCTATATACTGCGGCCAGGGAAGAGCATTTTCCTTTTAAAAATCATGCCGTTGTTTGCTTACATCTCGTGAAAATTTTTCACTATTATTATTGTTCGTTGAGGCTAGGAAAAATTCGCTCGATGCGTGCATATTTATATTCGAGAAATTTCTTTTCTTAGCATTTTCCGCTGTTTGGTATTTAGTTGTGAAATAAAGTTTTTAAACGAATGGAATAACCCAGCTAGAAAAGTTGCATAGATATTCGACTGCATGGTGATAAAAAAAAGAAGTATAATTCAGTGTATTAATATATTCTAAATCACCTACAGTATAATATTTAGTCACCAAAAGAATTCTGTGGTATAGAAAATCTGTCCTAATAGAAATCTGTCCATAGAAAACTATTTCAGTCTACTGTCCAGAACGTCTTTTACTTGAAGTCTGGAGTTATTAGTGGGAATACAAAGAAGATATTTTACCTAAACGTGATCCATTCTGTAGTGATGAATGAAAACAGGACATGGACTTAGTCCAGTAACAATAAAGAAGCGCTTAGAAGGTGAGATAGAAATTTACCGAAAAAACCAGAAACTGTAACTGCTGTTTGAAAATCCAGATTTGGAAATTAAAAAATTAAAATAAAGGAAGGATGGACAAGGTGGACTAATTACGCACAGAGAGCAAGAAAGCAAGAACTATCAAGAGAGTATTTCTGGGTGAAACGGGAATAGAAGAAGATTCATCGCAATTCCAGATACTTGTTAGGGAAACGCCATCTAACTCGACTGATAGATTTTTGAAAAAAACTTCTTTATTTGTTCTCATCAACTGCTGCTCGAATACGTTTAATATTTTTTCAAAAACGTTGGAAAATTTCAGGATGTCTGATCATAAATTGTTAGATCCAATCCTCTTCAGGAAGAAAATCGTTGAAAATTTTGGCATCTCCTCTAGAACAGTTTAAATTTTCCCTCCCTTGCGTTTATAGGCAACCCATACTTTCCCATATAAATTAGCCACTTGACAAATTGGTTATTTTCTATGGAAATAAATACGTTTTTACTTTCTGGTATTGTGGAATGTCCCCCTTTAAATTTATTTAAGTTGGTCCATCTTGGAATCTCACGTTTTTGTTATGTCCTTCTGTGTGAGATATTACCTCTTCTAATTTCGTTTACTGCCTGGGGTTAACTGCAATGTGGATTGAGAAGCTCTGTGGTTACCATATCCAGTCACAACCCCGGATAAAATATGGAGGTGATTGGCAAGGTTAGCAACCTACCAATCGTAAAAGCGAGTATTGCTCAACGAAACTAAGATGAGAACAACCAAAACGCAGATGAGAATTACCACATGGAATGTCAAAAAAAAAGGAGAAGGACAATCAAAATTAGGTGAATATATACTAATCTAAAGTAGAGTAGCAAAATCAAACAGGGCCAAAGAAAGTGGAAACTTACTAATACACCAAAGATACTAAAATCAAATTAGAGTGTTAAAACGTATCAGAAAGGATTATAACAGTAGAGATAAAGACGATAGTATAGAGCAAAGCTGGGAAAAACCCAAAAATAACATAATTAACGCCGAAATAGAATCACTTAGCGAGAGGAAAGTAATAAACACTAACACATTAAAAAAGAAACCTCCATGGTTTAGAGAGAAAGTGAAGATGAATTTAGAAGAAAAGAAAAAAGTTTTTTTACAATACAGACAGATCACAACAAACACAGATCACAATAAAACGAATACTTTAGTTAGACCAATAAGAAGGGAACACTGGCAGAGCTTCTCAACACAGATGGAACACGACTTCTACGAAACACAGAGAGAAAAAATATGGAGAATGATGAGAGGACAAAGAAAAGAGATGAACGTACTAATAAAAATGACCGCTACTTTTGACCCCTATTTGCTACAGGTGAAGATAATGAACTACCAACACCAGAGGTGATGGCATATCTATGTTTTGTGGTCCTTAAGAAGACATTTGACAGGGTCAAATTAAAGGAAATTATTTTATCTAGCTACGGTGAGCTCGAAACAGAAGTAAATTAAGTGAATAGAGCAAACAGGGCAGCATTTTGCCTAAATAAAACAATGGATAAAAAAAATATCGGAAAAGAAATGAAAGGCAGAATTTACAAAACAGTCATCAGCCCAATAATGACTTACGTGACATAAACACGATCTCACAAAACGAGGACAAAAAGAAGGTTATAAACAGAGCAGATATGAACACACTTGAGAAATTGATGGTAAAAGACTAAGGGACAGAGCTAGAAGTACAGATATATGACGTAAATACATGGTGGAGAACTATAGGAAGACCATGAAAACGATGAAACGACAACTACCTAGAGGAACATTGAAAAACAGACCAAGTCATATTTACATTAAAAGAAGAAGAAAAAAAAATAAGAATTTTGTCTAAAAGAGTTATTTTCTTCTCTATATATACTTCTCAGAAACAACGATATTGAATATTTTTTTACTTCTACCTACATATATATCGGCATTTTTTCTATAACCATTTCTGAAAATTGGTAGTTTGTGTAAATCAGTAAATCAGTGTCAGATCATCACATCTTTCCTCGAATTGTCTCGGTATTTCGACGTGCATGCATCTTCGACACATATAAGCAAAAAATCCTTCAACCGTCTGTCAATTCCGAATCTATTACCCTATAAAAAGATTTATTGTGACAATACAGCCATTCACAAATGTTGCTAAAACAAAAGGTCCCATTTTAAATAGAAAGACTAACAAAAAACGTTCATTCACCAGCCATCTGCTGCACTTCAAGCCGCTACAACAAAGCCCAAAAAGCGTGTATAAATATATCTTGGAGAAGCCGTTGGACATTTCTTACAATAGCGTCACTTAACATTGTAAACGATACAGTAATTAATGTAGCGGATGTATATAGAGAAGAATACGATAAAAATAAAGGATTGATAGGGGTTCATTAAATATATTTGGAGTATTCGATTGCGGAATAAGGGGTATTTAATTTTTATTTAAAATATATTAACATGATCTGGAAATGAGTAGGTGGCGTAAAAAAAAGATTTGTCGCAACTAGAAAAATTTTAAGAAAATAAAAAAAAATTCTTTATTTTCTACGTTTGTGGTTATGACAATTTTTTTCTGATGGATTGGTAGACGGTAGTAACACTAATAATAACCATAAAATAAAATATGTGTTTATTTAAAAAAAAAATAGGTTTATTCATTGGATTAAACGCGTTTTGATCGACCATTATGCACAATACCTCTTTTGAATAAACTCTATGAGGACTAATTCTTTTTTGATTGATCATTTAAGTCAAATGTAGGTGCGTACGTAGGTCAAATGAACTTACAAAACAATAAATTTAATTTAAGCATCAATGCGTTTAATACATTAGAACTATAAAATTAAATGTATAAAATTGAAAGTTAAAAATGTAGTCTATCTATCCCTGTCCGTTTCTGTCGTCTCAAACGTGCATCCCAACATCATCCTCTACGTAGTCATAGTTTTCTTTATCGTGGTTAGCTTCTTTGGTTTTAAAGGCGTTGTTAGAAACAATGCAAAGATACCAACTGAGTGTTAGATTGTCGTTTGATTCAAAGCTCCAAAAAGCATGTCAACATCTTTCTTTTGAGCTGGAGGTACGCTGTGACCGAGTGGCAACTCATTTATCTCTACGAAGGGCATTTTTAGCAGCCCAACCTTTATTTTAAAAAGATTTCTATGACTCCGTCTTACATTTAAACACAAAAGTCTATTGAGCCTTTCACCAAGAGTTTAGTTTTGTCGATGAACAACTTCTCTTTTTATTAAAATTCCATTGCAGTCTGAGATACCGTCCAAATGCCCAAATCAGTATTTTTCTGGTGATGAAAGGATATTGGGGTCAAACAGGTTCTAATTTTCGCCCAGTAGTTTTACCGTTCCAACTGATTTGTATACATAAGTGTAGTTTTCTTTGTATTCCCATCTAGCGGGTAATGGTAAAGACATCAAAATATTTTCATATCTGGACCCAGGTGTGTAAAGACAAAACTTTGTACCTCTGTCATATGTAAGATTAAGTTCCACATATCCTCCTCTTCTCAGCAACTGCCATTATTTTTCTACATTGATATATTCTGTCTGTTTATGGATTTGAACTGAAGGAATGTATGAAGGTTTCGCAGCATTGACACAGCTTTTCACAAACTCATCAAACAAGACACCACCCATTCTCCTCCTTTCTCCTCTGTGTGTTATGTTAAAGTAGTCATCGCACCATTTCTTGTATTTAGGACAGCATAGAATAATGTGTTTCTTTATCCCTTAACTTTTATATAAAATTTCTCACAACACTTTTTGTTAGCTCTCTTCGCTGATTTGTGATCACCCCTCTTCAGTTTTCTTTATTGATCCATCGTTTCTATTTTCCACACTTACAAAAGGGTCATTGATAACTTCGATCATTCTAATTAATTATAAATTAAAGCGACACGGTAACAATGAAGCTGAACAGAACATTATCGAAACTCCTAGCCTCAAACAATAGGGCATCATGGGTAGGGCAAATGCTGTCCTGTATTTTCCTGGTTATGACTAAACTTATTCTGATCAAACACATATGGTGGACAAAACTTGTTTTGTTCTGCTACCTATATTTCATATGTGAAAATCTTGCGACAAAATTTGTTTTCATCAAACGTTTATCCATTAACATTTAAAATAAGGTTTAAAGTGACACCAAAATCTCAACAGGCAATTAATTTATTGTGGCAAATCCCTTTTTGAACGCCACCTCCCCAAATATTTTTAGCGTTATGATTAATGGTGTCTAAATCTTTTAGAGATGTTATTGAAACAGCTGAGTAAGCATGGCATCCACACTCGATCTTGGAGCAGATCTGGTTTTTATATAATGAGAATAGAGTTGTCCGCTTTCTGTTTCGTACTAGAAAGACAATCAGAAAGGCATGAGAGTACCGGTACAAAACATTGTAGTTAAGCAGTTAAACATGCTAAGCATTGCAGAAGATCTAGTAGTGATTGCTAATGATCAAGAAGACCTCAGTTACATAATGAAGAAACTACAAGAAGAATATACCAAGCCTGGTCTAGATATTAACCTGGCGAAAACAGAGTACCTATCTACAAGTGAAGACATAGAAGATCTACAGATTCACGACAACGTAACAATCAAAGGAAAGGATAAATTCAAATAGTTGGGATTTATAATCAATGTATTTATAATCAAATATAAAAGGTATGACCAGAGGTCATTCCTTATACAGAAATGAGAAATACCAGCTACTGCAGCTTCTTATAGAGGGGAAGGTAGAAGGAAAACGTGGTCCTGGTAGACGGCAGGCGTCCTGGTTGAAGAACATTCGTGAGTGGACTGGTTTGGATTCTCAATCTTTAATAAGAAAAGCCAGGGACAGAAATGATTTTGCTGAGGTTATCGCCAACCTTCATTGAAGACGGCGCCCAAAGAAGAAGAATGACCAGAGGAAGAAATTAAGAAAAGATTAGGAGAAACAATACAGCAATCCGACAACCCAGTATGGTGGAATAGATACCTAAATATGAAGACAAACAGATAGATTTATAAAACATTAGTGCAAAGTATTATAACATAAAGAGCTAAAAATTGAATTATAAACAAGAAAAACAACAGTAGGAGAGCAGCAACAGAGATGGAATAGTAATAGGAATAGATAGAATAGAGATAGGAGAAGTAATGACAAAATAAACCAAAGAACATCAATAGAAACAGACATACTAACATATATAGAACAAAAAAGACTAAAGTGGTATGAACATGTAAGAAGAATTACCGACAGCAGATGGATAAAGAGGGTAACCGAATGGATTCTCATGGAAGGAAGAAGAGAGGACGACCCCGAAGATCCTGGAGAAACGAAGTAGACGATGCTATGAGTAAGAGAGGCCTAAACGCTGAAGAATGGACAACGGAGAAAGATGAAAATGGTTGAGCAAGGAAAGGTAGTGAATACTGTAGAATCTTAATACTTTTAAGAATAAAAAAAATTTGTTTAAAATCCTTTATAAAAGGTATATAAAAATGCCCCAAACGGGCTATCACAAACACGTTGCAAAACGTTTTCAGATTAAACAATCCATCATCAGTGCAAACGGTTGTACATGCTAGTAGCCACCAAAATATATGGGTAAAAACCCTTTAATATGTTAAATTTGAAGTTGTTTTGCATTATTAGTATTTATAATTTGTGATGTTTAAGTTACCGTTGGATAGGTAACATGGCGGCGTATGACTCTACATGAGTAAAATGGTCCTGAGACGAAGTGTCTACGAGGACCTGTTGATAACAACTATAACAACTTGAGTTGTTATCAACAGGTCCTCGTAGACACTTCGTCTCAGGACCATTTTACTCATGTAGAGTCATACGCCGCCATGTTACCTATCCAACGGTAACTTAAACATCACAAATTATAAATACTAATAATGTAAAACAACTTCAAATTTAACATATTTAAAGGGTTTTTACCCATATATTTTGGTGGCTACTAGCATGTACAACCGTTTACACTGATGATGGATTGTTTAATCCGAAAAAGTTTTGCAATGTGTTTGTGATAGCCCGTTTGGGGCATTTTTATATACCTTTTATAAAGGATTTTAAACAAAAATTTTTTTGTGGTATATGGTATACAGCCAACTACAGGAACTTAGTTTCCTCGTGGAACTTTTAAGAATATTATAAGAATATTCGTGTACAATCTTGCTGAAATGGGTTTATTCATTGATTTAATTATAACATTAATAGCTATAACAAAAAACTTCGGGCGGATTACCGAGCCTTGAGGGGAGCCATTTTTTTGATACCTCATATAAGGTAGAAGACCGTTTACTTTTATCTTGAAATTTCTATTAAGAAGAAATTTGTAATAAAAGCAAGTATATTTACTTAATAGCTCCATCATTTCAGTGTCGAAATTATCTTGTGATGCCAAGCCATATCAAATGATTTGCGCAAATCAAAATAAATTGCAATACATTTTTGGTTGTTGCAGAATGCAACAGCTATTTTAGTTTAAAAATATTCATCAAGATCAGGTTGATTTAAATTACTTTAAAATCTGCTATGATCCACCCATATTTGTTTATTGCTGGACGTCAGTATAGCTCTAGGTAAGTAAATTTTGTATTGCTAAGTAATGTTTGATTATTGTAACATTGCATTGAGTAGTTTAAAATTCACATTACCAAGGAATTTCTAAGCGGAGTATGAATTAATGTTGCCTGTGTGTTGAAATTAATTGATTTCTTTTTTATCTCAGTTAAAACCCATACTATACATATATAATAGATAAAATAATCAAAAAGAAGAAACTTCCATTAAATATATGAAACGACCGAAATTTTGTGTAAAATTTTGATGTATCTCTTATCGTTGTCGTATAGGATCTTGGTTTTCGTTGGTCAATTGTTGCTAAAGGTTTTTAAAAGTGTGTAGGTGTGTGGTAGTTGAACCATAGATACAATTGCAGAAACGGCCAACGTAATATATTCATTATGAGACAAAGTTGTACATTGCAATTATTTGAAAATAAAGGAATATGGAATTTTCCATTGTGTGCACTATGTTAGCCCACCCTTTGGTACGCCTAAGGCGTGGATGTAAACAAAACAAGAACACACTGAGAATGGTTGTGTACATCGAGGTATTGTCTAAAGAGTGGCTGGTCGGCTGCTAGCCGAGCCGCGATATATAGACCATTGTAAGCAGATCTTTTTGGTATTGTTCTCGAGACATACTAGATCGCCACCGATAAAAACGATTTATTGGCTCTATGTTTAGAGGTTAACTTCAATAATTACACTGGATTTTCGGTGGATATTGTCTACACGACCTACACGTGTTTACGATGCTTTTTAGGGGTAATATTTTAACCGGCTAATGGACGTTGTGCCACCTACAACGCCGTGACATTGTTGTAGGAAATATAATATATAAAGCAACAAAAGTATTTATGAGGCGATTAGCGGTGCTACACAACACGTTTCCAACGAGGTTATCGAACGAGCTCGTATTTTTAACGATAAATTTAAACAAAATGATTTTCACGTACATTCAATGCGGTTAGAGGTATTAAACCGCAATGTACATGAGGATAATAAGCTCTTGTTAAAAGGATTATTTTACGAAAACTAACAAAGACAAGTTTTACCTTTATTCTTATAATATGGCGTCGACTTTCCAATTTTTTTAGAAGTATAGAACTTTGGATGGAATAAAACAAAAAATCTTTTAGCATTATAATTTAAATATGATTTTGGGCATATGACCGCTACGGCTGGCTTTGGCGTAGTATAATCTACAGGTCCAATTTTCGATTACTTTTTCCAACGTTTGTGGACGTATATCGGCAAGAACGCGGCAAATGTTGTTCTTGAAGTGGTTAATCTTTTCAAGTTTATCGGCGTCGACTAGCGACTTCACATATCCCCACCGAAAATAGGCTGGCTGGGTTAAATAGCACGATCTTGGTGGCCAATTCATGGGTCCGAAAGGTTTCTTTTAATAAATCAATTGTGGCACGAGGTGTGTAACATGTTGCCGTCTTGTTGAAACCAAAGCTCCTGTACATCAAGGTTGTTGAAATGAGGAATAAAAATGTCAGTAATCCTGGCTCTAAAACGGTCCCCATTGACTGTAACGTTCTGGCCAGCATCGTTTTTGAAGAAGTTCGGAGCTATGATTCCACACGCCCACAGAGCATACCAAACAGTCAGTTTTTCTGGATGTAATGGTGTCTCAACCTAAACTTAAGGATTATCTTCACCCCAAATATGGCAGTTTTGTTTGTTGACATAGCAGTTCAACCAAAAGTGAGATTCATCGCTAAACAACATTTGATTATGAAAATTAGAATCAACGGCAATCTCGTTTTGGCCCTATAGACAGAATCTACGCCTTGCTAGGTGATCGTGTAGCTTCAAATCTTGCACGAGTTGGATTTTTTAAGCTCGCAAACTAAGATCTTTCCGCAAAATGTTTCATAAAGTAGATGGGCACATAATCCTATGTACATGGCGGATAGACTGATTCGGGATTTCCTCTATGCTACGGTCTTAATTTTTAATTGCACATTTCAGATACTTTGTTTTGGTCCTACTAAGCTTTAAACTAAGCTGTAAACTTATTTTTAATATCTTTTTTCCACTGTTAAAATTTTTGTTCCAATTCCTTTTCAATATTTATTATTAACATCACATGATCACCGTATTTGAAGCACTAAGTAATCTTATTCTAAAATTGTTCTGTTATTTGACAAAAGTTAAGGCACTTACACAGTGGTGTATACAAACTTACATGTGGCGACTGTTCAAAAACTTACATAGGTCAAACGGGTAGAACTTTTAACAAATGTAAAGCTGAACACAAAAGTGCTTTTAATAATAGAAAAATATATTCTGCATATGTACTTTAACTTATAGATAATAATTATTCTTTTAATAACCAATTTCAATACAGATCTCTTTTATGTTTTAAACTTATAGATAAATATTCAAAAAATGAATTTTTAAATTCATGCAGATGAAAAATTTGTTCAGTACCGTTTTAATGTTTACCTACCCCTTTTTTCCAAATAAGTACATTGTCGTCAACGTTTTATTTTACAGTATACGTGTAAACAAGATTTTGTAACAAGAACAGATGATGAAAGAAACTGTTTTAGCGTTGTTTTCATAAGGTAAATTGTTTAATTTTTACAATGACATAAACTATAATATTTGTCAAGATGAATTAACTAAATGATCGTGCTAAAATCTTTCTGTTTGCTTATTAATCCAATGAAGCTAATAGAAACTATATATAATAACGATTTTCATTATTCACATAATAAATATTTATATATTTTACATTAACTACTTTTACACATTATAGTTTTAAATAAAACTAATATGTTGTCCATACTCACACAACATCTTATATGAATCCAACGAATAGCTTACCTGTAACAAATAGAAATATTTAATGACTACACAGTAATTACTAAAGACATTCTAATATTATAAAATTATTTCAATTTAAATAACAACTGCAATAAATATTGGAAAAGAGATTATATCATAAGTTTATTGTTAAACATATTCTGTGACTTTCATCTTTATAAAAGACAATAAGTCACATTGTTTGTCCGGAAGGCTAACTACGCCACCTAGGAAAGAAATCTGAAGTACTAAAATCTGACATTTCAATCATATTTTGTTCTTAAAACGATAAGCTTAATTAATAATAGTAATATTAAATTACATAATAATATAATTAATAATATAATTAATTTTTTCACACAATTGCCAAAAATATTGGTTGCTGTAATTTTAAGACAATATTAAATAAACACAATAATTAAAAGGTTATTTTTAGTTTAGATTAAAACAACGGTAACCGTTTACGCTCCAGACGACCACCAGTTAAAACAGCACAGATTTCTGTAAAAAATAAGTTTAACTTAACGACCACTGGGACTCGAGAATGGACGGAACAACAAAATAGCAGCTTACCCTGCATCACACAAAAAACACCAGGTTTTGACTTACCACGCAACACATGGAATATACTGAACCGAATCAGAACCTAACATGGCAGATGCGGTTACATGATGCACAAATGGGGTAAATAACCATCCCCACTCTGTGGGTCGATAGAATAGAGTCAATGGAATATATAAATAAGTTAGATGTTCGTTTGTAAACATTTATGTAATGTTTTATACAAAATATATGCAAATTTAAATGTAAATGTGTGAAGTTCCATAAGATAAATAAAAAAATGTTATAATGCAGCTTTTGGAAGGTAAAGGTATAACTGTTTTAGTTGAAATGATAACAAAAAGACTTCGTCCCAAAGACTATACATTAGTAGACAGTAACGGGTTCCCGAGTTAACCAAGCAGCACAAGATTGATCGCCTAAATTGGCGTCTTCAATAACAAAACTGAAACATTGGAAATTGGCAAATTCAATATTTTCAGACGAAACCAGGATTTGTGCAAAATCAAATAACCGATAAATTTGTCAACTAAGAAAGCGGGGAAGACAAGCAACAACCAAAACAGCGAGAACTGTTCACAGGCAAAAAGGAGAAAGTGTTTTGGGGAAGTAATATAGTCGGTGAAAAAACTCCTTTAATTTACGTCCAACCATTACATCACAAATATATTGATTTGGTTCTAGTACCTGTACTTAGACTCTGAAAAAGAGCAGTGAAAAAAAAACATTAATTTTCATGCATGATAATGCACCTGCACATACAAGTAAAGTCACTACAGACTTCCTTAAAGCAGAAGATATCAGTATTCTGTGGTAGCCTACTTGCTCACCCGACCTTAACTCTATAGAGCATTTGTGAGATTTGCTTAAGGGAGAATTATATCTCACGGGCATAATTTACAAAACACCGTACAGCTAGTACAAGCTAGTGCTATTGAAAAAAGGAAATAACCTAGAAAATAAAATCATAGCAATTTGTTTAGGAGCATTTTCACGTGAATTGGAGTTTGCATTAGGCTTAGGGTTTATTAACAGCGACTACTAAAAATCATAAATAATTAAAAAAATTTAAACATGATTCCTTGTACATTGAAATTGTGTATGCTAGTGACTTTAAAACAAATAATTTCAATTTTATTATTTAAGAATTTATGGGTTTCTTATATTTTAATTTATTATCTTCTAATTTCTTATATTCTAATTCTAATATATCAGAGATTAAATTGCGTTAAAATAAATATTCTTTGACTTCGTAAATTAGTTTTTTTTTAAATTCCATTAAAATAATAAGAAACATCAGATGATTCCATATAAGTTTAGTTTTGTGTATACATATTTCTCTTTGTATAGGAATACTTTTGAATTACAATAATAAGACAATTGAATTGAACCTCAGTGTAGTAAATAACAGTTGAAAAGCCACACAATTAGAATTTTGGATTACTTTCCTGGACTAATTCCTTTTCTTAGGTATCGAAATTGGAATATACCGCTATAAACTCAGCTCCACCTTTTCATTTTCGTCAACAATGGGACATAGGACCCAAAAACCTTTATAGATACACCCGAAGCGGTGATAATATACAGGGTATGCGACAGATCTTTATAACCTTTTATTAGGTTTTACTGCCGCTACTGAATAATGGTAGTGTGGCAACAATGGTCGAGAGTGACATTTCTATCGGTTGGTTTTCACATGGTAATTTTAGATTTTTTTGCGGCACTATCACGGAATGACAGGTAAAAAAGGAACAGCCCAGGGGATTATTGGGTTTTCGTGGAAATAAAGACGAAGATTTAATCCAATGCGGCTGTCACTGCACAAATACTGACAAAAGAAAACATTTTAAATTTCAATTGGTTGTTTTTTTTCTGTCGCAAATAATAAGCCCCAATATTGTTTTATATTAGAAAAAACTATTTTTGGTATAACAAAAAAACACAGCAGGTGGGGAGGTGAGATTATTGTTGGAGCTTCTAGACATCAGTGCAAATTATTCTAGATATATAGACTAAAGATAATTAATAATGTAATTAGTAATTATTGTCATATTTGTAATTAAGTCGGAGCACACTAAATCGTTCCCAAGGTCAAAAAACCCTCTTAATTACTGACTAGTTCGCTCCGAAAACTATAACCTAGTTTGCTCCCGTGATCAAGTATTTATCTATTAAGTTCTAGGAAAATTAACACCAGGAAAACAGATACTGCGGCTTTTGTATTTTATATTAAAAATTATATCAAATATGGTAGTTACATATTTATATAAACACAGTGATAAGCGCCATAATAACCTGTCAAAATAAGGCAAACGATGGAAAACATATGAAGTTGTAAGATAAATAGATGAAACTAGTAGATATGAGAAATTTAGCGATAGAAACCTATATATTTACATTCTATTCAGTTTCCCACCTTTATACGTATCAGAGAAGGATGTCAACTAAAACTGTCACTGTCACAGCGGTAGTATCCAAACTCTTACGTCTAAAGGTGGGAAACAATTTTTTTTTATTGAGTTAATGCCTCGACAACGTATGATCATTGGCATGGTACAGTTAGGTACCTAGTGTAGTGTGTGTGTGTGCAGAATAATTGTTTTGATACTTAGCAAAGTCGGCGTCATTGTATTTGCTAAGAGACGCTAATTGTATCCGAACGTCTGCGGTCCCTCCGGTGAGTACCGATCGCACAAGGATAGAAATTATTTTCATTCATTAATTTTTAATAAACGAAAATTCCTCCACCCAGGTAAGATTCGAACTCACGACCTTTATGTTTAAAGGTAGGCGCTCTTACCACTGAGCCACAGAGGGAGTTAAGAAACAATGAATGAAATGTAAATTTATAGGTTCTATCGCTAAATTTCCCATCTCCACTAAGTTCATTTCTATTTATCTCACAACTTAATATGTTTTTCATCCTTTGCGTTATTTTGCCGGTTATTAGCGCGCTCATTACTGTTATGTATTTTGAAAAATGTTAATGATTGATTTAGAAATTATATTAGAAATTTAAATTGGTTTTAAAAATTACTGAAATAATTTTTGTGCCTATTCTAAAATATAGGTATAATAGGAAAGCAATACAAGTGCAAAAACTAACATAATATGGAATATTCTCTACCATTGCAAAAACAAATTTAAAACTAGACATTTATTTCGCTAGAGATCTAAATGAAATACATTTGACAAAATCAAATCTACTAATTTTATTTTGCTTTAATTCCCTATTTTGTGATCAACAAATTTTTTAACACTCCAGAAGTACTTTTTGGTACACTTTTTTTGGTTTCACAGAACTTCGTATTTTTATATAAGTGCCAATTTGAATATCTTTTAAAACTTCTACAAATTTAAATATATTAGGATGCGGATTGTAAAATAACGAATTAAATTTAGAATGGAAACTTTCACAGGCATTGGTTGTACGCTCAAGTGATGAATTGTTTTCTGCCCACATCTCAGGAGAGAAGTCTGCCTCTTCAGAAATATAGTTGTCCACCAAGTAGCTAGCAAATTATTGTACGGCTTGGTGTTGTGCTGTAATATTTCATTGAAGTATAAAGCAAGACACTCACCTACTTCTAATGGATCTAGGAAAGGTAGACCAAACATATATCTAAGGCATTGTGACTTCATTGTCGTTTGAATACTCAGTAGCAAGACCAACTTTTTGAATTTTTGCTCCACCATCATTTTCGAGATGAAACCTATATCCTTTTATTTTCGCAAATGGAAACACTTCACTTACAGCTGCATGTCTTTATTATGCAGTCACATATGTGTTTGTTAACTTATTTGAAAGCAAACAGAAGGCCAACGGCATATGATGTCTATTTTAGAGTCCGTGAACTGTAAATAGTTGAATAAAAAATTTAGTGCAGTATTTAAAAGTTCCATCAATATAAACTGTTTCTAATTTACTTAAAAATTTTTAATTAGATACACAAGAAAAAGCAACAAATCATTTTTCAATAAAAATAATTGTTCTTTTTGGTTGGTTGTCACTTCCACTGAGTTTAACGAGTCATGTACTTCCTGCGTGCACTTCGGAATTTTGGGAATAACTTGTTTTCTGCCATTATAAATATTTTTTCTAAACGTACATCTTCCACAGTAAGACTTTTAGTTCCTGTTTGTTTCTTTTCGCTGTCTATCAACTTTAATAGTTTTTCACACAAATCATCCATTGTCTTCATCTCCATCTGTCTAAATCATATTTAAAGTTTTAACAAATGCTTTGCAATTTCTTTCTACACACTGCCAACATTTGATATTATTAGCAAGAATTTTATGGAAGTTACACTTTCATAAAATGTAATTGTCAATAACTAACATTGACTTACCCTTTTCACTTAACATTTCACTTACTTCAAATTTCTTCATCATGAACCAGGTATAACGACATTCAAACTGGAACTAAAGTAATAATGTTAAGATTGGCACCACCCCTATTTCTTATCATAAAATTTCAGGTAGACTACTAATTACAACCAATATTTTCAAATAAATATATCAATTGCAATTTCTGATACGGAAAAACCAATCAAATATTGAATAAGGGAATATGAGCTCTAACATCATAATACTTTAGTGATATTATCGTTATAATTTTAATATTTTTTTAAGTAAGAAGTAGTTATATAGTAGCATTGTTTAAAAGACTTATTCTTTTTTAAACAATGATGGTAGTGTTGTATTAATAGGTAAATACAAAGTTTGAGAAGACATTACTCAAATATCTTTTCTAAGAAATATATGATCGGAACGAATTGACCTATCCCCCTTTTCTGTGGGGTATTAAAATCTGACCGCGGCGGTAGTATACACCCAATTAAGTGTGTTTTGAATTTAAAAAAAAGTTAATGCATTAATTGAGAGGCCAAAGGTGGTATCTTTTTGGTAGAAATCCATGTTGATATTGATTAAAAGATTTGATAAAATGTTGTAATAAATCGTTATATAAAATAGATTCAAATATTTTTGCCAAAAAATTTAAAATACTAATTATTGGTCTATAATTTTTTACATCATCATGTTACTAGATTTAAAAATGTTATTTAAAATTACAAACTGTAATGGTATGTTTTAATTTGTTAGGAAAGGTATTAGTTTTTAATTATCAGATTAAATATAACCTGTAATGGTTGAACAAGTTGGCCAATACACCTCTTTTAGATATAAGTAGGTAGATTACCTTTACCTGTACATTTCTTGAATTTTAATCTCTTTACACTAGCTCTAATGGCTTCTTCGTTATCTCATCAAACTCTAGAATACCATGAAACTTAGGTATCTTCATATCAGATGGGATGCGATAGACTGACTTAAAATATAGTGCAAAAGCATTAGAAACTCCATCAGAACCAGTGTAAATAATCTTGTCTAACTTAATTTCTGATGATAAACACCTGGAACTACTTCTGAAATTCACAAATGACCAAAGCTAGTTGGGTCTATGTTATCATTTGTTTCTATAAAGTGTTTTGATATTTTATATACTCAGATTTTGTTTGTATTTTAGTGGACTTCCTAAGACAGTTGTACTCATTCTTGATTTGGATATATATTAACATGTCCACCCTGTACTTGCCTATGTAGCTTGTTCTTCTTTGTACAAATTAAATCTTGAGAATAATATTTAGGAAAACTGCATTTACTATAACTATTGTTAGATTTTTGTCTTTTAGATACTGATTGTTCAATACATTTAAACATTATATCATAGACGGTTTGTGCAGCAATATTTACATCATTGGTATATTTTAATCCACTCCAATTTATTGATCTCTCTCTTCTCTCTTCAATCCTGACCCCCCAGGGGGAGTGTAGTGGTCGACGTGATGTCGTGTATTGTCTGTCTCCAGAGATCTCTGTCTCTGGCCATTTCTTTTAATTCATGCATAGGTCTTTGGCATATTCCTGTAATTTGATCTATCCATCTTGTTGGTGATCTTCCTCGTGATCTTCGGCCTTCTACCTTTCCTTGTATTATGAGTCTTTCCATGTTTTCTGTGTTTGCTCTCATAACATGCCCAAAATATTTTAATTGTTGGAGATGGACTTTACTAGAGAGTCGTTGGCTAACTTTTAGCTCTCTTAAAATTAAAATATTTGTTCTGCGGTCGGTCCAAGGAATTCGTAACATTCGTCTCCAACAGAACATTTCAGTGGCGTCTATCTTTCTTCTCTCCGATTGTCTCAGAGTCCAAGATTCACATCCGTAGGTCAGTATTGGGAATATTAAGCAGTTGATCAACCTTATCTTTATCGCTCTTAAAATTTGACAGTCCTTCCATATTTTGGTCATTTTTGCTGTGGCAACTTTTGCTAGATCAGATCTACGTTTAATCTCTTCTTGTAATGACCCTGTGTTTGTGATTAATGATCCCAGATATAAGTATGAGCTCACAACCTCGAACCGGTCAATTGTGGTTATGTGTGGATGATTGTTGTGTAGTCTATCCACTATCATGATCTTTGCCTTTGATATGTTTAATTGCAGACCAAATATTTGACTTTCGTTTTTGATCAGTCGTAAAAGTTCTATCAGCTCTGCTTGACTATTTGCAAGAAGGGCTGTGTCATCTGCGAAACGTAGGTTGTTTAGTTTATGACCATTTATTGAGATGCCCTTTTCCCATCCTTCAAGTGCTCTTCGCATAATATACTCCCCATATATGTTGAATAATTGTGGAGATAGTATACATCCTTGTCTGACACCCCCTTCTGGATGAAAGTCGTTTGAAAGTGTGTCAACTACTTTAACTCATCCAGTAGTGTGTTCATATAGTTCGGTTATAAGCGTAATTAGATGTTGTGGTACGCCTACTTCTTTTAGTATTCGCCATAAGTGTCTTCACTTGACCCTGTCGAACGCTTTATGGTAATCTATAAAATAGATGTATAGTGGGATGTTGAATTCCCTAGATTTCTCGATTATCTGTCTTATATTCAGCAGGTGTTCTCGAGTGCCTCTACCTTTACCATTATTAATCTAATTATATTAAAACTTGCAGCATATGGTACAAGGCGTTCCGTATATTATGTACAAAGTCACCACTTTTCTGTTTCTCATAAGCATTTCAGTGAATATATTATGTGGTTCCTACAATAGCCGATTCTGTTCTACCCCTCTCCTTATTCCGTCCCTGAACGTAAACTTAGTCAACCAGAAAGAACTTTAGTCAGTATTCAAGTTTGTCCATCGAGTTTTTGTTTCTGAAATTTTTACGATAATTTTTAACGGTTGTCGGTGGTTAGCTTTGCATTTTTTTCCGAAATGGGCTCATTACTACAGTAACGTGATAGTTCTGACACTGTTTTAACATCGAATGAGTAATGGTGCCCTTTTTTAGCGTCTGGCCCATTTCAGTAGAGCCGGCAGTACAAAAAAATGGACGTATTTATAAATAACTTAGGGTTAGCAACCCTGTCATTTCGGGTTTCTCTTATAAAAACAAGGGTATGAATTACACTGCATCAGAAATTTTTTTGGAAGGTTAATAATATGCCGAGAGCTTCTGTTAAATGGATTCAAACTTTTTACTAACTGTAATATTTTAGGGATGTTTTTCACAGGTAAAACGTTTATATTAGATATATATATATATATATATATATATATATATATATATATATATTGATATATATATTGATATATATATATATATATATATATATATATATATATATATATTGATATATATATATATATATATATATATATATATATATATATATATATATTATATATATATATGTTCGGATAGATTTCCGCGGTCAGATGAATGAAAATCACTAGGTTCTCGGGAAGAACCGCGTTGAGAATTTAATGCTCGACGTTTCGGCTCCCGTTTTGGAGCCATTATCAAGAGGGATACGGTTCGGTTCGAGTTCGGGGTCTCAATCTGCCTACTCCCCTCACTCGACACGTACCAGTATCGAGTTCTGTATTATAAATACAAGAACTGTCTCTCGGTCTCGATCTGCCTACTCCTCAGTGTCACTCGACACACTCGTCCTTGTCTTCTATATAATTCTTGTAGTAAAGAAGAAGGTAAATGCTACTCGAATATATATTTTAATTGTTGTAACTTCTTTTCTATGTAAGTAATATCATTTAGTGTTACTGAAATTTCTAAGTATAAGACTTTGGTTTTTAAATTTGAATTACAGTTTTGAATTTTACTACCTAATTTACCTCCTTTATGATATAACAAAGATGTATTTTGACAAAAGAAAAAAACCATTCTAAACGTGTTTTTGTTAGAAAAACCATTCTAAATCTGTTTCATAAAATCCAGTACATCTTGTATAAATAAAAAGTCTGACATAGATAAACTGAGCAACTTCTATTTTTATTTACTGGAAGAACATCAAAAATAAAATAAATTTACCTCTACATGTACACGCCATATTTCACCTGTATGCATAACATGTTCCATACCATTAAGACATTAAGTTTAGAATGTATTTTGTCCATTTTTTTATGTTTTATATGTATAATATATTTTATAATAATCTCATATTCTTCTTATTACAGTGTCTTAAAAAAGGAATAAAACAATTCCGAAAGCTAGACAAAAAGTCAAAAGTAAAAAAAGTGTTTTTTTCCTCCCGGCCAAACATCCCGGTCAAACTTCTGACTGCAGCCCTAATAAACTGTGTTGTTTGTATATATATATATATATATATATATATATATATATATATATATATATATATTGTTAAGGTTCCAAAAAACTTAAAGAACCATACACATTGTTATTTGGAAATAATCTGGACAAAAAAATAAGTAAGTTTGTTTACTTCAGAAAATGTATAAAATTATTTTTGTCATTAAATATAAGATATGTAAATTAGTGGGCTTATAAAAAATGAAAGCAATTTTTGAATGAAAAGTGACAGTTTTGACATTTAGCGGAGAATAGAAAAATTGAGAGAAAAGTCAGTTTCTGGAGAATTTCCGAAGGAAGAACGGCTGTTTTTGAGAGTTTCGTCGGTTGCTGGTGGTAGAAGGGTTGATGCAGTGAAGAGTCAGTGGAATGGTGAATTTTTGTTTTGTTTTGCTGGAGCTGAGAAAGTTAGAATTTAAAATTGCCAAAGGGTAGTCTTCGTGGTTTTGTTTTCCTGGTGGGCTATATAGAGGTGTTTCGAGAGCCCTGAAAAAGAACCTTACCAGAACTGTAAGTTTGTTTCTTTATTTAAAAATTGCCGTGGCGAAGTGAAATCTTGTAAGAGGGACTTAATTGACTTTTGAATTTTTTATATTGTCAGGAACATTTGCTGGGTTTATATTTAAATAATCGAAGGACTTAAAATTTAATATAATAGTATTGTTTTTCATAAAGGGTTTGCATGGATAAATGTTAATTAATATTTTTTTTAATTTGGTAAATATAATCTGATTTGTTTATTGATTGAATATTTGTATATTATTTTATTTCTTTCCTTTTTGTCGTCTTCCCTAAAATACAACGAGATCGATATTTGAAGCACGATCCTGATAATAAATTGAGGATTTGTTGGTAAGTTTTGTTTTTTTGGTAACAAATAATTGAATAATTGATAAATATAGATTCTACTTACCATAACAATATATATATATATATATATATATATATATATATATATATATATATATATATATATATAAATATATATATATATATATATATATTATATATATATATATATTATATATATATATATATATATTATTGTGTTATTTACAGTCTTGGTGCGCCAAGCAATTAATTAGCTCATTAATTTTTTTGATTAATTAAAATTATTTAAATGATATGATTTTGACTCTATCACAATTTTTAATTCTTTTATCTCAGGGTTAAATTCGTGCTTCAATATCTATGCTATTACATGTGAAAGGTAAGGTCCAAAGAATACCGGAATAATAAAAAACACATATGATCTAACATTATATATTGAAATAAAAATAATGTAATAATTCACACTCAAAAGTTTTCAATAAACAAAATCTCATATAATGATTCTCAAAATTTTCTTCTACGTACGTGAACAATCAAAATTAATGGTACAAACAATATTAATTGAAATCTCAAAATCCCAAACTATTCTAACTCTCCTAATCAAAATATTTATATCCTTTCTAAATTAAGTGTAAAAAATTGTGCTATCAACAAAAGAAAAAAACTGCAGAAAAACAAAACTATCTCTCTCTGATGATGAGTGGTCCAAATCCTTGTTATTTGTAGACTATACTATTTACTCGTGGCCGCTCCCTAAGTAATCAGCAATCTTACAATAAATTATTGCAAGTATCTCGTCCTTAATGATCTCCTTCAAATGCACGAATCGTTCAAATTATGCTAGCTTCTTCTTCTCTCAATAAACTGAATCTCTCGTTGGCCTGAGTGAAAAATGACTCTTGGAATATCTTTTCTTTACGATAAACTGAATCTCTCGTTGGCCTGAACAGTGACTCTTGGAATATAAGTAGAAAAATATGACTTACAATATTTTACTGGATCAGCGTCTGCTTCTGCTAATCAACTTTCACTGCTACTGCTTCCCACCTCTGGGAAACTACCCGAGAACAACGGCCGTTCGCCTTGCACCCTTGGAAACCAACTGATTATCTTTTTTCTTTCCTCAATCTAGCTAAACTTTCATTCCTACATACCTATCCCACCTTTTTCAATCTCCGCCAATCAAAGCTCGTCACAATTCCCCATTTTTTTCATTCCGATAACACACAACTTTTTACCGATAATTATAAAATTTCCTAAAACTTATTTACAAATAATATTTTTCTACAATTCTTAAAAACTAACAAAAACCTCTTTCTAAAATCTCTTCTATTGTCTTTAATCGCTGCCTTAATGTATTTGGAAAAACCCGGTTCAATTGTCTTTGGGATTTCACTTAAAATTATGCGGGTCAGTCAAGTATAGTATAACAAAGGAAATAATTTATGCTTAGCTTACATTTTGTTTAATACAGGTAATCCAAAAATTTAAATATTTTCCTTCTTCGAAATGTTTGTTGGGTATTATCCTACTTATCTGAATTATTTTAATGTTTTTTGAACTTTGAAATATTTTAGACAAACCAATATCTTTCTCGATTTTACATATCATAACAATATATATATATATATATATATATATATATATATATATATATATATATATATATATATATATATATATATATATATAAATCCTCAATTCTTTAAAAGATCATCGGAAACAGCTTCTTATCTAATTTTTAGTTCGTTCTTAATTAAATCCTTCAAAAACTTTGTGGAATCGTCAATTAAGTTATAAAAATTAATCTCACAGTCGGTGACGGACATCAAACCTTTTACGACCTTGTTAAAACTACAATAAAACTTACGTGATGCAATTAAAAATGTTTTACCAACGGATATTTTTATGACAGTTAATTAGTTTTATTACACTCGATACCCTACAATATTTTTATTCAAAATTGGTAGATTGAAGCCATTATCCAATAAACGACCTGCCATTTTGGACTTCGATTGGACCTAACAACGTGTAGTAAAGCGATTATTCAATTAAAGTCATTAGAGGCGAACAAAAAGGGCCTATTAATAATGCAACTACTATTTCCACAGTAAAAAATACCATTTCATTTTATTAGTCATCTATAAATTGATGTTGTTTCACACGTTAATATTTTATAGGTCGTATACCTGGTGCTATCATTAAATTAATTTGTTTGATGTTAGTATAATTTAATTATTGGTTATTATAAATTATGAATGGCCCCAGAACGGGAGCTGTACATTCATGAACATACATTGATATTTTAAACAAATTTAACAATTGTTTTTTTATTTGTGGAACATTAATAATAAATGTGTAATTTGTGTACAATTGTAACATTGTAAAAATAAGATACATAAAATTGACCACCAAATATTTGCAGGATTGCACGCCTTTGATTTTGTCGTCTCCCAAGACTAGATCACATATTTCATCTGTTCTCACTGAGAGATATTCACATTTTGTCATATTCATGTTTAGATCTGCCAACTCATATTCTTCTCGCAGTTTTCTTACCATATAGCTAAAATCGTAGCTCTCTTCGGCAATTACTACCTGGTCATCCGCAAAGAAAAGTGTATATAGCGTGTTTTCTTCCAATATAGCGTGTTTTCTTCCACCGTTATTCCCATGTTTCTACATTTTTTTACCCATTTCACTAAGGATCTGTCCAAATAGATTTTAAATAAGGTGCGTGACAGACTGCAGCCTTGTCTTAGTCCCTTTATTGTTTGAAACGGAGAGGGAATTTCTTGTCCCATTTTAATTCTTGCAAAGTTTTGTTCGTAGTATTTTTGAGTGGCGTTAATAAGAATTGAGTTTATTTTTAAGTTACCCATTTCTATCCATAGTTGGGAGATCGATACGCTGTCATATGCTTTTTCCAAATCTATTAAAGCTATATGGGTTTCTCTATTTCTCTGCACTCGTTTTTCCGAGTGCAGAGATATATGCATAATGTGAAAATATTATCCAGAGAGAAGCGTCCGGCCCTAAATTTCGCTTGTTCTTCGGGTTTTTGTCTTAAATATCATTTTCTATCAGGTTTTGTAGTACTTTTGAGTATAGTCGACCTATAGTAGCAATCACTGCGATCCCTCTATAGTTTTTAGTATCCGTCTTTGTGCCTTTCTTGTGTATTGGAAAGACATATGATTGCCCCATTTTCTGAAACTTCTTCTCCATTTAAGCACCTTTCGAATAATTTTTGGATCATTTTAAATAGTTTTGATGATCCATACCTAATCAACTCTAAATGTATTCCGCCTGGGCCTGGAGAAGTTTTTTGGATACTAGATAAAATAGGAAGTGTTGAATATGGTCGAACTCGTACGAAGTGAGAATTACAATAATAATACAACATACACAGTGCTGTATTTTAAAAACCAAAGTAACTAATGCTATCGGAAACAGGTCAATCTGGTAACATAGCAAACACCAAATTTGAAATCTCCTTATTGCAGAATAGGCATATCCCGGTTTTTGTACAATTCGGACCATCCGTGAGATAATTTGGCGTTTCCAGACTTTTGGTTCACTCTGTACATATTTATATTATATTTATTGAAAATATAAAAAAAGGACATTGTAGCTGTCAAGTATGCATCATTTAAAAATGGTTCCATACAATGCGTCTACAACATTTTCTTAGAAACATCAATTTTTCGATAAACGTTTGCCTATGTAGACTGTGTTAGATACCTTTAATAAAAATCACGTAAGAAGGGTCCCCGAGAGAGTGGAGGTTTCAGTTTAAGTAAGATGCCGCCCTTCTAGAGAAAAGTTCACAGAGGTAGCAAAAGTATCGGTTGACATTTTTTGAATGCTCGTTAAGTGAAGTCCCCAGTTCCAGCTTTCGAGTAGCTGGTAAACATAAGGGAACAAAAGTTTTTGTTTGACTTTCTTATTCCACCAAAAATGACATATTTGTAAAAAAATATTTTTATTAAAGATAATAATATCCTTTTACATTAATTTGATCTAGAGCTAGATATGGAATATATATATATATATATACAATACTCCAATATTTGGGTGTGCAGCGGAAGATGGGACAAAGAAGTACTCTTTTTAGTTAACCAAGCTTTCGCAAATCTTTATTTGCATCATCAGGGTGCTACAATAAACAGAATTAGTATAAATTACAGAGTAAGACTTACTTTGCCTCTTACACTAATTGAGGTTTGTTGTCTTGATGTTTATTAAATGAAACTGGGAACTCATTTGACCCCTATAACTATGGCGAAAACTATCCAAAAATTGATTTAAAACGTTCTTTAACATACATAAAACACTTAGAACACACATACATAAACATTTAAATAAAATTATGTTAAAATAGTTACAAAACATGTACGTAGTCACAATATAAAATTTTGGTTATAAATATTCTTATCAGAAACAAAAGAATTGCTTGTGAATTCGTTGCTACCAACTTGAAACGACAGAACGTTAGATCTTAAATGATAACGATGTAAAGGTGATAGTATACCTGATAGAAGCTGAACTTATTGAAAAAGAAAAGATGAAAAGACTTATTTTAGAAATAGGAGAGATATTGTATATCTCATATATAATTAAACTTATATTGTTGACGATGAATTGTCTGTATTAGTAGATTCATGTTTATCTAAAGTTAACAATAATGAATATAAGTTGCTTAAATTCTTGGTATCTGTCTTTTTATTAACGGTTTCTTTTTCTTGAAAAATGAAAGCCATCTCGAGAAACAATCTTTTTGAATAATTGCTCTCCGTGGATAGGATTTTCACATTTGGAAAATCGAAAGAGTGTCCTGTTGTGTTAACATGTGTGGCTAGGGAACATCTATCAGGGTGTAACCTAATGTCACTCTTGTGAAGAGTTAAACGGCTGGAAACTTTTTGGGAGGTGTGACCTATATAAGAACCTTCACAGTCTAAACAATTAAGTTTGTAGACCACATCACTTTTATCTAAGTTTGGTACTTTATCTTTCAATGACTTGTACAGAGATCCCACAACTAGAGTGCTTTTATAAGCAATTTTTACATTTGGTAGGTATTGAGCAAAAATTCTGGTCAATTTGGGAGTGACGTCCTTAATAAATGGAAGTGATGCAAAAGATATATTAGGAATATTGTTAGTCGGTGAGTGGGAAACAGAGGTAATTTTCATATCACCTGTATTTTGGGAAGGGTTTACTTGTGTGTTGAGTATAACAGAGGATGTGTTAAAGATGATTTTCCTAAGTAAGGATTCGGGGTAAGAATTATCTAGGAACAACTGTAAAAGGATGTTGAGATTCTTCTTTCTAAAAATAGGGTCAGCTAGTTTACAAACTCTTGTGGTCATTTGTTTTACTAGATTAATTTTCATGCTTGACTTGTGGTAAGAGTGGTAGTTGAGATATCTTCCAGAGTTACACTTTTTTCTATACCAATCAATTGTAATGATGTTACCCAGTTCCCTGATGAATATTGTGTCGAGAAAAGGAACCGATTGGTTTTGATCCTCTTTTTCAAGAGTAAATTGAATGTGGGGGTCATAGCTATTAAAAATATCTAAGAGCTCACTTTCTAAACCTTGTGGGCACGACATAATAATGTCATCAACATACTTTTTAATAAAAGGAACGTTAAAAGGAACAACCTGAAGAACAATATCCAACAGATCATCCATTACATATGCAGCTAGAATTGGAGAGATACTGGCTCCCATAGGAGTGCCAAAGGTTTGTTTGTAATATTTGTTGTTGAAAGAGAAACAAGTGGAATTAAACAAGAACTCTATCATCTCAATAAACATATCATAATCAATGTTACACACTTGCGAAATTTTATTCCAGTGTTTATGAATAGATCGGAGAACGGCATTTAAGTAAACATTACTGAAGAGGGAGACCACATCTAGACTGACGAGAACATAATTACTTGGTAAGACAGTTTTGTTAAATAACTCAACAACTTGGAAAGAATCTTTGATGTAGTAATCATTATTTGGATCATAGGCTTTAGTCAATATATTGGTGAGAAAGCCTGCAATATGTTCAGTTGGTGAGCCTATGGAGGAAACTATAGGTCTCATAGTTAAGGTGGGTTTATGGATTTTAGGGAGGGTGTAGAATTTTGCAACAACACCTTTATAGGATGAGAGTCTCTTTTTAGTGTTTAAATCAATTTGTTTCTGTTGCCAAAGGCGTTTAATTAGGGCATTTGATTTATTTTGGATATTGCTAGTTGGATCACTAGGGAGGGTTATGTAGGATGAATCCTGATCAAGAATCTCTTGAGAAAGTTTAAAGTAATCATCTTTCAACATTACTACAGTAACATTACCTTTGTCAGATTGAGTCACTACTAACTCAGGGTGAGATTTGAGGAAGCGTTTAGTTTCTTCAAAGAGACTTTGTAGGAGAGAAGGGGAACTCCTACGTTTAAACGAGTTATTAGTGATTATGTTAATCGATCTAGCAATTGCAATATTTCTACATTCAGGATCCGGAATAAACGATGATATAAAATCAATATCAGATAGAAGTGGTTTAATAGGAGACTCAATACCTAACCGTGGTTCAATGCTAAACTTAGGACCTAACGAGAGAAATTTCATAACGTTTGATGGAATTTCAACTTGGGAGATATTTTTTATCCAAGAATCCTTAGTAATAAGTTGGTTGTTCAACATAGCAGATTTTAAATTGTTGAATTTATTAATATTACTATTTTTTATCTTGTGAAAAGAAAAATTATAGTGTTTCATTTGTTTCTGAATGAAATTATTACAAATATACTCACTAGTACTACTAATTATATTTGCCTTAAGGGTATTTAATTTAATAGCTATGACCCCCACATTCAATTTACTCTTGAAAAAGAGGATCAAAACCAATCGGTTCCTTTTCTCGACACAATATTCATCAGGGAACTGGGTAACATAATTACAATTGATTGGTATAGAAAAAAGTGTAACTCTGGAAGATATCTCAACTACCACTCTTACCACAAGTCAAGCATGAAAATTAATCTAGTAAAACAAATGACCACAAGAGTTTGTAAACTAGCTGACCCTATTTTTAGAAAGAAGAATCTCAACATCCTTTTACAGTTGTTCCTAGATAATTCTTACCCCGAATCCTTACTTAGGAAAATCATCTTTAACACATCCTCTGTTATACTCAACACACAAGTAAACCCTTCCCAAAATACAGGTGATATGAAAATTACCTCTGTTTCCCACTCACCGACTAACAATATTCCTAATATATCTTTTGCATCACTTCCATTTATTAAGGACGTCACTCCCAAATTGACCAGAATTTTTGCTCAATACCTACCAAATGTAAAAATTGCTTATAAAAGCACTCTAGTTGTGGGATCTCTGTACAAGTCATTGAAAGATAAAGTACCAAACTTAGATAAAAGTGATGTGGTCTACAAACTTAATTGTTTAGACTGTGAAGGTTCTTATATAGGTCACACCTCCCAAAAAGTTTCCAGCCGTTTAACTCTTCACAAGAGTGACATTAGGTTACACCCTGATAGATGTTCCCTAGCCACACATGTTAACACAACAGGACACTCTTTCGATTTTCCAAATGTGAAAATCCTATCCACGGAGAGCAATTATTCAAAAAGATTGTTTCTCGAGATGGCTTTCATTTTTCAAGAAAAAGAAACCGTTAATAAAAAGACAGATACCAAGAATTTAAGCAACTTATATTCATTATTGTTAACTTTAGATAAACATGAATCTACTAATACAGACAATTCATCGTCAACAATATAAGTTTAATTATATATGAGATATACAATATCTCTCCTATTTCTAAAATAAGTCTTTTCATCTTTTCTTTTTCAATAAGTTCAGCTTCTATCAGGTATACTATCACCTTTACATCGTTATCATTTAAGATCTAACGTTCTGTCGTTTCAAGTTGGTAGCAACGAATTCACAAGCAATTCTTTTGTTTCTGATAAGAATATTTATAACCAAAATTTTATATTGTGACTACGTACATGTTTTGTAACTATTTTAACATAATTTTATTTAAATGTTTATGTATGTGTGTTCTAAGTGTTTTATGTATGTTAAAGAACGTTTTAAATCAATTTTTGGATAGTTTTCGCCATAGTTATAGGGGTCAAATGAGTTCCCAGTTTCATTTAATAAACATCAAGACAACAAACCTCAATTAGTGTAAGAGGCAAAGTAAGTCTTACTCTGTAATTTATACTAATTCTGTTTATTGTAGCACCCTGATGATGCAAATAAAGATTTGCGAAAGCTTGGTTAACTAAAAAGAGTACTTCTTTGTCCCATCTTCCGCTGCACACCCAAATATTGGAGTATTGTATTCTATTTGATCAGCGTTGATTACAAGCGTTCATCGCTTTTTCACTATATATATATATATATATATATATATATATATATATAATTATATATATATATACATCCTACTATCATTTTGGCATCGATACATTATGCTTTTACCATCAATTTAGCATCGTCTTGCAAAGTAGCATCTGTATATCGACGCTACTTTACAAGACCTTAATAACTTTTTTCATGTACTTGTTACAAGAATTTTAACCATCTCAATGATTAGAGATTTGATACCGTGTTGGTATTTTAAAATGTCCGCTTTCTCTTTTTATCCCTTACTGAGTTATATAAGTTTATTCCAGGAAATGTTTGAGTCTAAAATGATGGTACAGTGAAAATATTATATATATTTAGTTCAGGGTTTTACCGTCTACTCGCTGCCATTATATACATGAAAATGTATATCGCACTTTCATTATCAATCATTTTGGCATCAGAAATTTGGCATCGCTGTTGAATATAATATTACCCACAACGAAATGGTAAATTTAAGAATTTATATATATTTTTTTCATCCATAAATCATTCTAGCATCTTGTTTGATTAAAAATAACGGGTTATATATTGGGTATATATAACGGGGTATATATTGCATATTTTTGCTCCAATTGGTCCAGTCGTGATGTACAGCATCTCAAATGATAGGATTTAACCAATAAAATACAATAAGACAGAAAAGCAGCATGTCAAAAAGGCCTTAGTTATATATCTTCGTTTCTATAAGTCCAATCGTGACGTACAGTATCTCAAATGATAGGATTTAACCAATCGAAAACAATGAAATAGAAAAATCAAATACAGCATCATGTCAAAAGGGCCGTAGTCACGTATTTTTGATCCTATTAGTCCAATCGTGACGTATAGTACCTCTAATGATAAGATTTACCGTAAGGAATACAATGGGATAGAAAAATGAAATACAGCACAATGTCAAAAGGGCCTTAGTTGTGTATCTTCGGTTCTGTTAGTCCAATCATGACGTGCAGTACCTCAAATGAAAGGATTTAACAAATAAAATACAATGAGATACAATGAGGTAATGGAGTTGCATGTCAAAAGGGCCTTAGTTATGTACCTTTGGTCCTATTAGGCCAATAGTGACGTACGATATCTTCCCCAACAGCTTTTCCGTTCTTTATCTGATTTGCCGCTTTGATAATTTCTTGCTTTGTGATATAAGGTCCAGTCGATGCCTCCTGCATGTAAATGTTCGTCCTCTCTCGGTCTTGAAACATCTCTTCCACGTATTCTCTCCATCTACCTATTTGATCTTCTCTGTTCAGTAGCGGGTTCCCATGTTTATCTTCGATGAAAGACGTAGGAGTTTGTTTAAATATTCCAGCGGCTTCTTTTACTTTTTTATGTAGATTGAAAGTATCATGTCTTTGTTCCAACTCTTCAATTTCTTGGCATCTTTCACTTAGCCAGGTTTCTTTGGCTTGTTGGATCTTTATTCTGATATTCTTGTGTATTTGCTTGTATGTTGTTTCATTTTTACCTCTGTATTTTCTTCTTTCGTCCATCATGTTTAGAATTTCTTCTGTCATCCATGGTTTGTTACTCTTGTAAGTGTTTTCTCAATATAGTGCCAGTCTTCCTCGGGAGTTTGTGTCGATTGTACTGTTCTGTTACTCAAGTGTCTATGTATTTCTTCCCGTATTTTATTACTAGTGGATTCTTCTTTAAGCTTATCTGGGTTAATAGCTATTATTTGCTTATTTCTTTTTGTTCTTTTAAATTCTATCCTAATTGTTGTAAGAAGAAGATTGTGGTCGGTGGGGATGTCCCTAGTATTTTTAAAATATACCAATTAGATAATAATAATCAAGCAATAGAACACTGAAAACTTTTTTTTAACTGTCCGCCCGTGAATGACTTGCCATTTTTTAAATAACACTTCATATTGCACTTTTTTATTGTATCTTTCTCATTTTTTAAGATAATTCTTGTAGGAATATATTTATTTATAACATACGGTCTTATGGTCTCACGACAAGTATTACGGCTTGATTATACAACCTAAATATATCTTGTACCGCACTGTTAATTGAGAATTATGTTTGTAATGCGATAAGAGGACCGTATATACGAGACACCAGTGACTTATGCCACACATAAAACTTCGACAGGAAATTCTATTTCTACATTTCTATAAAAAAATAGATTACTTGTTTTGTGTAATAATTTAGTTTAGGTCGAACAAGAGTTGCAGTAAAAATTTTTTCTGAAATAGAATTTAAATCATATTTCGAATGCTTTGTGAAAGATAACCAATTTATAATATTTCCGACAACGTAAAAAACACATTTCTTTTAGAATATGGGTCGATGAATTCAAATCATAGTTCAAGAAACGAATTTATGTGCAGATGTTCTATTACAAAAAATTCAAAACCAAAATCTAGATTAAAAAAGTCGCAACTACTTATACTGAAACTTCACCCCATTATTGATTTCACAAGTGATAAAAAGGGTCGACAAAGAACCAGTTTTAATTATTACAACATTTAAACATAATAGTTGTATCTTGGTTTATTCAGGTGGAAAGAAAAATTAGACACAAGTGCTAAAACCACAAACTATTCTAAATTATAACGTTGTGAAAAAAGAGTTGATTTTAGCGATCAAATGGCTTTTTACAAAAGCCCAATACGCAAAATACTAAAGTGGTACCGGAAAGTGGCAGTGGAATTAATATTTAATACCGCAGTAGTCAATACTTAGTTGCTAAATAATAGAAAACGCGAAAAAAGCGACAACCTATCCTTGAGTTCAGACTGGAATTAGCGAAGGCGTTTGCAAATAAAGAAATGTTGAAACCCTGATGACTAATTACACCCAAAAAATACCATCTCAGGCAAAGCGATGTAGATAATAAAAAGAGAAGGAAGTGTACAAGAGGTTACAAAATTTTAAGAATAAGCGTGACTAGTAGAAAGGCCGATAGAAAAATTAAAAAAATTAAAACATACTGTGAAGAATGTGATAGCAAAACTGCAATATGTCTAGTGTGCTTCAATGAAGCAAATTAAAAAGCAATTTTACTTATACAGGAATTATTATTGAGTAAAAACGTGTTGTGCCTCAAGTGCCCTTATAGTATTGGAAAACGTAAATTGATAGTTTCTAGTAGTATGTTTTCATTGTTAATTACGTATGTTAAAGTAAGTTATAGTATTTGTAAAAAAATGGATGTAAATAATATTATGTGTTCGACGTCTAAAAAAGCTAGACGTAAACATAAACGTAGATTGACCACTGCTGAATTACAATCATTTTTAGAAGCATCTGGCGAGGATGATGTAGATTAAATGAATGGTGGAAGTGACTCTGACGAAATATTTGCACAAAGTCGTTTAGAAAAATCGAGGATTGCGTTTTGGAAACAGACAACACAAACAGAATTTAAAACTTTTCTCGGGCTTATATTCCAAATGAGGACAATTAAGATGAACCGTCTAAATGACTGCTGGAAAAGTATGGGTAACTTCTATAATAGATCTATCAGTAATTGACTTTACTAAACAATTACTGATAGTCCATATTAAGAAATAACCGAATAGACAATCCCCACTTGTCAAAGAAACTAAAAAAAAAACGTAAAGTGGTCAGTATTTACAGTCCTGAAGGAATATGTGTGACCAAGTGCAGAGATAAACAAGACATAATTACTAATTAAATGGGAATAAGCCACAATTAAAGGTTAAAGTACGTTTATTGGCATTTCAATTTCCAATTCGGAAATCGTTCTCAAAATAGAAACGTACTTTCGTATTTTGCCGAAAAACCCTCAATTATTTTGCAGTAATTTATAAATGTTAATAGCTTCGTTTGTACATAATGGCATTTAATATAACTAATTTAAATTGGGGCAGATAATACGTTATCAATATATATAATAACGTTAATACGTTATAAACATCGAGGTATTGAACAAATTTAACACCGGCAGTGACCATAGACTAGTTCGTGCTGATATACGTATTAACGTAAAGAGAGAAAGACGAAAACTATTAACAACAAACCCTTTACCGACGGCAGACATCCTAGCCAGTAATAAAGAGAAATACCAAGAGGAATTAGCACGAAAACTAGTAGCAAATACCTTTGAGCACAAGAATATAGATGAACTAGCTGAGAAAATAACTAAAGACATACAAACAGTCACTAAGAAACTCTGTTGCAGAATAAGAAAACAAAAGGAAGCTAAACTAAAACCCGAAACTCTAGAACAGATAGAGAAAAGAAGAAGAACGAACAGAGATAACCCGGACTATAAAGCGCTCAACAGAAGCGTTAAGAAAAATATTAAGACCTCAGAGTTTATAGAACAAACCAGATTCTTGAAACCATAGAAAATATTAAAGAACATGAAAGTACTAAAAACATGTAAATCCACTGGCAGGAATAAAATCATAAAGATAAAAGACGACCGTGGAACATTGTGCTCGCATAAGGAAGAGATCGTTAGAGAAATTCGAAAATTTTATGAGAAGCTGTATACTTCTACTATTCCGAACCCCGGTATACCAAAAAAACATATCTTAAATGTGGGCTTAGAGGACTTCCCTGAAATAATAACATCAGAAATTAGAGCCGCCCTAAAACAAATGAAAAATGGGAAAACACCAGGAGAAGATAAAATGACTTCAGAGATGCTAAAAATGGGAGGCACTGCATTAGAAGAGGCAATAAGAGCATTACTTAATAAATGCCTATTGGAAGGACAAATACCGAACACATGGAAAAATGCGGAAGTCATTCTACTCCATAAAAAAGGGGACGCCGCAAATATAGAAAACTACCGACCAATAAGCTTATTGTCACACCTTTACAAACTACTAACCGAATAATAACAAATAGATTGACAGCTAAACTAGATGCATACCAACCAGTGGAGCAAGCAGGCTTTCGTAAGGATTTTAGCACTATCGATCACTTGCAAACAATTCGGACCATTATTGAAAAAACAATAGAGTACAACATACCACTACATCTGGCATTTGTCGATTATCACAAAGCATTCGACAGTATCGAGAATTGGGCTTTCTTAACAGCATTGGACGACGCCAGAGTAGATTCAAGATATGCTGCCCTCCTTAAGAATATATACGATGATGCTACTTTTCACGTAAAAATAGATGATGATCTGGAAACTAGAAAAATAGACCTTGGCAAAGGTGTGAGACAGGGCGACACCATCTCACCCAAGTTATTTACTTTGGCATTAGAAAATGTTTTCAAACAACTAAATTGGGCCGAAAATAGATTAAAAATAGATGGAAAATATCTTAACCCTTTTGCGTTTTGCAGACGACATAGTGCCAATAAGCACAGATATCCATGAACTAAAATCAATGCTACAACATTTAAATCACAAATCGAATCAAATAGGATTAAAAATGAATCTCGACAAAACAAAGATATTAAGCAACAGCCTAGAAAACATCACGATAGATAACATCAATATAGAAAAGGTAGAACAATATATTATATCTAGGACATGCAATTAAAAACGAAAAGGAAAATCAAACCCTAGAAATTAAAAGAAGGACACAAATATCATGGGCTGCTTTTGGTAAGTTGAGCTTCATTTTAAAAGACAGAAAAATCCCAATTCACTTAAAACGAAAAACCTATGACACTTGTATACTACCAGTTGCAACTTATGGATTGGAAACTATGGCAATAACAAGAAAAATGGCAGAACAATTAAGAGTAACTCAACGGGCCATGGAGAGGGCCATGTTAAATATAAGCCTCAGAGACAAAATTCCTAACACCGAAATACGTCAAAGAACTAAAGTAACCGGCATCACGGAAAAAATAGCGACATTGAGATGGCAATGGGTAGCACATGTAGCAAGACAAGACACCAACAGATGGTCTCATAAAGTGACATTCTGGAGACCTCGAGAAACAAAAAGAAGCGTGGGAAGACCTAAAAAGAGATGGATAGACGATATAACTGCTGTAGCTGGAACGCAGTGGATGAGAATTGCAAAAGATAGGGAAGCGTGGAAGCAATTGGAGGAGGCCTATGTCCAACATTGGATAAATGAAGGCTGAAGAAGGGAAGAAGAATAAATTATTAAAGTGTGGTATATTTCACATAGATTACAAAGTTATCCAATTTGTTTATCCCAAAGAGCGATTATCTAAACGACTGTACTTGACCAGATAGTCACTCTGTACTCTCTATACACACGTGTATTATGTAAATCGAACTCGCTTTTATAAGAGTTCATACTTTCAACGGAAAAATTTAGTAAGATAGGTCAAAATAGCACAATTCTTATTATTTGGTTGAGCTACCCTAGTAAAGAAATGAAGGTTCTACGTGCCACAGAAGCCGAGATATTAAATATTTTGCAAGCGTGCTTCAATTTAAAGTCCGAATCTAAAAAAAAAACAAGCTCAGTCAGTTCTTACCTCCGTGGTACTTTTCCGTGGCGGTAATTTACGAATACCATTATTTTAATGGGTTATAACATTTTACTCCTTTACTGTGTAAGCCATCTATAACTTCGATCATATATTATAGATCTTAATTCAAAATGTTTTCAATTTTTAGATCTTGTATTAATAAACAATGAAAATATGATTTTAAGAATTAAATTTTATCTTAGTTTTTATTGGTTAAATATGGTTCTGTTTTTGTCTCTTTGTTTTCTTATAAGCCATTAAGATTGCAAATTACAAAATACTTGTACATACAAGTATTGGACAAGTATTTGGACAAGTTCAAAGTGATTTGCTTAATATTTAGCACACCTTAAAAACCCATTAATTGCGATAATTTGAAGTAGCTATATTATCTGCCGTTGGGCAAAACATTCAATTATTACCATTTATAAATTACTAAAAACATAAGATTTTAGAGTTTAGGGTTTTTTGCAATTACCTTGCTCAATTAATTATATATTTTAATTTGGTATCCCTCAACATAAAAAACCTTTTATGGTCTACAACTTTTATTTTAATCATTTTTCTTTAGAATGTAAAAAAACGTTTTACAAGCAAACATTTTTTTTGTATCTTTTAAGATTGTTAAAAAAAAGAACAAAGCATAATCAACTGTACATCTTTACGAATTTTCATCAACTATCTCTCATACTATTTAGAATTTAAATAACCGTAGATTTTTGAAAACTATTTACCGAGGTTCTGTGAAATACTTTCTTGTTGCATGGTTAAGTTAAATATTATTTTTTTATGTATATTATGTATATAAAAATGTAATATTAATTACATTTTTAATTAACTAATATTTATTGTTTATTGTACAAATTATCTAAAATGTGTATACATATTTTATACAAAAAAACGTTTTTGAGAACGATTTCCGGAATGGAAATCAAAAAGTCAAACACAAGTTAATTAAAAATGTGATTCTTATCACAATTACAACCAATAATTGAGGCGTAATCCCATAAAAACATAATATTTACCTCAAACTATTCACCGATAGCTTGGATTAAACAGGTTGTAAATTGAAATTTATGTAAAATATTCCCCTACACAATTCTCTGGGAAAAATATCTACCTTAAATAAATATACCTAACATTTAGGCAAAGAAAAAACCAGTTAAGACCGCAACGTGTTAGCAGGTCGTTAGCACGTTGACCGAAAACGGATCGATATTTATGTACCTAGATATTATTTTAAGTATTAATACCGGCAACATCTATTGGCTTTAAAATGATAGCAAATACAGTGATTTTAAATGATCGATGTTAAAACGTAGGATTGATGTAAAAAATTAAATATATAAAAAAATCAGAATATTGAAAAACCGACAACGCTGCTAAGCCAACAGAGGTGCACTAAACGAACATACACGACTTATATATACAAAATAATAGATTTTCTTGGTGATGCTAAATTACTGCAACGTGAAATGAGTTTAAAATGATGGCGGGATGTATATATATATATATATATATATATATATATATATATATGTATATATATATATATATATATATATATATATATATATATATATAATATATTGTTATGCTATTTAAAATTGAAAATAATTGGTTTGCTTTTAATATATTTCAAAGTACAAAATATAATAATTTAAATAATTCGACTAATAAACTATAAAAGATGTTTCGAAGAGTCCATTATCCTGGATTACCTATAGTAAACAAAATTTTAAAGATATGCATAAATTATTTTGTTTGTAAAATATATTCGAGTAACGTTAGTAAAATTAGTGAAACCATGAACAATGCGAGCGGGTTTTCCAAATGGACTTGTACAGTGAATAAGACATTAAGATAGTAATATTTACAAAATATATTTCTCCGTTAGTTCTTAAGAATTTGTAGAAACCGATTAGCATGTTAATAGTTTTTAGGAAATTTATAATTATAGTTGAAATTATTGTTTGTTATCTAAATGAAGAGATGGGGATAATTGTGACGAGCTTTGATTGGAGGAGATTAAAAAAGTGGGATAGGTATGTAGGAAGGGAAGTTTAGCTAGATTTTTGAGAGAGAAAAGATTGGAGGTTGTTTTCCAAGGGTGTAAGGCGAACAGTCGTTGTTCTCTGGGGGTTCCTCAGAGGTAGTAAGCATTAGTAGTGAATGTTTGTGAGTTTTCATGGAGTTAGTGTATCTGACCGAAGTTGATCCAGTAAAATATTGTAAATTATATTTTTCTCCTTATATTCCAAGCGTCACTGTTCAGGCCAGAACGAGAGATTCAGTTTTATCGAGAGGAGAAGAGGCTAGCAGAATTTGAACGATACGTGCGTTTGAAGGAGATCATTAAAGACGATAGGCTCGCAACAATTTGTTGTAAGATTGCTGATTACCTAGGGACTGCTAAGAATAGATAGTGTAGGCTACAAGGAACAAGGATTTGGACAACTCATCATCAAAGAGATAGTTTTACTATTCATCAGTTTTTCTTTATTACCAACACATTTGTTTTTACAATTGCTTTAGAAAAGATAGGACTATTTTGATCAGGAGATTTAGAACAACAATTTTGATTTAAAATTTTAATTTATATTGTATGTAATGTACCATTAATTTTTAAAGGTTCACGTACGTAGAACAAAATTTTAATAATCATAATTTGAGATATTTTTATTGAAGATATTTGAGTGTGAATTTTATTTCAATATATAATGTTGTATCATATATGTTTTTATTATTCCGGTATTCTTTGGACCTTACCTATCATATGTAAAGCATAGATATTGAAGCACGAGTATAACTCTGAGATAAGAGAATTAAATAGTGTGATAAAATCCTAATTGCATCATTTCATATTTAATTAATTAATAACCTAATTAATTGCTTGGCGCACCTCAAACTTTGAATAATTCTCAAACTTTGAATAGTTTGAACAACTGCATTGAGAATTTAATGCTTGGCGTTTCGGCTCCCATTTTGGAGCCATTATCAAGAGTGATACGGTTCGGTTCGACTTCGGGGTCTCAATCTGCCTACTCCCTCACTCGAGACGTACCAGTATCGTGTTCTATATAATATATACAAGAACTGTCTCTCGGCACTCAGGTCTCAATATGCCTACTTCTCAGTGTCGAGTGACAACCGGTCTTACCCTGTGTACCTGGTCCAACTCTAATTCATCCTCTTTTAGTGTGTATAAGACTGTAGCATTATCCTATAAAGGAGATCTTTAACCCTTGCTTCTTAATATCAGTTAGATCAGTATCGTTGATTTTGTAAAATTTCTCAGTATATTTGTAGACAGCAACTTTAAATGATCCTTCAATATCAATTTGTTAAATAAGAAACTAGTCTCAGTCTGCTATGTAATAAGATCTGTTTCGAAAGCAATTAATTTAGCATCCTTTAAAATAACTTATTTTTCTTTGTTCGAGTCTTATCTTCGATATGGTCTTTTTTTGGCGTTCTAGTGCAGATGCCCAATCTACTGTTATATTTAAAACACAAAAAAGGGCAATACGGTATCTTTTGGCTTCAGTAGAATAACATATTACAGAGGCTACTTCAAAAATCACTGGATTTTAACGCTTTTTAATTTATACGTAAGATTTTATTATGCAATTTGCAATTTATTTAAATTTTACAATCTATTGTTTCTTTTATTATCTTTTATGTTGTGCTATTGACGATTTATGTAATTTGAGTAAATTTTAATTTGTTATCGTTATTTTTCTGTCTTTTGTAAGCTTTGTCCATAAGATTGTGCAATTTTCAGTGACACTAGTTTATACACTTAACAGTGTCATATGAAGGGTCCAGGGGAAGAACGGCAATAGTTCATTTGGATTTATTTCGAGAACATTGAAAATTAAGATTTATAGACTTATTATAAAGTGAAATATAAAAGAAAAATAATCAAAAATAATATTTTTAGTTAAATATTATATTTTTTATTACAAAACGTTAAAAATAACCTTATTATAAAAATAAATGAGGTAGAAAAAAAATGTAATACAGACAGATGCGTGCCACTTTTCTTCTATATTAGACGTCTATTGGCGGATCGTCCACAAATTCGTCATTGCCTTCTCCAGATTGTTCGACAACAACTACTATTAATTGATAAAACAACCTGGATTTTGGTTTCTCGAGGAATGCAGTTAGATCTTGCAGATCTTTCCATTTGGATTTTTTAATAGGAATTGCGCCTTGATAAAGTTTTCGTAATGTTCCTACTTCTTTTTTATTGTGATTATTTTGTGTCCTTTTGCGGCACGCCTTAATAGGTTTATTTTCGAATTTAGAATTATAATATAAACCCATATACGTAGATTTATGGAAAATTAACCGGTTATCCCTGCTGCAAAATTTAAGCATTCTGATTGGCCGAGTTGGGAAAGGGCACTTCGTTGGATATAGCGGCGATAAAAATGAAGTACCTTAGTGTATGCTTTCTGATTGACAAGGCTCATGTTTCGATCGCATTCAATATATGAATGCCCTCTAATAGGGAATATTACTTTCACAATATCAAAACGATTTTTTCTTGTAACTAAGTCATGCAAGAATCAAATGATAGTAAAATTTTTATTTTGTCCTGCACAGGAATCACAAAAAATAGCTAGTTCTTTTACTTTCATGGGCAGAATATTATAAAAATAGTGATTCAGCATGGAACAAACATCGTCAGCTCCTTTCTTAGCAACAGATTCATCATAGGTAAAAAATACAGATTTTGAATCCGACAGAATATGAATGTTGAAACTGATGAAGTTTAGTTGACGTTTATAGTATACGTCGTTGGTTGTAATTTAATTACTATTAAACTGGGAATAAGCCACAATTAAAGATAAAAATACGTTTATTGACGTTTTAATTTCCACTTCGGAAATCGTTCTCAAAATACAAACAGTAAATTGTTATAAAATATTAAATAGCTTCATAACAACATGTTGGTTGTAATATTTGGACATGGTAAGTTTTTTTGATAATCCGTGCTTATACCTTTCATAGTCGAGGATTTGAAGCACGTTTGCGGTAACTTCTTTTTAGACTATAATATCGCTCACTTTTTTTTAGATGTAGATTCCTTTCACGTGTCTTTTTTTCTATATCATTACTTGCTGTTTTCCTAGTTTCAAGGTCCGAAGTAGAATTTAATAATGTAGTTATCGATGATATGTCGGCTTTTAAGGAGTCACACGTGCTACAAGTGTCTTTTCGTGGATATCCGAACGATATATTAAAATTTGACTCAAAAATGTCACGGAAGGATTCGTAGGATATTTTATTGTCAGCGTTTGTTTCGGAATACATTTTGTGTAATTTCACTATGTTTAAGTTTTCAGGTAAGTAAATTTTATTCGAGTCTGCTAAAGAATAATGAGATTTGCGTCCTTGTAGACTTTTAATGAACTCGATCACCTTTTGCTTTGTGACTTCAGACAGTTTGTGAGGTCGCGAATTATGTTTTCTTCGCATATCGATAGGTGCTTTCCCATTAAAAAGCAGGGAATCTCCAACGTATCTAACTCGACGTCCCGTGATTCCATGGAAAGATAAAAAATCTTTGATACATACTGAAACATCACGAGTAATTCCATCCTCAACTATTCGAACACGATAACTAAAGGAAGAACTATTAAGTCTAGATTCTTCAGCGTTTTTTCTAGGTCGCCTGTGGTTGACAGGAGGAACACTGATTAGACCACTAATGTAAGAGCTTTGTGCATCAGTGTTACCTAATTTATTAAATTCACGAATTATTCTATACCGTTCAGGTTCAGGAACCACAGTAAAACATTTAAAACGTTTACAAAAACAGTCGGGTCCCAATTCATGCGTTGTGGCACGTAAAATTTTCATTACATCACGCCCTCTGCCAGTTCTTTTACGTTTCTTCCTTTCCCTGCTTGATAGACCAGTTTCACTTTCACTGGACACTGAATAGTCACTATCCATGATAATTCTTGTGTTTTTAAAAACTTTTACACTACAGAAATAGGCACAACGTATCAATATACAACAGATGCACGTGGTAAACTAACGGCTGATGCAACAATTGACTTACCGACACCAACTGATAACAGGGACTGATGCTCTTTTTCCATACACGCGCACGAACTCATGCAATTCTTCCCCCGTATAGTAAATCTTATAATGGTTATTTTAAGGATCTACGCTGTTTTTACAGATTAACGGTATCACTACTTGAAAGTAACCTAACAGTACCACAAAAATCAATGGTGACCTCAGTTTGTTGAAAAAATGGACTAATGCCGTTTTTCCCCTGGACCCTTCATATGTTTCAGCAAATATCCCTAAAAACATTTAAATGTTGATTATTGCGAAAAATAATCATGGTTCCTTCGTTACTTGCCTTGTGAAAAATTGATTTGATAAGAAGTAGAAACATATTATATTGTCTGTGAGATAAATTCGGTGGAATGTTTTTGGCCTCGAAATTGGACAATACACTTTAAGGAAAGGAACCATGTTTGTTGGATTATTTACCGAGGGTGATGTTATGCTGGGTTGATGAGTTTTTGAGTATTGGGAATGTGGTATAAGTCTGTTTGATATTTGTTTTGAACTCAACTGCATTTATTTGATTTTAATATGTTTGAATAAGAATGGAATATTTTTGCGACATGTCTGGAGATTTTGTGTAGGAAGAGGCGAGAGACTCACTATTTATGTTTGCAAACAAATTTGTGTTGTAGAAGAATAGATGTTATTCATGTAGTGGACAGTTATAATGTTTATCTTGCTTTTCAATAGAATAATTTATACTTGCAATAAAAATACGCATACCAAATAGTACTAGTATAATATAAATCTTTAAAGCAAGACCAGAATGAAAAGGACTGCGTCAGACATGAAAAGTTATTGGAGGAAATGACGTATACATAAAATCAAATGTTAACTAATTACAAATTATACATTACTGGCCTAAGTCTCTTTCTTTTTTATTAGTTTTAGCAAGTTAGATAACTGGAGCAACTTTCATTCACTTTATCACTATTACTATAATCTAGCGCACCTGTAAAATCACGTGATAAATCACTATTAACTCATTTCAGACCGATAATTAACAATAATATGTTCTATGTTCGACGGTCAAAGGAATATCTCAGAGCACAGTTTTTGATGACCTTGCTTCATTAGGTGCTGGTGGCTTAATGGCATGTCTTGACCAAAGATTATAATGAAAAAATGTACGCGGCAAAAACCTTCTTGAACGTCAGCAAAGAATTTGACAGAATCTAGCACCAAGGCCCTTAAAATAAGTTACCTTGGCTACAATGAGGCGATGACATTTCTCCTAGCATCATACCTGGCTATCAGATTGTTTAGACTTCGGACAGAGGCAATCCTGTCCGAAGTCGGAACTCTAGAAGCGAGAGTGCCGCAGGCTGCGTTGTTGTTACCTTATCTATATACCACATGTACGGCCGATAAGCCAATATAGCCAGGAATTTACGCTGACGACGCAATAGCAATCATTTGCAAGGAGCATTAAATAAATTCCAGAGATGGTGAATAAAACGTTGAATTGATTCCACAACAACGACGTACTAAACGAACAATAATTAACACTGGCTCAGAAGAAAAACCAGACATAACCGACTATGAAATAAGAATGGCACTAAGTCAAATAAAAACGAATGTCCGGGAGAGAGGAAAAAATTACAGTTGAAGTGATGAAAATTGGTGGCACAAAAATGGAACAGGTGTTAAATATTTTATTTAATAAAGTAATTGATGAAGAAAATATTCCTCAAGAATGGTACAACTCTGAAGTCATATTACTATTCAAGAAGGGAGACAAAGCAAACATCGAGAATTACCGACCAATATCCTTGTTATCACATCTGTAAAAATTACTAACTAAAATCCTAACCAACCACTTAACATATAAGCTCGATTTCGATCAACCTATCGAGAAGGCTGGATTCAGAAAACATTTTAGTACCATAGACCACTTGCACACCGTAAGAACACTGATAGAAAAATGCACCGAGTATAATGTTCCAATTCATATGGCGTTCGTCGATTTCCATAAAGAATTCGATTCCATCGAATTATGGACAATGCTTGAATCTCTAGAAAATGCACGTATAGATTCAAGATACACTAACATAATTAAAAACATATATGAAAATGCCACCATGTAGATAAAGCTGGACGAAAGCACAAAAACTAATTCCATAAGACAACAACGGGGAGTAAGACAAGGAGACATCATCTCTCCCAAACTATTTACTCTTGCTTTAGAAGACATTTTTAAGAAACTAGATGGAATGGAACAAAAAGGAAATCAACGTCGACAGATCATACTTAAACCACTTAAGATTCGCAGATGACATACTGAGCCGAGACCAGACAAATATAAGAATACAAAATGTTACCATAGAAAATGTTAAACATTAAGGACGACAATAAGAAGCATAGAAAGACCTCAAAAAGAAGGGTAGATGATATAATAGCAGTGGCAGGCAAGCAGTCGATTAGATTGGCGCAAGATAGAGAAAGATGGAAACAATTGGGAGAGACCTACATTCAGGAGTGGATAAAAAATGGTTGACAAAGAAGGAGAGAAATTTCTACACATTTTCTATTAACGTTAACATTACTATTCTAATTTAATCACGGAAGTTAATGCAAATATTATTAAATTAGTATTTTTCACGGCCATTAAGGGTTTCTTTAAACTTTAATAAACGACCTAAACGTGTCCGTTAGCTTAAACTTTTATTAAAATAATATTTTCCCGTTTTATCACCTATGAAAAATGGTGATGGCTTAGCAAATTACTTCTTAATGCAAAAATGTTCTTTCGATGACACAATCGCCTCGGCGGCAAATTTCAGTTTCATTTGCTAAGATTAAATTCTCAGTTGAGAACGTTGAGACCGCCGGCCCGGAAGATAATTGAATTTCTGAAAATGGAACGGTTCTGTTCGAAACTTTTTAATTAATACTTTCTTAATTGCATCAAAATGCACTCGCGGATTTTTCTCGCTATTTTACGGATGATTTAATTAAGTCATTCTTCTTTGTCCCTGCCAACAAAAAACGAGCCGATGATATGGTGACACCAAAACAGGACCGACTCATAAAATTTGCAATTAAAACATAATACATAAGCTTAATTTTTCTATTATTCATATGCATATACAGCATGTCTCAGTACGTTGAAAGATTATGAAAAATTATGTAAAACTTTTTAACTTTTTATTATTAATTTTAGGTTATACTCTATAAATAAATTTCGCTAAAATGCAACCATCAGTTATTAGCTTTTTTAGTTATATATGAGGTTATTAACAATTTTTTTAAAAGCAATGATAATAATTTTATTTTTGGCAAAACTGTATTACTTTTCACATTACCTGCATTTAAATGGTCATGTTTTTGGGATTCTTTTACTTCAAACTTTATAATAAACTATTTTTTTTTATTTAGCCTTACGTGTCTCGACAGCGTAGGTCACTGACACAGGTACAATTTTATTATATTACATTACAAGAATATACAGTAACATTACAATCAATAAAGAAATACATTAAATACATTAAATATTGATACAATTATTACAATTATCCAATTCTAAACTACGTTTTTTCTTCTAAATTTCCTAGTAAAGCTTGGTTTCATACAGGAAGTTAGTACGGTTTTGGAATTGATCTGGCGAACTGAGAATATTTTGTAGGTTTCAACTCAACAGATTCTTTTTTCTTTCGTTAATAAATTGGGGACAGTCTAGGAGAATATGTTTAACAGATAGAATATTATCACAGTGTGTACCTGTAGGTGGATCTTGAGAAGTCATTAAATGTTTATGAGTTAGTCTTGTATGACCGATTCTGAGTCGGCGGATTAAGATTTTGTTTTTTCGTGTCATGGAAGGAAACTCAAGTTTTTAACGCTGGGATGGATGTCACGAAGCTTGGAAGGAATTTTATTCCAGTGATCTTGCCAAGACATTTGTATGATATTTTTAAAATGTAACTGTAAATCTGTATGTAGTTGTATGTTTTCAGTCTCCATATTAGAAGACAAAGCTTGTTTTGCAAATAGGTCGGCTAGTTCGTTACCAGGGATTCCTACATGAGACGGAATCCAGATCATGGTTATGGATACTCCCATTGAAATTAAACTATCAAAAGAGTTTTGAATAGCTTGAACCACAGGATGCACCGTGTACATACTTTTGAGAGAATAGATAGACGTTAAAGAGTCTGTACATATTGCTACTTTTTTATATTCTGGAGATAGTAAGTTTGTAGCTTGGAGAATAGAGAATAATTCAGCAGTTTGTATGCAGCAAAAGGACGGGGATTGCAAGATATGATTAAATCTGTGTTTGAAGTTACAGCACATACAACAGCTATAGGACTCTTAGAAGAATAAACTATTTAAAACACGCGTTAAAAGTGGATTGTGTTTTCAAAATTGTTATTCTTCTTCACATTAGATTGCAAAACTTGCATTCTTTTAGCCAGCCAATCCAGCAGGAGAGTTTAACTAAGAAACTAAGAAAGCCCTAAAAATAAATAGATTATAAATAGAATAGAATATTAAAAACAACTAAAGACAAAGAAAAAAAATAACTTAAATGTGATGTACCTTAAACGGGAAACTAGTACCTGCTTAGGGTCTCTTATCCAGGCTCACGGATAAAGTCCACAACGACAGCCACGGTGGAGAAGAATACCTTCGGTACGGCGTAGATGGCGGAAGTGGCAATCCCCTGATTTTAGGGATTGTATAGAATCACTCGCCAGCCCGCTCGGCAAGCGTGACGTTTTAAATATGTTAAAACCTCCCAAGTTAAAGATATCGAGTATCAATACGAAATTACTCCTGGTGAGAAGATTTATACACTCATAATCTCATACCAAGCCCCCAGTCAGCCTCATGGATTCTGGGAGAGGCAAATATTCAACCGAATCTAATAAACTAACCATCATTGCTTCGTATAACCACTTACAATATAAGAACTATGAGGACCCAAGAATACCTTGACGAACTAAAACAAGGGCTCTCAAATATTAAATGGGATATAATTGGACTGTGCGAAATTCACTTACTAGGAGATACATGTACCATCTTAAAATCTGATCACCAGCTATACCAGAAAAACTCCGTAGAAAATCATCACGTAGGCTGTGTAGAGTTCCTGATAAACAAACGAGCTCCCTCTAAAAAGTAACGAAGTTCTGTACAGTATCAAACAGAGTCATATATCTTGTCATCGCTTTGAACAGCAGATACAGCTTACAGACAATACATGGATATGCACCGACAAGAAACTCAGCCGACGAGGAAACTGAAAAAACCTTTAACAAATAAAATAGAACAGAATAGAAATATGCTTTACTGCCACTGAGAATTGTACAATTTCATGGACAAAGCTTACAAAAGTCAAAAAATAATATTAATAACAAAAACAATTAAAATTTACTAAAATAAATATTAAACATACAATCAATTGCAAAATTTCACTAAATTGCAAATTGCATAGTAAAACCTTACGAACTAGTTTACGAATAAGTTTAAACTGCTGCATGTGATACCCAAATATAAATATATAAAGATGCTTTGTTGCTTGTATCTAAACGTACTGTACTTTCTTAATTATTCGTTAAGATACTCTTCAACTGAATAATAAGGTCTTTCAGATATATAGGCTATTGTCAATTTACGAACTTAAGAAAAGAAGTTGTAGATTTACGTTGCAAAGAAAGATGTTTGTATAATTTTTTTGTCCAATGCAATATAGATTTCTTTATTAACTCAGGGGATAGGATCGGTAAATATACATCAAAGCTTGAATTTCTGGAGGAGTAGTCATAAGTAGGTCTTGCTGGAAAAACATGTAGTGTTTACGAATTAAGCAAATAGTTTCTAAAATATATAGAGACGGAAGAGTTTAAACGTATACCAGAACACAAAAGGGCTTTCAATAGGTGTCGCGTAACTATCAGAGAGAGGGAATGTCTGTTACTAGCGGTAGTCAACATTCGAAACAGAGGGAGTCTGTTGCTAGCAGAAGTCAACAGTCAAGAGAGAGTACGTCTATTATGAGCGGCAGTCAACAGACGAAAGAGAGAGAGAGGGAGAGTCTATTTCGTTCTTTATTTCAAAACTGTCTAAATTTCTAAACATGTGGAGTTAAAGTGGTAGTAGAAATCATTACTATGGCTTGAAGTAGAGTACACACATCAAAACACACACACACAAGGAAGACAGTTCGTAGCTCAAATCACCCAGAATATCGCAAGTCGCCTCATTCACAGTGGGCCCTGTTGCTCACACTAGGATACAGTCTATATGGTGGTAATGTATAATATTTATATATCTTCTTTATTATAATGTAGACTATATACTAATTATGACTTTTCTGTTCACAGGTGACCTACAAAAAAAATCACAAAAAACGGCTTCGGCCACCAAAAAAAATTAACAAAAACCCCTAAACCCGGGTACGTAGGGCCCAACCCCCTTGAGCACCAAGTCGCCGAACTGAGCCGGGACTCAGAGCGGAGACTTGAGGCTCAAGTAAGCAATTTTAGTTCGCGGATAAGCTACATTAAGATAAACAGGAATAAAGCGGAGATGCGCTGTCCTGAGTTTTCACATACGGTTAGGAAACCATGTTGGGGTTCAATTACCCAGGACCTCCACATAAAGAGCACTTGGCTGATTGTTGTGCCTCTATAGCGAATCAGATTGCTATAGGGGGGAAAGGGATGGTCTAGAGCATTGGAGCACGGTGGGGTGATTCCTGTTTTTAAACACGAATTAAAACACCTTGCTCCAATGAATTGTTACACCCGATCGTACTACCTGGGTGAACATTTCTCATAGGCTGGGTTCAATCAAATTGCTTGCTTGCTTGATAGTGATTAGGGTGACGAGGTAAACCGGTATATATTAGGGACATTGTTGTGAAAACCAAGATAACTAAAAACTATTTAAAATCTAGAAAAATTAAAGAAATTATATATTTGACTAAAAGCACCACTGTTGGTTAAATGGTAACCTAGCTACTTTCTTTACTGACCTAAGGTATTCGCCATTAGGTGTGGATAAGCTCTTCTTCTTAAAGTGCCTATTCCTTTCGGATGCTTACGATCATCATGGCTATCTTTACTTTGTTTACTGCAGCGCGGAACAGTTCAGTGGTAGTCGTGTTATACCACTTTCGTAAATTTTGAAGCCAGGAAATGCGTCTTCTTCTCGATCTTCTCTTACCATTTACCTTTCCTTGGAGAATCAGCTGGAGAAGGCCGTAACGTTCTTGATTTCTCATTACATGTCCTAGATATTCCAACTTTTTAGTTTTGAAACTAAGGATAAACTAACGTGGATAAGCTAGCAGTTCAAATAAGAGAATATCTGTCTGTGAACAATTCGATAACCTTTGCCAGAGGCCAGAGGAGTAGCTTCATCTTTTATTAGTAAAACATTATCTACCTTTAAAGGGTCAGTAGTATTGTTCTACTTACGCCTACATTAAGTCATATATAAATTTTCCACTGACCACCTTTTTTAGAAAGTTTGATGAATTTTTGAGATATTCTGAAAGAAGGAGAGATGGTTTTGTGGTATTTTTGAGGGATCTGGTTCTGGTGGACATCGGAGACTTTTTTTCTACAAGAAAGTGTCCGGGTATTAAGACTGAGAGATGATTTGGGTTATTTGAGAGCCGAGTGATAGGTCTTGAGTTTAAAATGGCTTAGATCTGACAACTTATTGTATAAAAAGCTTCAAAAGTAAAACGAAGATTTCCTATTTCCTATGCAATCCAAAAACCAAATTGGAAAGGGTTACGAGGCACTCAGTAAAGTTTTCAGAACAAAAATTAGTTATCCCTTGAGAGAGATTCTGACTGTTAAAGAGTTTGTTTAACTCAAGAAGCTGATTGCAGACACAATAGAAATTAGTAGCATTGTCTGATCATATAGTTTCGGGAGTAGTCCGCCTTACGATAAATCTTTTTCACTCTTGTTGATTCGCGGTATTTTTTACGTGAGTATGAGAAAGAAAGAGAAAAAATGTTACTAGAGGCAGTCAATAGTCGAGAGAGAGTCTTTTAAACTCTAAAGTAGTGGGGTTAAAGTAGGAGTAGGTTTTTGATTTTAACATTGAAGTAAAGAATGATAGAAATTAATACATCGAAAAATATGACGTGGTTTTTCGCATGTGAAAAATTGAACACCACCTTATTTTCATTTTGTCTCCTTTAGATATGGTACCAAAAACCTTCATAATTGTCTGCAGTCGTTCAAAAGCAGTCTTTCAGTGTAAAGTTTTAATATGTTAAGTTGTGCGGTTAAGTAGCATTAAAACTTTTACAAAAAAAGTTAAATTTATCTGAACAATTTTAACAAAAACAGGGCTAGATCAGACTTCTCCATCCAGAATAGCCAAAGACGCATGATCCTTGTATGCTTACAAATTTTTTGGAAGTTGTGGATTATGTGTCACAATTAAGGGATATATAGTAATATAAGTAAGCGTTTTAATAATCGAGGTGAATTATCTAAGGAGATACGTAGAGGTGATACAACAGAGTAAAGATTCTTTGCAACGAAGAAAAATAATATGGCATTCATAAAATGCATTGACACATATTATTGCACCTACCAATTCAGCAACTGCTGAAGATGGACTAGCGGTTAAGAAACCATCTTTTAGAAAAATCTTTAACCTGTTTTATAATCTGAGATTAGGCAGTCCTAGAGAGAATGTATATTCTCCTTGCTTATAGTTTATATAACAAATAAAATGATGTAAAGATCATAAAATTATAGTTACGTTGATGACAGAGAAGCAGCTGTATGTATTAAAATATAAAGGATTTTTTAAACTTACTAAATAAGACAAGCAAAATATGTTACTGGTAACTTGTGACTGCCAAAAAACCAACATACTGCAGTCGTCAGTTTCATTTGAACAACTTTTATGTTGTTAAAGAGCCCTTTAAATTCAAACTTACAACAAATGTTATGGTCTAGACTAAAAATGAATTCGATAAAGAGTCTAATGGGTTTCTCTTCTGCCTCTATCATTGTTTAATAATAAAGGCAGACCTTGACCTTTAACTCTACAGCAATATTCGCATTGTAGGTAATGGTTGTGATGGTCAGAATAAAAACTCTATTTTGACTAATATGGTATTATGACTATTAGTTCACCCATTGTGCGCCACCCAACTTTGTAGAGGTTCAACTCGTATTTCCCATGACTGGGCATGACTCTTACCACCCGACAGAATTTTTGGGAACATCGAAGGAGAAATCAAAAGTCATAAGATTATCATTAGTCCAGAAGAACACATTAAGATTATTGAGAACTCTGATACAGTAAAATGCTTAGTATAGACTTGATCAAAATAAAATGGAAAGAGACAGCAGGCCAAACCATTAAAAATGTATCAAATTTTGGGATTCAATCGTGTAAACAAATGTTCTTTACTATAATGGAGAATGGAAAGCAAGCATGAGTAACCACTATTTTGGTTTAGTGTAAAATATTCTATACAGTCAAAGCTGTGTTACACAAGAGGTACTACTAAACGAGGAAAAATCGGGGGAAATATAATAACAAAACTAATTTCTTGGCAACTGAACTAGCAAAGAACAAAAAAAAAAAGAGAGAACGCTGAATTTAATTTTTTAAACATATCTTAGATGGACCACACATTGAAACACTGGAAGACCAGGAAGAATGTCATGCTGCAGAAGAGGCCGCAGCTTTTCAAATTTAAGGCTTTCTTCTAGTACGTACAAACTCCTTGATGAACATTTTATTTTATAAACACCAAAAATCTACAATCAGCCAGTTCGTGCAGTTGTATCCAAAATTCAAATAGCTAAACTATAGAAAGAAAAAATCATAAAAAGAAGAAGAAGATGAATAAAAGGCCGTTTTTATCAAAATTCTGATATTAAACAGATATAATGTAATATTTTTGATTAATCCTGTTTTATTATGATAATAAATTCTGGAACCGGTCCTGCTTTAATATTCCTGGATCACCACTCTGGAGTACTAATCGTAATTAGACTTTTTATTCACGAAAATTTCTTTACACAAAGGGATATTTTTTTATTTGCTTTAGGTCGGTTTCTGAAAGAAATCCGGATGAAATAATGCAGTAATACAATTAAGTAGGTATTTGATTCTGTGCTAAAAGATTACGAATTTTTAAAAAGACTTTTATGTTCCCTCTACCATAAAAGGAGAACAAAATGGATTTTTAAACTCGGTTTAAGAAAGGATAAATGTTTTTATGTGATCGTTTAACGAAAAATGTTTAAAAAAAGAAATTCTCGCAATTTAGTTTTTCAGTGAATAAAAAATAATTTTTATTTAGTAATATTTATACTTAAAATACCTTCACCTGTAAGCTAAAATGGCGTTAAATTTTTCTTATATATTTTCTTACTTATAGACAAATGGTTGAGGTAATGTTTATAATTTCAAGAGCATAATAAAAATTTAAAAAATTAACAATCATCCATGTTTGAACAGAGTTCACTTTTTCTCTCCATCGTTTTTAATTCTTAGCTCTTTGCGTTTGTCTTGGTCCAGTAAGTTGGTTTATATCATCTATCTTCCTTGTTGTTTGTTATTCCGTTCTCTTAAATGTCTAATTATTTTATTCCATATAACTATTCCATATGGGGTGCCACAGGGAGGATTGCTATCGGCCTTTCTGTATATCACTTATACCGCGGATACACCAACCATTTCGCGAACTATTCTTCTCTCTTCTTGATGTGCCTATCCGGTACGAATGTTGGCGATCATCATGGCAATCTTAATCTTATCTTCAGTAGCTGTACAGATGTTGTATTCAATCAGATTCTGATTTTATTAAACCAAGATATTTTTCTTCTTCCTGGACCTCATTTTCCAAATATTTTTCCTTGTAGGATGGCTTGAAGGAGAGCATAATATCTGGATTCATTTCGCATAATATGTCCGAAAAACTATAAATTTCGAGATTTGACTGAGGACCTCCTCATTAGTGACTCGGTTAGTCCACGGGATCTTAAGCATTCTCCGATATAGCCATATTTCAAATGTTTCTAGTTTTCTGCACATATCTTCGTTCAAGGTCCACGATTCAACACCATAAAAAAGAACAAAGAAGACGTAGCATCGCAGTATTCTTACTTTTGTATTAACAGAGAGGTTGTGACCCTTGAAGAAGGCCCGTCCCATTGAAGGTGGATCTAGCTTTTCCGATGAGTGCTCTATTTCCCTGGTTGTTGGTCCACTCTTCATTGATTATGGTGCCGAGATAGTTGTGGTGCATCACTCTTTCTACAGGGGATTGGTTTACGTAGAGTTGACCTTCTATTATCCTGTTCTTGCTAATTATCATAAGCTTTGTCTTCCTAACGTTTTTATTGAGTCCATATTGTTTACTGTAATACGTGATTTTGTTCATAAGAACATGTAGGTCTTCTAAGTTGTCCGCAAATACTATGGTGTCATCTGCATATCTGATGTTATTTAGCTGGTAACCATTTAGTAAAATACCGCGAACTATGCTCAGTGTATATGCCGATGACACAGCAATATCAGTAGCAAATTTTGATCCAAACTAGCGAAAAGATAGCTACATCAGTTAAAATAATGCTGAGTTCAATGGGAAATCGCAGTAAACCTGAAGAAGTCACAGGCTGTCACGTTCCAAGAAATAGTCGAAAGTCCAGAGCGCCAAGTGAGGATGTTCAAACAGGAAAAATGTTTCTTCTTAAGGTGCCATCTCCATTACTAAGGGTTGGCTATAACTAAGCAAATTGCTCTCTATCTTGAGCTGCTTTTAGTATTGAATGTATGTCCATGCCTGTCCAGTCTCCTACATTTTTCAGCCAGGAGCATTTTCTTCTACCTGGACCTCTTCTTCCTTCCACTTCCATTATTAGTCGTAGGAAGTTATATTTTTCTCCTCTGTAAATATGTCCTAGAAATCTCGTTTTTACAATATTTAAGAGTCCCCCTTCTTTCAGCATCCCATTGTTGGTCACGTGCTCTGCCCAAGAGATTTTCAGCATCCTTCAAAAAACCCACAACCCAACGGCTTTTACACGTCTCGTACTTGTGATTCCGAGATTCCATGTTTCCACTCAGTCTAGCAATATGGAGTAAATTAATGTTTTTACAAATTGGTAACGGATATCCAACGATAAGGTGGACTTTATTGGGAATGTTTTCACGTATTTCAACTTCGTAGTCAAGATTCTTTGTTATCTAGCAACCAAGATACTGGAGTTTTTGTGCGTTTTCTGTTTGCTGTGCAAGTTTAACGGCCATTACTTTTGTTTCGTTAGTGTTTATATAGAGCTCCAAGCTATCTCCCTATCTGGTTATGGCATTTAAAAGTTGTTGCAAACCCTCAAAACTGTCCGCAATAATGACGGTGTCGTCTGCGTGTCTTAAGTTGTTTACATATTTTGCGTTGATTTTTATTCTGTCTTCAATATTTTCGAGGGCATTTTTGAAGATCTTTTCGGAATATATATTAAACAAAGTGCAGATAGTACACAGCCCTGGCGAACTCCTCTTTTAGTTGACGTTTTGAAAAATGTTTAGATGTGCTAATGAACAAAAGAATGATATATACACCACATCTCTTATTTGACGAAATAGCAAGTTAAGCCTGAAAACTAATATAAGGATGGCAAACAGCATCATCATACTAGCCATAAAATAGAGATCAACAGCTTTAAGCGAAACCTGTAAAACCAATGGGAACCCAAATCAAGGAAATTAAAGAGGTAAGAATACTAGTTAAAATAGGTAAAAAAGGGTACGTAATCTTTAACAAACCAAAAAATCCATTCTAATGAAAGTCTCAAAAACTTGACAAACTACGTTCGAACCAGACCAGCAAGGCACAGAAAACTTAATCACAAATTAGCAGGGTATCAACCCGAAGAGCGAATAAAGAAACATAAACAGCAGTCACACAGTAGAAAGCCGGACTTAAAGGGTTGAAATGGCACTGAACCTGGCAAGTTAAGTGGTAAGAATAGATTATTTATTTTTTTTTTATTTTTCAAGTTTTAGTTTATCCAAAAAAGGCTGCACGTTTTTTCCACAGCTACCCCAGATGAACTAGCCACGACTCCTAAGCATTAAGGTCGTACACCGTTAGGCCCTGGATTGGTAGCCATACTCTCCAGATTATCGGCTGCCAAAGTAAAGAAAACTGTTTGCCAGGTCGACAGCTGATCATTCGGCACTCAGAAAACTCCTATGCAGAAAGCTAGTAGCACAGGTCAAAAATCAAGGTCACTACTTCTCTGGACGAGCACACATTTGAAGAAGAGGAAATTATAGAGGTTTTACAAAAATAATGGTAAACTAGGGAGTAAAGCGCATAACGCTATCCCTACTAAAGCGGCATCACCGCATAATCCTGTCGGATAGAGAGGTCTTTCAGGTGCCTCATATCCCAAATAATCAAAAAGCAAGTAAACGCATTTACAACGTTATGTCTGAGGTTAAGGAGGGATGGAGAAAGTTTGGAGGTCAGGAAGGTACCGACTAAACGAGGCGTAACCTCTTTGATCCTCGAACCTGAGAACATCTTACTCCTGGAATATCATGTTCACTATAGCTGCAGTCCACAAGATTTACTTTGTTTTGATTCTTTGGTTGAAAGATTTTTATTTTGCTTTTATTATGAATAAAGTGTTTTCTTGCTTGTGTGCCAGTTTATTATTTGTCATTAACCTTTCCATAGATCATTGAGTTTTCGCTATTTAATCCACATAGTTCTTGTTTAAAATTCATGTTTGAGAGTTTTATATGTTATCATTGTTAGGTTTGGATGAATTAACAAGAAAGGACAAAGAATTACATTTATAAAATACCTTGTTAATGCGATCAGTTTTATTTAGGTGAATCATCAAGGCCATTAAATGTTAGAATATGTGAACATCACTCTTATATTAAAAATAAAGAATTTGATAGATCTCAAATCTGTAAACACGCATGGGATAATGAACATAGGGTTCAATGGAATAATTCAAATGTAGTCCTAAAAGAAACGGATGGTAAAAAAAGAAAAATCAAAGAAGCGGCTCTAATTATGCTAAATGAGGCCAATTGTGTCGCAAATTCCTCGGCAGAATGTAGTAGGATCTGTTTACCAATATTGAAAGAGGAAGTTATTAATAAGAAAATACTAGTATTAGTAAGTCAGTAACATATAGAGGATACATCGTTTATGTTTTTTAAATAACGTAACATATAAAATCAGAATTTTGATGTTTGTTGAAGGTAAACTAAATTCACGAACAAATTCTTACAATGTCGGGATAGTATTATGAGGTTTTTTTCCTGGTTTTCCCTCATAATTTACTATGGAATCACTAACAGGAGAATTTTACTATCATCTTGTCATGTGTTTGTCTTTTTAAAGACGAATTACATGCTATGATTTTTTTCTGACGGATATTCTCAAGTTAAAGTTGATTTCATGTAATCGAATGAACTATCTTATACGTAAAGTCGTCCCAGGAGCGCAACTCAACAATATTGGCAATATCATTTTAAAGTCGTCTACTTTAAAATGCATAATGTATGTCTGAATTGTCAATATAAATGAGTCCGATAAAATTAAATTATTAGAAGAATTTTTCACTATGTAACAAAAAACAAAATTTGTTTAATTTACTGTTTGTATTTTGAGAACGATTTCCGAAGTGGAAATTGAAAGGTCAATAAACATATTTTTATCTTTAATTGTGGCTTATTCCCAGTTTAATAGTAATTAGCTTTTTAAAGATGTACTATGTTTAATAAGTACTATGACCAAGTAATATATTTTAATATATTACATTAATTTTAATTTGTTACATTTTATAGACCAGGTACTGTATAGAACACCTGGCTTACCATACAGCCAGATTGTTTTTTATGAACTAATTGTCAGCGCGACGAATCGAATAAGTGCGTAATTAACATCTTGGTAGAAAAAAAACTGTGCTCACAGAGCAAGCAGTAGACGTGAGAAAAGATGTTATAAGTCCCCCTAGTTTTTAACATGGATATTATTAAACTCTAATGTGTAATTTCCGCTAGTGAGCTAGTCGGTCGAGTTGATTATTATTTTATAGTGGCAGGACAATAATTGAATAATAAGTATTACCTTTGGGGCATAATTTTTATTTGCTAAATATTTGCAGCGATATAGAAAGTGTCGATATAAGAAATGCACTTTCAATAAACAGGATACAGAATGTTAAGCCTAATTTGTTATTAGATTTGAAACTAGTTATTTTTGGTTAATTTTATTTGATAAATAATTTTTTTGGAGTCAAAATAAACTGCTTAAAAATTAACGCATTGTTTTGTATTGGATTGCCGTAGTTTTGATATAAATTAAATCCGTTCGATTTTTTGTGGACTGTATATTTTTCTAACTTACAAATAATACTGTATCCTAACTAACAAATCAAAAAGAACTCTAAAATCTAAACTGTCTGTTTACGTCGCCATCGTTGATCTCTCCCTCGTCGTCGTTGACACTTGCTCACGAGTCGGCGCGTGGATGCCGCGCACAGAGTCGGCCTTGCTACACTGTTCATGCCGCCCCCCTTGAAAGGCTGAAGTAACACATGCCTTTCAACAGACTAAACTTGTGTCAGTAACTATATAACCGGACGAGCTAATTGTCACTAATCGGTAAAACACATAATTTCGCGCATGCTCTTTTGAATGTACCGTGAGCAGTACGAACACACACAACGCGCACTATCCCGTCGCTGCCCGGATATACATCGACTACTCTTCCTAGTTCCCATTTCATTGGAGGAAGTTTGTCATCTTTAAGAATAACCATCGAGCCGTTTTGGATGTTAGGACTTGCTGCTTTCCATTTTGTACGTTGCTGAAGAGATGACAAGTATTCTCGCGACCATCTAGCCCAAAAATGTTGAATAACTTGCGTAAGGTGATGATATCGCTTGAGTTTGTTTGCATGGACATCTGTGAGATCCTCTTGTGGTACAGCCATTAATGAATCTCCAATTAAAAAATGTCCTGGCGTGAGTACACCAAGGTCAAGTGGATCATTGGATAATGGTAAGAGAGGTCGTGAATTTAAACATGATTCAACCTGTGTCAGAAGAGTATACATCTCATCATATGTGTATTTGTTTTCCCCCAATACCCTTTTTAAATGATATTTTACAGACTTAATAGTTGATTCCCATACCCCGCCAAAATGAGGAGAGTGGGGAGGTATGAATTTCCAATTGATTTGGTGATCAGTAAAATGCTTAAGAAACTTTGACTTGATATTTGAATCACTTATAAATGAGTATAGTTCCTTCAAATGATTGTTTGCTCCCACAAAATTTGTAGCATTGTCTGAATACAAGTTTTGACAAAGACCCCTTCTAGCAACAAAACGTTTGAAACAATTTAAGAATGACTCTGTAGTCAACTCATAAACCAATTCAATATGAGTTGCCCTAGTTGCAAAGCAAGTGAATATACAAATGTAACTCTTAACAATTTTACAATTTCTCAAGTTGCTCGTTTTTAACTGAAAAGGACCCCCATAATCAATACCGCAATTAAGGAAAGGTCTGGATGCTACTACTCGTGATCTGGGTAGTTGACCCATTAGATTATTTATCGTAACTGGCCTTGCCCTAAAACATGTTATGCACTTGTGCAGAATATGTCTGATTGTATTACGCCCTGAAAGAACCCAAAATTTTAGCCGTAAAATAGATAATAAAGCTTGTTGTCCCATATGTAAATGTTTAAGATGATATGAAGTAACGATAAGCCGTGTAAGCACATGATTTTTTGGTAAGATAATTGGATGCTTTTGTGAAAATGGTAAATCTGAATTTTGTAAACGTCCACCAACTCTTAAAATACCTTCTGAATCTAAAAAAGGGTTTAATGAGATGAGACTGCTTGTCTTACATAATGAGCCTAATCCTTTTATTGTCGAAATGTCTGAACCAAATGTTTCCAATTGAGCCATTTTGATTAGAATTCTTAGTGCGCCCTCCCTTTCATCAACAGTAAGTATACCCCATTTACGTTCACTTATTGGCAATCTACAATTATTTATAAATCGCAGAATGTAAGCTGTGGTTTTTTGTAACTTGTTAAGATTTGAAAATCTATCCCAAATTGTATGCAATGTTGTGACAATTAATGAAAATTTAACCGGCCTTCTATCTGGCACTTCCAAATTACTTAAGTCATTCATATTAAAATAAGGCCATTTCTCCTTATCTTCCATTAGCCATTTTGGACCATTCCACCAAAGTGAAGAATCGTTGAGTAATTTTGGTTCCATCCCCCTGGATATGATGTCGGCTGGATTTTCTTTGGAATTGACGTGATGCCACTCATATGTTTTGGTCAAGTTTTGAATCTCTGAAACCCGATGTGACACAAATGTTTTCCATTTTGAAGCCTCGCCCTTGATCCAATGTAATGTGATTGTCGAATCTGTCCAAAAATGCACTTTATTAAATCTTATGTCCATTGTATGTATAACTTCCCTGGCAAGTTTTGCGCTGAGTAACGCCCCACATAACTCTAATCTTGGTAATGAAATTGTCTTTAACGGAGCTACTCTTGATTTAGCACATAGTAGATGCACATGATATAACCCATCGTGACTCATTGACCGTACATAAATTGCTACCCCATATGCAACTTCTGATGCATCGCTGAAGCAGTGAAGTTCAATGTCTTTTGATTGTAAGCATAACACATGTCTTGGAATTTGTGTTTGGTGTAAATCTGAAATTGTTTCCTTAAATTTGTTCCAAGCGGTGTGAAGATCCTGAGGTAATGACTCATTCCAATCCAATTTGAGCTTCCATAATGATTGCATAATTACCTTAGCTGTGATTATGACTGGTCCCACAAGACCCAAAGGGTCAAATATTTGAGAAATCATTGATAATACTGACCTTTTGGTTGTCTGAGATTGTATATTGAAATTAATATTGTACTGCAAGATGTCCGATTGAGTATTCCAGTACAACCCCAAGGTTTTACTAGTAATGTCTTCAGATAAATAATGCTCAACTTGTTGATTATTTTGTAAGTCCCCTTCAAATACTTCTGGTTTATTTGAAACCCATTTTCTGAGCTGAAATCCTGCTGAGCTCAAGATGGAACTGATGTCCTGTTTTAACTTCCTAACCTCTTCAATTGTGTCCCCCCCTGATAATAGATCATCTGCATAAAAATCCCTCAAAATAGTTTGGCAAGCTTCTTGTAAATTTGACATTTGTTCATATGCTGCTTGTTGTATACATCTTATTGCGAGAAAGGCTGATGGTGCTAAACCATATGTTATTGTGTTTAATTTGTATGTATTTATAGGTTGGTCCAATGAAAATCTCCAAAAAATTCTTTGTAAATCCCTTTGTTCTGAAGAAATGAGAACTTGCCGATACATCTTTTCAATATCAGAAGCAATGACAACTTTATGTTTTCTAAACCGTAGCAAGATGTGTAATAAATCCTCCTGAAGCCTTGGTCCCACCATTAATACATCATTCAATGACAAATTATTGTCTGTTTTAGCTGACCCATCGAAGACTACCCTAAGCTTGGTAGTAGTGGATGATGTTTTTAGTATCCCATGATGTGGTATATAATATTTTGGTGTATCTCCTTGTATCTGTACCTCCCTGTCATCTATTTTTGTCATGTGTCCTAATGCTAAATATTCTTCCATGAATTTGTGATACTGCTCTCTAAAACTAGAATTGTTGTCCAGTTTCTTCTCCAAGTTTAGAAATCTCTTCATTGCTGTGCTGTAAGAATCCCCCAGTTTTGTAATATCTTCCCTAACTGGTAATTGTACTATATAACGCCCATGTAAATCCTTAGTTGTGGTTGTGTTGAACAGTTCCTGGCAATATTTATCCTCTACTGATAAGGCCCTTTTATGTATGTCCAATTCTTCAATCTTCCAAAACTGTTCCATTTGTTCATTCAAGCTGAGTGCAGAAAAGTCACATGAAACCATACCCGAAAAATGTACCCCTTTGTCAATTGTTCTCACAGGCCCTGATACCAACCATCCCAATTTGGTTTTCTGAAGTATAGGTTTGTCTTTTCCCAGTCTTATTTGCCCTACACATAGTAATTGCCAAAATATAGATGAACCTAACAATAATTCAACAGGTTTTGAAACTCCAAAAGAACTATCAGCTAACTTAATGTTTTTTGGTATGTCAATCATTTCTAAATTAAGATTAAAAGCTGGTAAATTATCAGATATCTTATCTATAACTAACATAAATGCACTTACTTTATAACTACATGTTTTCGATTGTATTATACCTTTCATGGCCCGTGTAATTTTTGTAATACCCTGATTGATACCTGCCACTGGAATGTCTACCTTTTCCGTTGGGATATTGAGTTTTTCTAACAATGATTTACAAATGAAGTTTGATTGAGACCCAGAATCTAACAAGGCTCTGCATTCATGAAAGTTCCCAAAGTTGTCTTGCATGTAAACTAATGCTGTTGAAAGCAGAATCTCTGTTTTTGTATGAATTGAGTTGGTATGATTGCATTTACTAACTTGTACCCTATCTTCTATAGTTCTATAGTCCTTAGTCTTAACCTGTCCCAAATACACTGAGTGAGGTACCCCATCAATTGAATCATGTTGCCCCTTAAAATTTGTGTTTTGTCCCTGTAAGTGTACCTCATGTGCCTGAATATGTGTAACTAGCCCTTGCTTATTTGGTTCTAGTGTTTGAGAATGTGTAAATTGTCCCTGTGAATGTATACCCTGAGTTTGATTATGTGTCCATGGTATTGGTGGTTGTGAACCTTGAATGTAATGTGAATTTTGACCCTGTGGATGTGTTCTATCCTTGCCTTGTGTATTTCGTTCCCAATTGTGTTCATTGTGCCCTGATGAATGTGATGCATTTTGACCCTGTGGATGTATTCTATCTTGCCTTGTGTATTTCGTTCCCAGTTGTGTTCATTGTGCCCTGATGAATGTGAATCTAAATGTAGGAGTGTACTATGTTTCCTACCACAAATTTTGCATCCCCTCATTGTACAATTTTGAGCTGTATGACCTTCCCGTAAACAATTCCAACAACCCTTGACTTTATCAACTTCTGATCGTCTTACTGAGATAGATAATTTGTGAAATGATTTGCACCCATACAGATAATGTGACTGCCCACAAAGATGACACTGTTTGTGTGACGTTAAAAATGTTTTTGAAAAAGGAGCCCTTTCATACTTACGTTTTGTTTCAGAGGATGACTTGGGTTTGTCTTTATCTTCTTTTGAGTTTTCTAGGCTGTGTACCTTTTGATCTAAGAATGATAAAAAATCTGTGATTTTGAGAAACTCATTAAGTGGCCCTATTTTTTGCCATTCTCTTTTTGTGTTTTTATCCAATTTTTTCTCTAATATACAAATTAAAATAACATCCCATTGTTCTACTGAATAACCCAATGTCTTTAATGCCTTTAAATCTTTTTTAATTGAAGTAGAGAATTTTTTTAATTCGTATGAGGTTTCATTATTTATATGTGGATATTCATTTAACTTATCAATGTGACTGCGTGCTATTAACTTTTTGCGTTCATATGTTTCACCTAATAAATGCCATGCAAAATTAAAATTTGTGTTTGTAGTTGGTAACTCATCCAATGCCCCAACTGCCCTATCAACTAATGATTTTTTCAAATAGTGTAGTTTGTCTACATCAGTTAATTCTGAATTATTGATTATTAAACTTGTAAACCCATCCCTAAACTCTAACCAGCCATGAAATGAACCGTTAAATGTTGGTACCTCTAAAGGAGGTAGTTTTACATTTTTTGATGAAGCTTTCCCTATGTCAAATTGTGTATCTGATTGATTTGAAACAGAGTCAATTTTATTCAAAAACCCTTCTGCTATGCCAATTAATTCAAAATATAAATCTTGAAAATCTAATCTTTCATTTAGCTGTGAATCAAAATCTAAGTCACTATCAATGCCCTCGCTAGATGCAAACTTTTCAATGCTTTCTTGTACAGTATCAAAATCTCTCCACCACTCTCTACATTTTTCAATTCTACCTGGTAGCTGTGATGCATTAGCATCTGAATAATTATTTAAAAATGTTTGAAATCGTGTCATTTGAGCCTTAATTGTGCTCCTCCTTTTTTTTAAATTTGTGAGTTCTGCCATAATTTTTATTGAATTTATTACCTTTTTATACTATTACAAGTAATATATGACCCAGAGATGTTTTAATAACTTAATAATAAAGGAACAAAAAATTGACACAGACTGATCATGTAAATTTGTTTAAATAATAGGTATGGAAATTTGTTTAAAAAGGATACTGTGTACTCACGTGGTGTTTTTATGTATGTATGTAGATTGGTTTCTGGTTACCTTTGCCTCTTTACCATAAATTGTACTTCTATAATTGTGTATGTGTGAATATCGACTTCTTCGATTCCCAATGTGTGATAATATATTCCCTTTATAACTTATAAAATGTGTTTTGCCGGAAAATGGCGCCCATTGTTTTGTCTAATAATCCATTAATTCGTCTCGAAGACCATGTTTTGTATTGGATTGCCGTAGTTTTGATATAAATTAAATCCGTTCGATTTTTTGTGGACTGTATATTTTTCTAACTTACAAATAATACTGTATCCTAACTAACAAATCAAAAAGAACTCTAAAATCTAAACTGTCTGTTTACGTCGCCATCGTTGATCTCTCCCTCGTCGTCGTTGACACTTGCTCACGAGTCGGCGCGTGGATGCCGCGCACAGAGTCGGCCTTGCTACACTGTTCACGCATCATTAGATAATTTGCCGGTAAACTGTCTGATCTAAACTGTTTGTCTAGAACTAAAATAATACTAAACCAAAGAAGAAAAATGAAAGTAAGCAGAAACATACAGAGCATACAATACACAGAACTTTGTAAGACAATAAGGAAAAGTATTATGGAAGACATAAGAAAATACAATAAGACTGGTAGAAAATGCAATCGAAAACAAGAAAAACTATAAGAAAACAAGAAAAGCAATATTTATTGAGAAAAAGCAAACAATTGCTTTAACAAACAAAATCACCAGAATTACAGACAGAAATGAAATAATACAACATGTGACTAAATTCTACAATGAAATATACAAAGCCCCCGACACACTTGAAGAAGTAATCAGTAACCAAGAAGATGTACCAGAAGTCCTTCGAGAAGAAGTAAAATTGACAACTACAGAAACTAAAAGCGGTAAAGTAGTTAGAATATATATGGTATAATAGTGGAATTGCTTAAATCCGTTGGCAATACAAGCTTAAAAATCTTAGCACGCATACAAACACACGCAGTGATCAACCCTGCCAATAAGGAACATGTGTATCCCATTGTTAGAGTGGGATCCACATGTTCGAAGATCAAACCGGTCACACTTCACTAGTTGAAGTGGTAGCTATCTGACCCCCAGGCTTTTCCTCCACCCCTCCTCATCGTGTGACTTACGTGAGAGGAGCCTTATGAGCTTAAAGTTACTTAACGTGCCCTGGGTAATAAGACACCCTCTGTTTTTATTGACTGTGTTTGGGTCACCTGACTGTAGGGGTAGCACATATGTAGACTTTTCTCCTTATAGAAAAAAATCTTAGCATGCATATTTACGAACTGCCTAAGGTCACACTTCACTAGTTAAAGTGGTACCTATCTGACCCCCAGGCTTTTCCTCCACCCCTCCTCATCGTGTGACTTACGTGAGAGGAGCCTTATGAGCTTAAAGGTACTTAAGGTGCCCTGGGTAATGAGACATTCTCTGTTGGTATTGACTGTGGTCAGGCCACCTGACTGGTGGGGTAGCACACATGTAGAGTATGTAACCACTAGTTGTCTAATTAATCCAACTAGCCCAATCACGGTCCGATTTCAGATCCAACTGCAGAAGTTGGACCACTAGTCGGACTAAAAGTCGGAACGTAAATGGCCTGTCTTAGATCGAGATGCATACCAAACCACTGAATTACAGCAAATATTATTCTCATTTATAAGAAAGGCAGCAAAGACGATATCAAAAACTACAGACCTAAAAGCCTCCTACCAATCATATACAAGATATTCACAAAGATCGTCAACAACAGATTAACAAATGCATTAGATGTTGCACAGACGATAGAGCAAGCTGGCTTCAAAACTGGATTCAGTATCATGGATCATATTCATACACTTCGAGAACTAATAAGTAGAGCTAAAGAATATGAAAACCCGCTAGCATTAACCTTCACAGATTTCGAAAAGGCTCTCGATTCTAGATATCCCAAGATAGTAATAGACGCTTTGACCAATCAAGGCATTGACCAACCGTATATAGAAACTTTAGCCAATATATACAGACAAGCAAAAGCTACGGTAAAAATTTATCAATATCACCAAAGCTCTTCACTGCAACTCTAGAAAATATATTCAGCAAAATGAACTGGCAGAACAAAGGAATATCCATTGATGGAAAATACTTTAGCCATATAAGATTTGTAGACGATATCGTTCTGATTGCTAGTAATTCTGCAGAACTACAAGAACTTATATATATATATATATATATATATATATATATATATATATATATATATATATATATATATATATATATAATAATAAATAACACTGCTCTTAATACAGTAGACGAGTATAAATACCTGGGACAATTAATACATAAATATAGCTCCTTACTTCCAAAAATCAACAAAAGAATGAAACTAGCTTGGCATCTGTTGGTATAAATGCAGTTATATTCAAATCGAAGATGCCAATCCACCTGAAGAAAAAAGCATTCGCTCATATCAATGGAGCGATACATGTTAGGTATAACAAAGAGAGATCGAAAAAGAATATAATGGATCAGACAGTGAGCATGTCATTTAGCCAACGAATGCCTCCTAAAGATTTACCACCACAGTGGTTAGCGTACAGAGTTCCCACCTACGTTAGTGGACATAAACGTAAACGATTTAATAATATCATTTTCGATCCTCTGGGCTATACGAAACTTGTTTTACACATTTCGAGTTCGATCGTATCAGAGTATTGTGCCAACTTGTCAATTTTTGTTGGAATATGGTCTTAGTGTTCAGTAAGAAGGTAGATGTGATCCGCAAATTTAAGATCTTCTGTTTGAATAAAGTTTTATCTGATGCCTGCTCGATCGTCAGTTTATTTTCATTTTATCCATTCTATTATAATAAGGAATAAGGTAGGGGACAGTACGCAACCGTGTTTGACTTCACTTTCCACTTTCTATGGTTATATTTTTTAGTACTTCAATTGAGTGTTCCAGTTTGGCTTTGTATCCTCTCATAGAAAAGCTTGATGACGTTAATGATTTTTAATGGTATCCCATATAGTCGTAAGATTTTTAAATGTATCCTAATTACAGGGCCGAAGACCTTTTCATAATCGGTAAAGCTTACATCTAAATCTTTATCCTATTTATTTGTTTATTTTAAGATAATTCTAATATACAAATGTGGCCAATAGTGGAGTATTTGTCAGTAATCCCTTCTTGGTTACTTCTCCGTTGCTTATCTAGTTTCGGGTTAAATCTTTCCAATATGAAATACTTATGTATTATTTACTTTGAATATGGTACTTAGCAGTATTATTGCACGCCAATAATTGCATCTAGTCAGTTCTCATTTTTGGGTGTTTTCTTATCAATCCTTTGATAAGTCTTCGTCTGTCCATATCTTTAAAAAGTTTATGTAACATTTCTATGGATTGCTCAGTATCAGCTTTAATTAGGCCAATGGGTATATTGTCGATGTCAATTTCTTTCAATGTCGTATTAATGGTAACCTATCCACTTACTTTTTCTGTTTTAACGGAGAAAGACGTTCCCATTGTTTCCTTTTTCATTAATTTTTGTTGTTATTTTACCCCTTTATTTCCATTGCAATTTTATCTTCTATTACTATTTTTGTATACTATATATTTTTTTCTTTTTATTGTATACATTGTATGTCTATATATTTTTTATTAAACTTGTTTACACGTATTAATAAATTTTACCTGAATCAGTTGAAATAATTTTTCATTCAAATAATAGCTATATCTTCTCCTCGTTTTTGTGTTACTTGCTTGGCTTGGCAGTGTCTCCTGTTGGCTGGATATTGAAACGGTCCCAAGCCAAAGTTTCTTTCCGCGAAATAAATTCTCGATACATATTTATGAGCTGGGACAGTCCTGAGTCCGTTGTATATTTTTACTCGTAAGAGGTTTTTTCCAGAGCTTTGGAAACCTGCGTATGCTAGAAGTTTATGTAGGATGGCGTTTATGCGTTGTTTAATCTTTTATCTAACATTTAAATTTAAGATTCGCCGACCGTGACATACGCTCTTAGACAGATAGGGGTCGTATTTTATGCCTATAGAATAAGGTAACAAACGAGGTCAATATGAATGGAAATTTGAAAGAAACCTGGAGACAGATTTACGTAGGGCGAAGAAGAAATTATTCTGTCTCGACTTTAAATATATTTATTAAATATTAGTAAAATATATCCATCAAATTTTTGTTTTTACATATTTTTTCTAAGAAAGTCCCATAAACAAAATCGTAGTAACAGTGTGTATTGGATATTTTCCAAACGTTGTACAAAAGCTGTCTAAAATAATAGTAAGCTTTGATTGGTCATCTAAACTTCTGTTTTTCAAGGAAATTAATTTTCAACTAGAATATTTAATTTGGAATGAGGGGTCTAGTTTAGATTTCACTTCACCTTTATGGACATATCCTCGTTAAGCGCTGGACCAACTTAATACATCACCCAAGCTAACCTTTTAATTGGTATGTTTTGGCGAGAATATGCAAGTCTATTTGACTCCAAACGAGGCTGAATATCTGAGTATAGGCCATCGAGCAAAAAGACAAAAGAGGAAATGTAAAGGTAGTGGGAGCAAAAATATTGTTAGACAAAAAGTGCGATCTTTGGAGGCTACATTAAACAAGGAAAGAGAGTCTCTCTCCTTGTTTGACTACAAATTTAGTTGGGTTATGTTATTGTTTCTCCCAAATGTCACATGAAATCTTATTTATATTGAAGTTTTTTAACAATAATTGTGTCGCATTTTAGACTATTACCGTTAATAATTAATTAAAACTTTCTCGTCATGACACGTTCCGGTTAATGAGTGTCGGAAAATTTGAATTTGGCGCATTCGCATTTCCGGAAATGTCCGCCATCAGAGGCCACTTTTTTGGTCTTCTTTTCATAAGGATTAGATTCCCTCTTTTGTCTTTTTGAATTACAAAGATGTTAAAGAAGTTAAAGACAAGTGGATGGGTTTTAAATATTAGACAGTATTAGTAGTCTAAAAGCTACTAGGAAGAAACACAAAGTAGAGAAAGTCGATGAAAGTTATTCACAATATTCAGTGCGAAAACGGCTTAAAGGAACAAAGCTAGGAATGCATACAGGACTTCCCGTTCCGCACTTTGTCCCGTATTTCATCCCGCGGAACGGGACGGGACAGCGATTTTTACTACGGGACGGGACTCGGAAAGCGACTGGTGCTTTGTCCCATGGGACGTCCCGCATGCTTCATAAAAACTTCACTTTTATTATTATTAACATAATTTACTAATTAAAGTTACACAAGTATCAGCATTATATTTACAGCATAAAAATATCCCAGTAATCCAAAATTATTACCATACAGAATCCAAAAAGCAGAATGGGATTAATAAAACCAATACGAGTAGACAGTTTTTTAAAAAATTGCAAAAAACCTAAATACGTACCAGAACTAAATTTGAAAACTCTTTTATAGTAGCAAGAAATAAGATTAAATACTGCAATAGGATAACTGAAATGTTGTATTCAATATGGATTCCGAATGATTTTAATATTAACGAAGTTTAATATAAGTTATAAATAATTATGAATCTCAGTGATATATTGACATAAATTGTAAGTGTACAAACTCTTTACATAATATCCAGTTAAATGAATATAAAGTCAAATAAATTGTAATTATTTGTTATCGTTGTCAATAAACAAATCCAGTTTTATCAGCAACATAACAACTTTTAGTAAAGGCCCATATACCTATACTCAATTCACAATCAATATGCACTAGAAATAAACAAACCAAGAGACGTTAAATGTTACAAGGAGCACTCTGAAATAATAATTTACAATGTATATACATTGTATAATTCCCACATCATGATTTACAAAGGTTATACATTGTAAATCATGATTCGGGAGTGTTTGTCGTAACATTTAAGTGTCTAGGTTTGTTTATTTCTAGTGCATCTTGATTGTGAATTTAGTATAGTTTAGCAGGTGTGTAGGGTCGGAGTTACTTTACAGTTAACATTTATCGAAATGAATTCAAACGTGGAATCACACAACAGTTCTACAATTCAAAGCCATCAAAGTCAAATAAACTCATCACAAACATATTCTTCGGCAGTGTCGAAACTACAATTTCCTTCCAAAGAACAGACAATTATTTTTAGTGCCTTAGAAAACACCTAACTTTTTCCAATGGAAAATAAAATTCAGCCAAAAAATATAATCTTCTCTTTCAGATTATCTAATAATCGAATATGTGAGGACAGGTATCATAGATGTCATATTAGTGCATTAGAACACACAGTGTTCAGACCACGAGCTGATAAAAGAAACACAGATAGACCACCCACACCATGTACATACGACATCAAAATAATCCCTGGTAATTGGCTGCAAGACGCTCAAGATAAACAGAACTGGAAGAAATTAGGGAAGACCTATGTTCAACTGGACGCAGTAGGCTGAATGATGATGTTAGTGAACTAAATGTAAATATCTGGAACAATATTTTTTAAACATTTCAAGCACTATGTTATTGAATATTTTAAAGCAGTGAAAAACGATTTAATTGGTAAAATTGGACAATTTATACTTAGGGTGACAAAATTATTAGCCAACCGATTTATTTTCATTTTGACAGCAAATTAAATAGTAAATAAATCAAACAAAAGACTGTAATAACGAATAATAACCGCACATCAGTTCATTAATCCACATAATGATAAACCACTTTTAACAAAATATTTCAAAGGGCTTTTAATTGACTAATTAATAAATCTGGAATTGAATGTTATTATCTCTTGTTGACATGAGGCTTCATAAATTTAACTACATGAGATATTTTGGTCAACACGCCGGTCTCGGAGGTTGTTGGAGTGATGTTGTGGGTTGAAAATGGAAAACTGGACTGGAAACGTTATTACATTGTTTGAAATAAGAAAATGTTTTCTGTGAATTCAGTTCTGTAATTCTTTTTTATTAATAAAATATTGATATATTTTTGAACATCCCATTTATTTACAATCTGTAATAAGGATTACAATTAGAGTAAGAGTAAATTGCTTAATTAGATTACAAGAGATTTGCAGGAGACTGTCCAGTGACAATAACCTATTAAATCATAATTTTAGTATCAAAATTATTTGTGACTCTAATATAATGTTTATAATAAATAAAAAAATTTAATTTAAAAATTCAAAATATTGTTGGTAGATCGCTTGGAGTAAAACGATTTAGCATTCTGTTTGCCTAGGGCCTTATAAGATTCTTCGCTAGCCTGTTGGGGTGGTTTTGCAGTCATCTGTCATATTTTTGGGAGTAACTGGCAATTTCTTCTTTAACAGTTTTCATCTGAAGATCGCGATTGATGAATTCATTAGGCATGTACTACAGTGCATTTGTGATAATTAATTGGAAGGTCTTCGATTGGAATCTCTCCAGTATGTCGATATTGGATCGTGACGCAGATCTCCACAGTTGGATCCCATAGCTCCATATTGGCTTCATCACTGACTGTATACTAGGATTTTATTGTACAAATTCAGTTGTGATCTTTTCCTAGTAGCCAGTACATTTTACTGAGTTTCAGATCCAACTGTTTTCTTTTTGTGAATATGTGTTTCTTCCACGGTAATCTGCGGTCCAAGTATTTTATACCATCCTTTTGTTGTAGTATTTGATTATTTAATGAGACGGTTGGGTGTGTACCTTTTTGATTAGTGAACGTTATATGTACTGACTTGCTTTCGTTAACATTAATTCGCCATGTTTCTAACCAAATTTTGTTTTATCAAGATTTGTCTGGAGCAGTTGTGAGGCAATATACGGGTTTGAGTGAGCCACAAGAATTGCTATGTCGCCTGCGTATGTGGCTGGGACGATGTTTTGACTTATAGGAAGATCTGCTGTGTAAAGTAGGTAGAGAGCAGGCCCAAGGACATTACCCTGGAGTACTCCAGCTTTAATTGGATATACGTTAGTGCACTGATCCTTAACTTTTATAAGGAAATGCCGGTCGAAAAGATAGGACTTGAGGATTATAAAGTAGTTGAGAGAAAGGACTTGTCTTATTTTGTATAACAGGTCAGTGTGCCAGACTTCATCAAAAGTCTGCTAGATATCCCTAGATATCCAAAAAGGCTGCAGAACAGTATTTCTTCTCTTGTAAGGCTTTGTGTATGGAATTGCAGATTCGGTGAATTTACTTAATGGTAGCATGCTGTTGTCCAAATCCAATCTGGTGGTTGGGTATTAGCTGCTGTTGTACGAGGATTGGTTGTAATCTGTCTAGTAGTAGTTTTTCAAAAATCTTTGACATTACTGAAAGTACACTGATAGGTCTATAGAACTTAACTTCTACAGATTTGCCTGGTTTGGATATTGATCTGTGCAACTTTCCACAAAAGCGGATAGTAACCAGTTTTTAGAAATACGTTAAAAATATGTGTTAAATATTGCCTTTCTTGGGAAGATCTTTCAGAAATCTTATAGTGATTAAGTCGAACTCTGGGGACTTTTTTGGATTCAGATCTGTTTGAATTTTGTTAAAAACTTGTTTGGAAGTGAATTTCTCCAATTGTGGTGTTTTTTGCAACGTGGAATAATTCGTCTACAGTAATGTTTGTCCAGTCTCGAATATTTCGCAACCATGACGTCCTTTTTCTCCCTATTCTCTTTTCGCCATCGACTCTACCCTGCAGAAGACTATATTTATCATTTCTCAGTATGTGTCCAAGGTATGCCCAGTCTTGCTGTACTTTTATTGTTCTCAACCTATTGCTCTCAACGTAGTTGGTATGGAGATTCCAAATACGATTGTATAATATTATCTTCTGCATCCGGGTTGTTGTTTCGAGTATGTGGTTGAAACACTTCCTTCAGATATTTCGCAAAGACTGTGGCTTTTAGTCTGTTACTTTTGACCCATTGTCCATAACTGGCCTGGATAGGCGGATTAGAAAGTTGTGGTCGATTAATTTTTCGTGTTGCCTTCTATAGTATTTGGAGGCTTTCGTGGCAGATAGATTTTGTAAATATCGTCTTGTGTCATTGTTTTTATTATTATTTAATAATATTTTTAATCTTGCTGTAGCTTGGTTTAATCTATTTTTATCCTGGGTGCTCAGGTTGTTTGCCAGATTTTCCTTAGTGTTCGTTTTTCTGCATTTTTTCTTTTATTTCGTTGGGTAAGTCTTTTGTACGATTCCTTTTGTTTGTATAGGTGTTGACTGCCAGCCAGCTTCCTGAATTATCTTATTTAATTGATCTACTGCTTCGTCAATATCGCCATCAGATTTTAGTAGGATGTTTAGATCCAGTCTGCCATCAAGAATAGCCCGGAATTTAATCCAATTGGTATATTTATTACTAAGATATGGCTGAAATTATGTTTCTAGGATATTTGTGGATATCGTGACCAAGACAGGAGATTGGTAGGATAAAAGATCGAAACAAGATTATGATGTCTGGAATTTTAGTGGTATTCCTTTGGTCACATAGAAATCGACCAAGTCTGGAATTTTGTTTGTGTCTGTGAGCCAGTAAGTGAGTTCGCCAGTAGATATGTATTTCAGGTTGTTGGTTTTCATTGCCATATATAATTGCCTACCTTTCGGAGTTATTAAACTGGATCCCCAGTGAGTGTGTTTTGCGTTATAACCGCCGCCTGCTAAAAATCTGTTTCCAAGGGTGTTGAACAATTCTTGTTGTTGATTTTTGGCTATGGTATATCGTGGTAGACTATATTGCAGTTATTGTTAATAGACCGTTCCAGTCTTCTACGCTAATATTTGTTGCTTATATATAGTCTCTTTTAATCATCGGCGAAACGTAAGTTATACGTTTCGCCGATGATATACTTATAATAGCTGAAGATCTAGGTATGGCAAGAGAGATGGTACAGGAATTCGTTGTGGCTACAGAAAATGTAGGTTTAAATATAAATATCTTGAAAACAAAAATCATGACCAATTTGGTGCCCAACCAGAACATCAGTATTGGTGGGAAAGAAATAGAACTCGTAGATAGATATAAATACCTGGGACATGAAATTATGATTGGCAGAGATAACCTGAGTCATGAACTGAAGAGAAGAGTCGGCCTTGTGTGGGCAGCATTTGGAAAACTGAGAGAAACTTTTAAAAGTGAGCTGTCCACATGCCTAAAGAGAAAGGTATTTGATCAGTGCGTCCTCCCAGTCTTGACGTATGGAGCAGAAACACTTACCTTAACAAAAGCAGCAGCTACCAAACTGAGAGTCACGCAGAGAAGAATGGAGCGGTCCATGTTAGGAATAACTCTCTGGACAGGACAGAATAACAAACGAAGACATCAGGAGAAGAACCGGAGTGACTGACATCATCGATAAGATAGCCAGACTAAAATGGAGATGGGCAAGACACATAGCCAGAATGACAGATGGGCGATGGACAAAGAGGTTATTGGAATGGACAACATACAAGATGGACTGACGATTTAAGAAGACTCGATAAAAACTGGATAAGAGCGGCGCAAGATAGACGGGGTTGGAAACATGAGGAAGAGGCCTATGTTCAGCAGTGGACTCTTGAGGCTGGATGATGATGATGATGATGATGAGTCTCTTTTAAAGTTATTTAATTCATAAAGTTTTATCGATGACTTGATTATAACTGTAGTTCCTCCATGTGCAGTGCCATCTAGATGTCTGGTTAAAGGAGAATTAAATACAAAACTTAAACAATGACTTAAGAAATCTATTGATGACCAAGCTGCTGTATAAGACGTATGATAAAAAAAAACACAACAAAAAAGATGTAGAAATATTGTGCAATGAAAACAACAAAGATAAAATTATGGAGAAAGAGAGAGCTTATGAACAGATGAGTTAATCAAAAAGACTTACTGTATTAGAATATTAACATGAATTCATAAGCGGAAGATATTGTTACGATGTCTTGGTAATCAGGCAAAGAGTTGAAAAATCTAGAAAATACAAAAATCCAGCCTAATGTGTGTTAACTTGCAACAAACATTTGATTAAACATGTGAACTTGAAAATCGCATGAAAAAGCACTAAGGTGTTCAAAATTAATAAAACAAAACAAAGACGAATTTTTTAAGTGTTTGCAGGAGAAAGAAGCAGAGATAATAAAGTTAAAAGAAAGTAATGAAAGCTAACTTCGAAGCATTAGAGAAAGTTAAGTTACGTATAAAGAAAGGAGTAACGAATACGAAACTTTAAAAAGCAGTTTTAATGAAGAAACTACAAAGTTGTCAGCACTTACATGGGATAGTAAGAATTTTTGTACATGTATAAAAATTTTAGAGAAGCAACTAGAGAATGCCCAAAGAGAAACCGAAGTGTACAAAGAAGAGGTAAACAGTCTAGAACAGCATATATCTTGAATTTTGAGTGTCAACTTTGTCAAAAGCTTAAAACGAAGGCGAGAAAGCATAAGTTAAAAATAAACAATAAAATTAAAGAACGCGATGAAAAAGAACAAGCCATGATGTTTACTATAATTTAAATTTCAAATGAGTTGGAAGTTACAAAACAAATTAAAACTTGACATGAAAAATTACAAAATTTTTCTTCTTCTTCTTTTTTATAAGCAAAATGCTTGTTCAATGTCGATTATTGCCTCTATTGGAGGTTATCACTCCATCTTTTGCGTGGTCGCCCGATACTTCTTCTACCTTTTGGTGATTTGTCCCTCGCCATTCTGACTAATCGGGTCTCTTCCATTCTGTTTATGTGTTCGTTCCATTCCTTTTTTCTGTTCAGTGTCCACTCATTTATTTCTGGTATATTGCATTTTCTTCTGATCTCTTCACTCCTCATTCGATCCCTCAGTGTGTTTCCTGTAATTCTCCTCAGTAAACGCATCCCCGCTGTTTCTAGTAGTTGCTGAGTTTTGGAGGTATCCGGCCTTGTCTCTGAAGTGTATGTCATTATTGGTCTTATTGTTGCTTTGTAGATTCTTGATTTCACGTCAATATTAATGTGGGGATTGCGCCATATCGTGTTATTAAGACAACCTGCTATTTTATTAGCCTTTTGTACTTGATTTTTTACTTCCTTCTCCACATCTCCGTAGCTAGACAGTGTAATTCCTAGGTAATTTGTCTCCATTACTTGCTCAATGCTGATACCGTCGATTTCCAGTTTACATCTAATTGGTTCTTTACTATATATGTATACTAGGTATAATATTGCACTTATTTAATACAATATACAATACTGGTATTATACCTCAAGAGTGGCTGTTGTCTACATTCGTTACACTGCCAAAGAAATCTAATGCTAAAGAATGTTCAGAACATCGAACAATATCTTTAATGAGCCACCTACTAAAGATATTTCTAAAAATCATCCACAACCGAGTTTATCAAAAGTTGGAGTCAGATATTAGTAATACACAGATGGGGTTCAGAAAAGGGCTTGGTGCTCGAGAAGCTCTCTTCGGTTTGAATGTTCTTACACAAAGATGCCTAGACGTTAATCAGGAGGTACATACGTGTTTTATCGATTTTGAGAAAGCGTTTGACAGAGTACGCCATGATAAGCTTAGAGAGATTCTTGAAAGGAAGGACATAGATAATAAAGATCTGCGAATAATTCTCAATCTATATTGGAATCAGAAAGCTAACATCAAAATAGAAACTGAAACATCACAAGCAATAGAAATACGTAGAGGAGTACGACAAGGTTGCATTTTGTCACCTCTGTTATTTAATGTATATAGTGAAAGCATCTGTCAGGAAGCCCTTTTACAAGCAAACGGAGGAATCGTAATTAATGGAGAGATTGTAAATAATATTCGATACGCGGACGACACTGTACTAGTTGCAAGAACAGTAGAAGAATTACAAAGATTACTTACAGACATAAATATTGCTTGCAACAATTATGGTATAAATATCAATATTAAAAAAACCAAGTATATGGTCTTCAGTAAAAACATAACACAACCAGCGTATATTAGTATAAACGGCACTCAAGTTGAAAAAGTATCAAGTTACAAATACTTGGGAACTTTAATAAATGAAACTGGAGACCAAAACAGTGAAATAAAAAGACGTATCGAAATTGCTAGGGCCACCTTCATAAAGATGAGAAAATTCTTCTGTAACAGAAATATAAGCATCCCTCTACGATTAAGAATGCTGAGAGGCTATGTATTTAACACTCTATTATACGGTGTAGAGGCCTGGACTCTCAAACAGAACAACATGAAAAATATTGAAAGTTTCGAGATGTGGTGCTACCGTCGAATGCTGAAGATTAGTTGGGCTGAAAGAATAACAAACTGTGAAGTAATACGAAGAATAGGAAAAGACCCAGAGATTTTGTTAACGCTAAAGCGAAGAAAACTCGAATATTTTGGTCACCTGATGAGAGGACATAAATACGCATTACTTCAAAATATAATGCAGGGAAAAATAGAAGGAAAACGGAATCCAGGCCGTAGAAGAATGTCATGGTTGCGGAATTTGAGAGAGTGGTATGGCTGCACCACTAATGAACTCTTTAGGTCAGCCGTAAACAAGGTCAGAATAGCCTTGATGATTTCCAATCTCCGATAGGAGCGGCACAAAAAGAAGAAGAAGAAGGTTCTTTACTGATTACAATTGTTTTAGTTTTCTGTGTAGAGATCACCATATTAAAGTCCTTTGCCCTTGTGTTGAATCTATGGGTTAGTCTTTGTAGATCGTCTTCATTGGATGCAATTAGGGCCGCATCATCTGCATAGCAGAGTATTCTGATTTCTTTGTTCCCCATTTTGTATCCTCTTCCTTTATTAATAGTATTGATGATTTCATCCATGATTAGATTGAATAGCGTTGGACTAAGCGAGTCTCCTTGTCTTATTCCATTGCCCATATCTATTGGATCTGTAAGCTGGTCATCTATTCTGACTTCCATATTGTTGTTCTGGTAAATGTTCTCTATTATTTTTATAACATTTAGTGGAATTTCTCTATCGTAAAGAAGGTGAATTACATCTTTAAGCTTTACTTTATCGAACGCTTTCTTCAGGTATATTAGATATATGAATGCTGGTCTGTTATACTTTAGTGCTTTCTCGGTAATCTGTTTTATGATGAATATTGCATTTGTGCACGATCTTTCTGTGGGAAAACCTGCTGTTCAGCCGCTAAGGTAATTCTCTGATTTATTTGGCCTTGCAATATTTTGGTTGTAAGCTTCAAAGTGGTGTTTAATAAGTTGATACCTCTGTAGTTTTCCGGTTGTTTTTTATCTCCTTTTTTGTATAGTAGGATAAGCTCGCTTTTCTTTCACTTTTCAGGTATTTTATTATGTTTGATGATTTTGTTAATTAGTGTTGTTAGCTGTTCTGTTAATGCTTCTCCACTATATTTCAATAATTCATTTGGAATTCCATCTTTACCTGCAGCTTTTCTGTTCTTCAGTTTTTCTAAAGTTTGTTTTACTTCTTGTACGGTTATCTCGACTTCCTCGTTTGTAATGATTTCTGGTGTTTCTGGTTCTAACATCCTTTGCTGTTTATCATTATAAAGCTTCTTTAGGTATTCAATCCATGTGTCGTTATCTATGTGTTTCGGTTCGATTAAGTGTTTCATCTCTGATCTTTGGCCTCTTATGAAACGCCATATTTCCTTTTGTAGACCGTAAAAGTCGTGTTCCATTTCTTTTGAGAAGCGTTTCCAGTGTTCGTTTTTAATTTTTCTTACTAGTGCTATTGTTTCGTTTCTTATCTTTTTGTAATTGTTGTATTCTTGTAGTGTTTTGTTAGACATGTATCTTAAGTAAGCTTTCTTTTTTTCTTTGCATTTTTCTTTCACTTCTGCGCAGACCACGGAGTTTTCCGCTTTTGGAAATATTTATTTTTAAGAATTTTCCTTTTTAATGGTGTATTACAAAATGGTTATAATTACAAAATTTTTAATATGGTATAATATCGTCCGAAAGAATCTCTTCGACAAAAATTCTATACGATATTATTATTATGGTATATTATATTTTAATTTCATTATTTAATTTGGTATAATATATTTAATTGGTTGAATTATTTCAGGTAGTAAACTAATTTAATAGAACCTTATTGATCGAATCCCATTGAGATATTCTATTTATGAATTTCTTTTCATAGTTAATTTTACGGGGAGTATCTTCCCCGTTGTTATATAATTGGTATGTCACATCCGGATCGAATAATTCTGACGTCTGCCACTCTTTTCAAATCACATCTTGCTTACTCTTTTCTTTTCGCAGAGATGATATATTAGACAGGGAGACCATTTTGAAAGATCACATTAAACGCTGCTCGCAAGTAGTCTCACTTCCCATTAAAAGGTCCAAAACAACAATAGCAGAACCACATCGTCTTCCACTCACAAAGATCTCTTTGAAATTTGTCAAAAGACACTTTTTGAGTTGAGGGAATTCAGAATTTGTCTTTTGTGCCAACGTAGTAAATGTCCCCAAGAGTTCACCTGGCTTTGTCTCTGTGTCCTCTCTTCAGGGTTGGTCTAAGCCGAGAAATTTATAATTCGGAGCTATCACTTATTAAGCGGTAACAAAATTGTTGTGGTCAAAATAAGAGAAGTTTTGATTTTAGTCTCGAGTACAAGGTTATTTTGTATCCTTCAAAAATCTCTTCAGCTAATTTAGTAAACAACAAATTTCTATTTCACTAATAGCACAGAGAAATAAGTAAAAAACCATGTTTAGGACTTGGGAAATATTCAGAAATTACCTATTAATGATTTTGCCTTATTTTGCTGTTTTTGGAACAACAAATTAATTTTACAACTTCTATAATATGCCGCTTTGGCAATATTTTAAAAGATAACATTTTTATTTGTAAAATATTTTTAATTTTTAGTTACTAAAAAGCAACGCCAAATTAGGCACAAAAATAGGTTTTCTTGTTATAGGTGTATTTTAAATAAAATATATTGCTCAGATTCCTTGATTAAGTTATTTCCCTGAGCTATAACTTTACTGTATACAAACTTAAATGTGGCAACAGCCCAAAATTTACGTCGATCAAACTGGTAGAACTTTTAACAAAGGGATAGCAGAGCACAAAATGGCTTTTGATAAAAAAAATCCCCGAAATTATTATTTCCACCACCAAAGAAAAAACCCAGTAACTTCTGGTCGAATACATATACAGGTATCAATAAAAATAGCCAAACATAAAAAAAGAAATACCATTAACCTTCAAAACAAACATTTTAGGCAAATATATTAAGAACAAGGGACCGGATCAAATATCATCAGAGCTACTGGAAGAAAGAGGAGACGCATTCCTTAAAGCCATACATGAGCTGATAAGAAAGATATGGTTGAATAAACAGCTACCAAAGGAGTGGAATAGCGGCATTATTGTACCACTACATAAAAAAGGAAACCAGTTAGAATGTGAAAACTACCGTAGAATCACGCTGTTGAATGCGGCATACAAAATAATGTCCAACGTAATGTACGAAAGACTTAGACCATACGCTGAAAAAATAGTTGGCAAATACCAATGTGGCTTCTGTAGACAGAAGTCAACAATAGACCAGATATTTGTTCTGCGACAGATCCTTGAAAAAACAAGTGAATATAACATCGACACACATCATCTCTTCATAAACTTCGAAAGCGCATATGACAATATAAACCGAGAATTCCTAACAAAAGCAATGAAAGAATTTAATATACCAACACAGCTAATAGAATTGATAAAAGAAACACTAAAAGTAGAAAGTAAAATCCGGATACAAAACGAATTAACGGAAACAATAGATGTGAAGAAGGGACTACGCCAGGGAGACGCTCTATCATGCATATTATTCAACATCATACTTAAAAAAATAATAAAAGACACAACAGTTAATACCCGAGGAACAATAATAAAAGCGTGCAAGTACTAGCATTTGCAGATGATGTTGACATAATCGCAAGATCAAGAAGAGAAATGATAGAGGCATTCACTCAAATAGAACGAGCTGCAAAAAATAGTGGTCTTAAAATCAATCAGACAAAAAAAAATATATGCCTGCAAATAAAAACGCACAAATAAAGCAGCTGTCAAATTTAACAATGGGAGAATACAACATTGAGCCGGTAAAAAACTTTACATACTTAGGATCCCTAGTTACGTCTGATAACAACGTTGCAGAGGAAGTAAAGAGGAGAATATTTATTGCCAATAAATGTTAGCATGGCTTAATTAGGCAACTAAGATCAGATAACGTCTCCAGAAAAACAAAATGCCAAATATACAAAACCTTAATGAGACCGGTACTCACATACGGTTCAGAAACCTGGACACTCTCTAAAAGGGAGGAAACGTTATTAGCCACCTTTGAAAGAAAAATCTTGCGACACATATATAAGGGCACAAAAGAAAACGGGATTTGGCGGAGAAGGTATAACTTTGATCTATACAACATATACCAGGATCCTGATATCATAACATTCATTAAAATAGGAAGGCTACGTTGGATTGGAAATGTGGAAAGAATGGAAGAAGGCGAAATACCAAATAAAATATTCAAACAAGTGCCAGTAGGAAAAAGAACAAGAGGAAGACCGAAGCTGAGATACGTAGAACAAATAGAAAATGATATAACAACATTAAAAATTAAAAACCGGAAAAAAAAGCACAAAACAGGTCAGAATGGAGAAGAATCCTTGAACAGGCCAAGAAACAAAAAGGGTTGTCGAGCCAGTGATGATGGTGATATTAAGAACAAGAGCCAAAACGAAAAGCACATACACAGTGGTGTATACAAACTTCGATGTGGCGACTACTTAACAACTTACATCGGTCAATGTGGTAGAATTTTTAACAAACAGATAGCACAGCGCAAAAGGGATTTCAATAATAGAAAAACAGATTCTATTTACGCACTTTTTCTTCTAGACCATAATCATTCTTATAATGACCATTTTCAAATTTTCCACAATAAAATGAAGTCCATAAGCTATCTTTATTAGAAGCTATGAAAATTAACAAATTTATAATTACATACATAATTCTGAATGACCAACTTAAGAGAAAGAGTTTTCCCCTCCTCTGCTTATTTAGTTTAATACTATAAAGTGTAAACACATGCCAAAAATAGATAAGCAATTGAGATATCAGTCCCTAATAGGGTCATTAACCCTGCAAAACCAGCACTTGCTTCCGATATAATTTATAAATCAAAAGAAACGACACCTCCGTCAGTTTTAACACATGGATTTGACGACGCCTTCCGTGTAAGAACCGAGAGAGGCATATAAAGATGATTCGCCACCCCTCTTCGATTTATAGGAACCTCATGAACATCTGATAATGTCACTTGTGGATGAACGCTCCAGAAGAAAACCAAACCTAGGTCCGATTTAAACTCTTATAGGCCAATTTCACTACTAAACGTCTTAGCTAAGATTTTCAAGAGGATCCTTAAGGAGAGACTGGTAGACTTTACCATAGAACATAATATCATCCCTACATTTCAATTTGGCTTTGGAAGAGGCTCAACCTCAACGGCATTGGCAGAAATCGTCACACATATCACTCAAAGTCTAAAGACAGTAAACTATCATTAGGCATTTTTCTTGATATCCAAAAAGCCTTCGACCAATTCTGGCATGTTGGAGTGGTCAAGAAACTACTGAATATCGGCCTGCCATTTCCATTCGTTAGACTTATTCATTCTTATATCACTCAATGTAAAATCACGGTAACGATGCGAGGTCATTTCTCAGCCTCTTTTACTTCCACAGCAGAAGTTCCATAAGGTTCACAACATCTCGAGATGCAGATGCTCCATGTAGGTTTGCTCAAAATCACCTTGACCTGATCTACAGGTAGTGCGGGAGATGACGAGTAACACCTTACTCTTATAAAAAACAATTGATTCTCTTTAGACACCCCAATCTCAGAAGATACACTACACACAATTTAGAATAAACCTCAGTTTCTGGGGCGATTGATTCCAGCTCCGTAACCTGATAGAGTACCTCGGTGTGGTGTTTACAGAAATACTAAACTGGCTACAGCCCATAACAGGGTGAGAAGAAGAGTTGGTTTATTCTGACTATAATGTCTATAATTCTGACGGACATGCTCACGTAAACTTATACATACATACACAAACATTCATTAGATCAGTGATTGAATATGTAGCAAATATATCTGCCATGTTCAATCACGTCCTTACACATTCGCTGGAATTGGAACGAGGTATCCTGCATAGAGTAAACTATAAACGCCCCAACTACCCCTCCGTCCTTATACATTAACTATCGAACATCCAGTTCATCAATGAGAGGCTCTCCTCTCTGAACAGGAGTTAGGCAATCAAAATCAACCGTGACCAAAAATTCAGAGCCCAAAATATTAAAACCACCTGCTCATCCTTTGCCAATATATCAATCGGATCTCATAAACGTAAGTCACCAGATCTCTACTTCCCACCGACTCCACACCGACTCCACTTCATATGATGACATAGAAAAAAAAAAACAATTAATCGGGTTCGGAAATATTAAAAAAATGCCAGAGTACAGATGCCCTAGAAGATTACTGAAGTGGATCCCTACTGAAAGAAAAAAGAGAGGACGACCACGGAGAAGTTGGCGCAACGATATTGATGATGCAATTGCGGCAAGAGGCAACTACATATGACAGAAAAAGATGGAAATTGGGGGCAGAGAAGCGGCGACAGCCGTAATCAATCAGTTAATAATATATATTAATTAAACTTACTTATAATTCTTAACTAACATACAATTTACTATTAATTTCTGAAAAGGACCGTTTTAGCTCAAACCCTCTGAACTCCGATCACCTTAGGCACACCTCCTCCGCAGGATTGCAGCCACCGATGCGAACCACCAGTGAGACATAACCCAGCGACGCAATGCCGACACTCAAAACGAAACAATATCCTGAAGAGGTGTCACACCTAAAACAGAACAACAAAATCAACCAAAAAAAACGACAACTAACCGAAAGAACAACAAGACAACGATGCAAAAACAGATCACTTGAGAAAGGCACTATACCAAAATAGCTGTAGCGATAATAAATTAATTATAATTTTATTCTCTTTAAGGCCCGTTTTCACGCTACGTCTTATTGTACGTTTTGTTGGTCATATAAAACGTACGACAAAACGTACGTTTTGTCCAGTGTATACACACTATGTGTTTCCTTCCGACAAGACGTACGTTTTGCTGTTTACATGCAACGTTTTATTGTATAGGATTTGTCCTATCCAACAAAACGTACAATAAGGTTAAACGGGCCTTTACCGAACTTAACTAAAAAAAATATAATTTTCCGCAAATCGCCAGAAAATTTTGACATTCCTGTCAAAATTTCTTGAAGAAAAAGTCAGGACTTCCTTACTGTAAGGAAATGTCATTTCCTTACTGTAAGGAAATGATATTTCCGTACAGTTGTTAGTGTTCTACATAAATGATAAATGACAATGATGAAGTTTGACAATTCAACCTCAATTCGTTTCCATAGTAACCCAAGTAATTTTATTAGGAATTTCAAAGCACCATTTATTTGGGAATAAAATTATCGCGTTTTTTTTAAATCAATCAATATCTGTCGAATTTTAAACGATTTGCGGAAAAATAGTATGTTTACCTCGTACGAAAAGCCACATTCCTGGACTCTGTGTTGCTAAGTCTCGGCTTGCGCCTCTACTTAGCAATCTTCACAGTTGTCCAGGAATGTTAAGCTTTTCCTACGCGGTAAACAATGTACTATCGTTGATTGGGATTATTCAATCAACGGAACTATTTATACAGGTTAATAATCTTAAAAGCGTTTTTCAAATTAAAAATTAATAACCCTATGATATCACTGTTATATAGTACTAAATACTGTTTAATTTAAAAATAAAATGCAAGACTAGGCAATTAGTAACAAATAAGAAACATATATTCTAATATAGTTCAAAAATATGACTTACTCATCTGCTAATCTTATGCATATTAAGTTTATGGTCCAATTATACTTATCTAAATTTGTTCTGGATACGTAATTTTGTTTTTGTAATATAAAGCGTAGGAACGCGGAATAACAGATTTAACATGGTATTGAATGCTATGATTTTAAACGGTCAAACAAGGTCATACTGAATTCTCCGATTTTAACCAATTTTACTGTTAAGTTTATATTAGCAAAATACGTCCTAGATTAGAAATGGTCTTATTAGACGAGGCAAAAGGCAAAATATTCCATGAGATATTTTTGCATAACCACTTTCGTAATAAGCTTGTAATGTATTAAGTTTCCTTTTTAAGATCCTCGCTCGAAAAATGGATGTAGTCTCAATGAGTTCTGAGAACAACCTACTGAGTTCTGAGGACTGAAAACGTTTTAAAAATTTATAAATCCATTTTACATATATTTTTTTTATTTTAATAAATTTGTACCATTTTACACAAGAAGATTTTTCTTCATAGTAAGAAGTTTTAGAAATGTTTTGAATAAACCCAGTTTTTTTTTCTTAGATATAAAATTATTCATATTATGTTATCTTTCTTTACTTTTTATCCCCAATCTATGATCATCGATCGGTTCCCATCGTATTCCTTTCTTAATATTCGCAATGAGTTTTCCCATTAGTTCGCGCTCTAATCTTTAAATTAAATGTATACCAAAGAAAGTTTGGAAGTGATCTTGACTCCTTCATTTCAGTAGACGATGCGGTAAAAAGATTTCATGTTTTAAGTGATAAAGAAATTGTGAAACAAGTGGAAAATGTGGAAATAGATATTGATAAAGATAATAAAGAAGAAGACGGCGTTGATTGTCCTATAATCCAAGAAGCAATGAGAGCTGCTAAGACCATATCCAGGTTTTACCAGTTCAGACCATAAGACCATATCCACAACTACCAAAGAAGCACCTCAGATTATTAAGTACACTACAGAAAAACTTTATTTTTCGGAAAGGGCTGACCAGAAGAAAATAACTGACTTTTTTCAGCATTAATTAGAGAACTTTTTTATAAAAAATGTAAGTTTCATATACATGATATGTTTTATTTCTTAATTTTTTTTTTATCCAAAATGAATCTGTAATAATAAATAATGCTGTAATAAAATTTTGACTAGTTAAAATTTCATTTTTTTTTTTCTCTTTTATAATGTCACTCAGATATAGCGTTAGTTTTTCACCGGACCCTTCAATGACGTTATAACCCAGTTCCACTGTAGACATTAATAAGGTATCGTAGAAAACTCCAATTTGTTCGACACTTTGATGTATTATGGGGGACGTAGATCTAAATTATCGTAACTTTGATTGGATTCGAATTCTATTGTACTTGTTCTAATATAGGTAAAAAATTCGTTATATAATTATTACTAATTTTTAGTTGAGCATTAAGTATAAAAACCCTCTTTGTTAGTTACAAAGTAAAATATCTTTTTGTTTTCTATTTGAGTTTTTTTTTAATTACTTTATTAATGCTTCTTAAGTTTCTTGATTTAAATTATCAATAATTTTCGGTTAAAGGGAATATTCATTTTTTCGATACTAGTGTTTTAAATATTGGCGACAAGGCAGGTCTCGTTGTCCATCTATGAGTTTTCCCTAATTCCGAAGCATGGTTTTGTAATATTATTGCAGTATTTCAGTTATATGTAAGTACTTTTTGGTTATAGAATGAAGTATACAAACTTACCTTACGTAATGTGGCGACGGCCCAAAAACTTACATCGGTCAATCTGGTAGAACCTTTAACAAACGTATAGCAGAACACAATGGGTTTCAATAAAAGAAAAACAGATTCTGCATACGCAATTCACCTTCTAGATCATAATCATTCTTTTAATAACCAATTTCAAATTCTTCACATTCAAAATAAAGTCCTTAAGCGATCATTATTAAAATCTATGGAAATTAACAAATTAAAAAACACAACTGTAATTATGAAAGACCAACTTTCTATAATTCTGAGAGACAAACAGTTCTCCTCTCCACAACCTATTCTTCTTATTTTAAAAAGTGTTAGACTCGTAACAAAAATAATTTATTTGAGAAAGGCACTCTGCCGAAACAGATATAGTGATAATTAAGTATAACAAACTTTGTAGAAGTGTTGAAAACAAAAGTTTTCAGTGCTTGATAAAACGAATTTTTATCAAGTAACAGTCGAATCCGTCACATATTTAAAAGAGGTGTCACTTCAACAAGGCTGATACATGGAATAGTGATGAAAGACTAAGCAGATCTAACCAATAAAGAAAATAAATCGAAATACATAAAACTAGTGGTAGAATAAATATATATATCTTGATGCCAACGTAAATGTGTGGCAGTCGCTATAACACTAATATTTTTATTAGGTTATTATAGGTATTAGGCTATATTGGTATTCCAGAAAAATAAGAACGACAGAATAAAGATAATAAAGACATGAACATCAATATCTGATTTTAAAAGTTTTAAAATGGAGGAAGAGAATTCTAGAACTTTTGAGATAAACAATAGACTTAGACAAAGAGATGTATTGCCTCCTATTAAATATAGTCTTGAAAAAGGCGAGACACGCGAATTAGAGACAGTGGTACTATTTGTAATAGATCGATACAAATTCTAACATATGCTGATAACATTGACATAATAAGGCGTGGCAAATAAGATGTGAAGCACTATTTGGTACCCTTAGAAACGGCGGAATTCTACTATCATTTCACGCTGCAACGGAGCAGCGTGAACTTTGCGCACAGCAGATTTCCTGGCAGTCCGACGTCAACTGGACAAACATTGTGGTGTTTGACCATTCACCTTAAAAGACTGGGAAAACACGAGATGCTCCTAAGGCCGGCCAGACCCAGAGCGTACGTTCTACTAAAAATGTCGCTGCTGTTGCCCAAGATATGAAAGAACATCGACAAGATCACGTACCATACGATTGAGCATTATTCGGCGATCCCTCCACAAAATTTTAATGAAAAATTTGCCGATGTTTCCTAAGAAACTATGGAAAATGCATCAGGTATTACCTATTGATCGCGAAACGTGTCTAACCTACTCTCGAGCCATCCGTAATCTCAAGAAAAAGAAATACGATTTTTTATCAAAAATTATCATAAGCTATTCCGCCCATTTCCATCTTAAAATTTCATAAGATATCGTTTCTGAAAAATCAGAAATCCACAAAGAGTCATTACACCCGTTCAAACTTACTGCGTGGTGTGCTGTTTACGCTGAAGTAATCATTTTCCTTTGAAAATTAAGCAGGCCTAACAACAATGGACAGCGCGCGCTACAGACCCATGATTACCCATTTTTTGTTACTTAATTGGATGAATTAGGACTGGAGAATATGTGGTTTTAACATGACGCTGCAACGGCGCACACTGCCCAGCGACAACCGACGTTCGGAAGAAAGCTTTTACAGATAGCTTCATCTTTCGTTTTGGCGATTTGAACTGGCCGGCCAGATGACCCGATTTAACCATTCTAGGACTTGATTTAATCATTTCTTTTTATGGACTTTTTTGAGGTCACAAATTTACGTCAACAAGTCTCAGACTCTTGAAGCTCTTAAGGAAAATATTCGCTAGGAATTTGAAAACCTCTCATCCGAAGTTCTGGGATCATTGATGGAAAATAATCCTACATCTTTACGTAAACATTTTTTCAAACTTTCTTAATAGGAGAACTCTCAGTCTACAGGTAGAGGCATCAATCTTCAATAGCTATGGAGTAAAGTCAGGAGAGATCCAAACTTCACATCATCTATCAGCCTGTATAATATAAAGTCTGTGTGTACTTATAAAAATTTTTTTCTTTCAACTACCAAACCAAACAAGTTGCAATTCTGATGTAATAAAATATGAATTTTATTATTGATGGGATGCGTGTTTCGAACATAATTAACAACCTACAGACAAAAGCAAAGAAAAAGCAATACAAGCATGTCTTAATCGTCATATACGTCATTTTCTCCATTATTTTATTAAGTATTGGTATCATATTAATTCATTATATAAGAAAATATATAAAAAAATTAGATTAGATTTCTATCAGTCTAAGGAGCAAGCTGGGTTTAGGAAAGGTTATGGAACAAATGACCACCTACAAGCACTTAAAATACTAATTTAAAAATGTGTTGAATATAATAAACCACTCACGTTGATTTTCATAGACTTCAAGAAAGCTTTTGATACCGTGGAATTACCGGCAGTATTAGGAGCAGTAGAACAAAGCCGAGTAGACTATAGATATACAAATTTGATAAATAATATATACAACAACGCAACAGCATCTGTTAAACTTCATGACTTTACCGATAAATATAGAATTGAGCGAGGAATTAGACAGGGCGACACCATCTCCCCCCAACTATTCACTGCAGCTCTGGAATATGCCTTTAAAAACTAGATTGGGCTAAAAGGAGAATAAATATTGATGGTAAATACTTAAGCCACTTGCGCTTTGCAGATGATATTGTCATTATAGCCGAGAGTTTAAATGAAGCTCACAAAATGATGGAAGAACTAAAACAGGCAATAGAACAAATAGGCCTGAACATAAACTTTGAAAAAACAAAATGCATGACCAATTTAGTTCCAAGTGATGTTATGAGGGTAGATGGGAACGAAGTACATTAGGTCTTTAGCTATATCTATTTAGGGCATGAAATTAGAATAGGAAAAGACAATCAAACTTGTGAGCTCCAGCGTCGCATAGGCTTGGGATGGACAGCATTTGGCAAGATGCGAGATATTCTAAAAGGAACGCTACCGATTTGCTTGAAGAAGAAGGTTTACAACCAATGCATACTGCCAGTAATAACATATGGTTCCGAAACAATAACTTAAACCAAACATTCTGCAAACAAATTGAGAGTAACCCAAAGAAAAATGGAAAGAGCAATGTTGGGAATAACTAGAAGAGATATGGTACCAAATAGGATAGTGAGAGAGAGGACTAAAGTGACAGATGTCATAGAAAAAATTGCACAAGCCAAATGGAGATGGACTGGACATATAGCACGTTTAAATGATAATAGGTGGACCAAAAGACTCATAGAATTGAGACCTAGAGAAGACAAAAGACACCGAGGCAGACCACCAAAAAGATGGATGGATGACTTGAGAAACATAGTCGGAAATTGGATACAGAAGGCGCAAGATAGAGAACAGTGGAAGAACATGGAGAAGACCTATATCCAACAGTGGATGCAAGAGGTTGAGGAATGATGATGATGATGATCATATTAATTTATTTCAAATCTTAATATATTTACTATTTATATCCCACCTTGTATTTTTGGTCATTATCTACTTCTCAAGTTAATAGCTATTTATCTAATAACTATTTTCCTTGTCCCTTTTATTTTAGCATGCATCAGAGCTAAAACAAGACCTCGTGTGAGTAATTTATTTAATATTTTACCGTATTTTTTCAGCTTTGGAAGCCTTTTCCTATTTCCACAGTTTGTATTCGTTGTTTTTTATTTTTCTAAGTCCACGTTAACTTACACTTAAATGAAGCCGTTCCTGTATATTGGTTTCAATAGCAAATTTGTGTATTTGTAGAAATTGAGTGGCGGTCAAAAGACCGGATGACATGAAAGACGTTTAGTCCTTACTGAATCTCCATCTACCTGAGTTAGTGATCACTCGAAGACGACAGATGCGATTAGAGCATTGTCATTTCTCTACTTTACGACAAATCTCATATGGCTAATGTGATTTTCTCTTGTTTGTCTGGTTGCCCTTACTTTGTGCTTATTGGTCTGTTATGTTTTTGATTCGAGTGTGTTTGTGTGTATAGCGGAAAATTTGCCAAGCACTAGTGGCGGTTTTGCTTTGAAGAGGATTCGTGGCTAATGTGGGTGATGCAGCCACTTACAATCCTGTTAATATTTAAATTGACCGCCACCGGGTATTTCGCTATTCACGTTAAATACGAGTAAATTAAAAAATTAATTTTACAATTATCCGGATTAATCGTAAATTTTTTCATTTATGACAATAAATACTGTATAATTATTACTTAAGGACTTGTAAAGTCATGCAAAGATGACAAACCTTTAGTAAAAAACCTTGATCATTACAAAATTTATTTATCAATTTTTGTTAGCACAAAACACACGATATTACTAAAGTGAAGAATGTGGCACTAAATTGAATAGTTTACGGTAAAATTTTTAATCTTCCTGGAAAAATATTTTATTAGCTATAAATTTAGATTATTTACGCATTAAGAGTAAAAATTATACATTATTTTGATAAAAAAAATAAAAAGTAATGTTTATTTTTTTAACCCTGCATTACTACCCATTAAAAATTGACATATTTTACTACCGGGGTACAGGTGTACCCCAAATTTAAAACATTTGTTTGCAAAAAATCAAATATATTTAGAAAAGTACAAAGTTGTTGTATATCATGGTTTCACATTATTAAACATAATTATTAATTATTATGTAACAACAAAACACTGAAAACTTTGTTTTCAAACTTCCACAAAAATTTATTTTAGCTCTTATCACTACAGCTGTTTCGGCTGATTGCCTTTCTCACGTAATCTATTCACGGCATGCGTTTACACTTTATAGTCTCTAATGAAATAGGTTGAGGAGGGAAGAACTGTTGTCTCAAGTTGGTCATTCAGAATTATATCTGTGTTTTTTAATTTGTTGATTTCCATAGATTCTAACAAGGATAGCTTACGGCCTTCATTTTGAATGTGAAGAATTTTAAATTCGTTGTTAAAAGAATGATTGTGATCTAGAAGGTGAACTGCGTATGTAGAATCTGTTTTTCTATTATTGAAAGCCCTTTTATGTTCTGCTATTCGTTTGTTAAAGTTTCTACAAGTTTGACCGATGTAAGTTTTTGGGCAGTCGCAACATTTAAGTTTGTACACACAACTGTGTAAGTGTTTTTTATTTTGGCTCTTGTTGTTTTTGATATATTTGCCTAGGTTGTTATTTGTTCGGAAAGCGGGTGTTATTCCTATCTTTTTTATGTGTTTGGCTATTTTTGTTGTAATTTTGCCTGTATATGCAATCGAACAGAAGGTACTGGGTTTTTTTCTGGTGGTGGAAATACTAATTTTAGGGCTTCCTTGTGTAGTTTTTGATTTAACATTTTATTAATTGTTTGTTCATTGTATCCGTTGTTTACTGCTATTTGCTTAATTATATTTAATTCTGTCTCAAAGTTGTATTTTGACATCGGAATTTCTGTTAATCTATGTAACATACTATGATATGCTGCCAGTTTATGTTGTGTTGGATGGGATGATGAATTGTGTATAGTCGTGTCAGTATGGGTAGGTTTGTGAAATATGGAGAAGTCATGTTTGTTTTTCAATCTGATAATTTTTAAATCTAAAAAATTTATAGATTGATTTTGTTCTGTTTCTATTGTAAATTCAATATGACTATGAAGTGAATTAATATACGTTAAAAATTGGTCGAGTTGCCTGTTAGTTCCTGTGAAACATACAATTGGTTCATTTTATGTGCGTGCCAAACGCACGCACACAAAACGAATTTCCATCAAGTAACGTCCATCCACGAACCATCCAATGAATCCATCAATTATTAATTATTAGTTTTAGTTAATGCAATCTGGCACATTGTTGACTGATGGTTCAGACATATGTATTTTTTGCACTTCTTGCACGTTATCCTCGATTTTCTATCTTGTGCGCGTATCCAAAAAGCGCATCTCCCGGAAAAAGTTTGCCTTCTACATTTAGTACTTCAGACTCGATATGCATTTTTTTTTTCTATAACAGCTCCGAGTTCTTTTGACAAAGTTTGGATTCCGAGCCTCATCAAGGGACTAACAAGGTCGTAAAGTTTTTTTTAGAAATGACTTTCTGTTCGGTATTAATTTCTTTCCTCTGACATCACTATCTTTACATAGAACTATAGAATTAATTCCAACGAGGTCTAATGAATTGTAAAAAATTCTAAGAGGAAATCGTCTTGATTTTCGAGCGGTGGTATATCTATGCGCGAAATGGTCAAATGTATCAACTCTTGATTTTAGTTCGATTGTAAAAATCGAGTGAGGCAAGGATACATTCTGTCCCCGGTGTTATTTAATATATACTCTGAATTATGTTCGAGCGAGCGCTAGGAGAATTACAAGAAGGCGTATTAGTCAACGGAATGCGTTGAATACTTCACCCAAATTGAGCAAAAGTTTCTATTGGACACGGCCTTCTGCCCTGTGATAGAGACTTTACTCTCATAGTACGCAACAAGAAACTTTCATCGGTTTATATCCCGCTTTTGTAGATAGATGTAATTGCAAAAGCTTAGAGTTAAAATCCCATTTTAAGTTATCTACATGCATAGATAACATAAGATAATAAATTATTTAAAGATATAATACTACATTAGAAAAATTTTGACATATCGTTTACATTTTTATTACCTCAAACACTTAATCTACTTAATTCTACATCCCTTTAAATATTAACATTTTTCTCAATAAAAGTGAAAATATTTTAAAAATTGTTAAGTTTCTAACTTAAAACCTTTTTCAAACTCTTTATATTCATAAAAAGTATATTATTCAAAAATGTTTTAATATACAGGGTCTTCCATTAAAAAAACACAACTTTGGTTGATTCCGTTGTTCCTACTGACCCTGTATAATCGAAAATAATTTTAAATTACAGAAATATTTAATATATATCAGTTTCTAGGTAAATATTTTTTATAGATTACATAATTTAGCTGTAATGAAAGACAGGCAGAGGTCTGGTGCGCCCTCCATATCATTTTAGCATTCATATCTGACTAGCGTTAGCGTAGGGATGCTTATTGTGAATAAACATATAGGCAAATAGTACAATTTATTTAACAGGTAGATTACATTTGGTAACAAGGAATCTGTAATTCATCATTTAATATTAATATGGTAGCAATTAAGGGTGAAATAAATAATATATCGAGACTGATTCTAGTTTGCAGTCCAAAAATGCAGAATTCCTTACATTGTTTGAAGCTTAACACACAAATTCAACAAGTCAAGTCAAGTCAAATTTATTGATCACATGCGACATTATACAAAGTACATGTATGAGACAAGTCAAAAATACAGACATAAATCTTAAAATTATATAAATTAATTAAACACGATAAAACATACTTAAAAATTATTTTTAGAATATGGCTCTAGCTCACAAATGTATTGACACACCTCCGAAAGTTTGGCTGATGTAAATTCATTCGTATATCTATTGGTAATTTGTTAAAGAAACTTATGGCTGCATAATGTGTGCTACCTTCCAACAAAACAGAACATTGTTGAAGAAGCATAAAGTGATTGCCTCTGAATCTTGTTGAATAAACATGGTTAAATTGAAATTTATTAAATTTACAAATTTTGCTATGCAAATACATTATACACGACAATATATACAGACCAGGAATTGTCAGAATATTGTTTTGTCTAAAGATGCCTCTACAAGAATCTTTAAATTTCCTTTTATACATTATCCTAATAGCTCTTTTCTAAAATACGAATATCTGCTCTAATTCAGAGGTACAACCCCAGACTTCAATGCCATATTTGGCTATTGAGTAAAAATGGGCAAAGTATACTGTTTTTAATATCGATGTATGAAAGAAACGTGAAAGAATTCTTAATGCATAACATGCGCTACTTAATCTGGATTTTAAATTAGAAATGTGGTTAGACATTTACAATTACTGTCTAGAAGCACCCCCAGCAACTTCGTGCAGTCTGTTTTATCTATTGCTGCTTCTATAGTGGCTTGATGGTTTAATAAATTATTTGACGTGAAAATCATATACTTTGATTTCTCTTCATTTAAAACTAATTTGTTGGATAAGAAATAACTTTTGATGGTGGATAGTATCTGTGAAGTTTTATTTTGCAAATTTTGATCAGACGTTCCCGTGACTAGAATGTTGGTATCATCCGCATAACTGATAATGTTAACCCCAGTCAGTGAATTAGTTACCAAAGTTATATCATTAATAAATACTATAAAAAGTAGAGGACCCAATACACTACCCTGAGGGATACCATAATAAATATCCAATATGTTTGATTCGTTTACAAGTCCATTAGATGTTATCTTTACTTTTTGTCTTCTATTCTTTAGGTAGGAAGTAAACCATTTTAGAACTATACCACGAATACCAATCCCCTCAAGTTTTATTAGCAACAAATTATGATCCAAAGTGTCAAAAGCCTTAGACAAATCGAGAAATAAACCACATGCCTTCTCTCGTCTGTCCAAAGCATCCAACACTAAGCTGACTAAATTTGCAAGAGCTGTAGTTGTAGACTTAGAAGATGTAAAACCATGTTGAAAATTATGCAAGACACTATGCTTTTTCAGAAATCCGTTTATTCTAGTATAAACTAGAGTTTCAATTATCTTTAAAAACACAGATAAGAGAAAATCCACAAGGAAAAATTCCTGTAGCTGGCTGTATACCACGTATAACAAAAAGAGGTTAATCTTTGTAAATGGGTATATTTATTTAAAAAACCCTTAAAAGGGCCACATCAATAAAACAAACGTTTTCGGACCACACAGTCCATCATCAGGTTATTAAAATCGAAAATGCTAGGTCACAATGCCTGAGCCACCAAAATATTAGGGTAAAAACCCTTAAAATTACATTTAGTTATGAAATATTGTACATTGTGTTATAAAATAACTGTGATGTTCAGTATTAAATTAAATTTGACTGTAGGTAACACATGGTTCAATTGGGTTCCAGAGCCGGTGAGAGGAAACCTCTGCACTCGGAGAACAACGTGGAACAGTTCCATTTACCCTAATATTTTGGTGGCTCAGGCATTGTGACCTAGCATTTTCGATTTTAATAACCTGATGATGGACTGTGTGGTCCGAAAACGTTTGTTTTATTGATGTGGCCCTTTTAAGGGTTTTTTAAATAAATATACCCATTTACAAAGATTAACCTTTTTTTTTACAGATAAGAGACTTATGGGACGATAGTTGTTAAGGTCATCTTTATCACTACTTTTGAATAAAGGGATTACAATAGATAGGTTAAACATACTAGGAAATATTCCTTGTTGAAAAGAGGCATTACAAATATCCGTCAGTGGATCTGCGAGAGCATGAATGCATTGTTTTAATAACTTAGGGAAAATCTGATCAAAACCACAACTGTGTTTGGATTTAAAACTTCCAACAGAAGTAATAATAGTTCAAGAAAATCAAATTCATGACTTTTATATAACAGAAACCGTATAGTAATATTAGTAGTTGATAACTTAATTTTGTTCTTGCTCAGAAATTTGTTCTTAAGTCCGTTGTCTCTTAATATTTTCACACCGAATAACCCTCAGAATATTTAGGTGTATGGACTAATACTGCGATCATATTTTCTTACATCCAAATAAATAGTCAATCATTCATCTATAATACGTCAATATTTGTCCCTCGAAATCCAGATCTAATTAGAATATATCGGGATATGATACGCAAATTCAAAGTGCAATATCCTGTTGGATAATTAGGATGCTACTCTTAAACTAATACCAACTAATACTGATATATACAAGCACGGGGAGATACCATTACATGTTAAATGGTAAATTTCGTTCTAAGTATTAACAGATATATTAAACAAATCTAATTGTTGTAAGGTTAAATGCTCGAATAAATGAACTTTGATAATATACAAGGCAAATATCGAGCACAGTATTAATTTAATCTTGCCCAAGTACTTTCGATTACTAGATCATCTTCAGGGGCATTTCGTCAATTGTGGCCTATCCCACAAGAGTAGAATGTCATAAATATAAAATGTGACATAAATTTATTTCCCATTAAATACTAGGACAAAAACGCCAAAAAGGAGGAGATTTTGAAGAAAGGCTTGAAAAAAAGAAGACATGTTATTTATGCTCACTCACGTTAAAGCGAGAAACTTTTTATACGTGCCTTTCTTGTTGAGAACTACTGTGCTTACAATGTGAAAAGAAAATTTGGGGACCTTGTCCGCAAAATGACTAGTTATTTTATTGTAATTTTTAATTATTCTCAGTTTTTTATAGTTTGTTAAATTCATATTATAAGTCTACTCCCTTCAACACTACGTTATTATTTTTTAGATTATTTTTAGATTTTATAGTTTATTTTAGAGTTTATTTTATTTGAAACAGTATTTTATTCTACAGCAGTGTGAAGAATCATTTCGCAATTCTTGTAAAAAACAAATATAGTGATAAGACAAATTTATATTGAAAACAAAGGAAAATAGACAACGATATGATATACCGCATTCAGAGTCTACGTCCTGAAACATCTACGTTAAGTTAGTGAGTAAATTGACCAGTGCAAAAGCAAAGCAAAGTATAGAGGATTAGTGTAGGTATGTCCTTGTATAAATAATTAGTAAAGCAAAAAAGTTGACATAACTGTTCATTAATACTCCTAATTCGATCTAAAGGCGGGTTGACACGATTCAAATATAACTGGTTAAAGTCTACTTGGACGTTGCGCACGCAACACTTGAAAGCTACGTTGATCGTGTCATCACATGTTCATCGAAGTACATGTATATCAACAGGTTCTATTCAAGTTAGGTAGGACGCTGGCCAACTAGTCCTTGGATCTAAGTAGTGTGGTAGTGTAAAATTAAAAGGAGTCCGTGTCGTCGAAAAATCGAAAATGAGAAGTAAACACAAAAAGAAAATAGTCTAAAAGGGGAGAGTGTTATATTCATGGAGTTATACAAAGCTGAGTAAGCATTATATAATGTACGCATAAAAGAATATAAAAATAAGGAAGCTAGAAGTGCTGTTTTATTTCTTCTTTTTGGATTTCAAGCTCATGCATTAACATATCAGCAACCACTAGAATACCTTCCACAATCTCTTTCGTCATCTTTGCAATGGTTATTTGACATCCAAGTCATTTAACCGTGGTAACCAACTTATTACAAGTACACTTGTACAAGTCCATTTGGTCCAAGTTGGAATCCAAGCATTCTTGGATCGTGTCAACCCGCCTTATTTAACTGTTAATACGCCCCTAGCTAACAATGTTTCTCTCTAAGTTAAACTAAAACTCTAGTTGTTTACGAAATAAATTTCTAAATAGCATGAAGACAGAAAAATATTTTTAAATTTATAAGAAGTTCTAACCATCTATATGTAAAGAACATTCTAAAAATGTTTACGTACCAGTTAAATTATGTACAGATATTAAATTGTGCTTGCTTTTGCTTCATGAAAAAACTGGTCGCCCAGACAACAATTTAAATAAAAAAATTGGAAAAGTTATTTCTAAAATAAGAAAAAAGTGCCATCAAAAACGACATCAGTCACGAGAAGCATTTCGCAATAAAAAAGCACTTTGCTGCAAAAAAATTAAATCTGTCCATTTCCTTTCTTACACTTCTTGATATGCGTTCTCCTATACAGTTTAGCAGGTGCGTGCTCTAAGGAAAGGTTAAGGGATAATTTTACCTTGCATAGGGTTAAATAATGTTTAAATTTAAAATTTCCCATTTATTTGCGAATTTATTGAAATTTCTGAATACGAAGGGTATCGTAATTTTGTTGTCTGCGAAAATTAATATTAATATTTTATGCGAATTAAATAAAATTATTTAAATCAAACCTATAGTTTATTTTTATGAACGAGAGAGTAATTAGCATAATTTTAACTGGTACCTCCGACCACCCCATGGGCGTGCTCAAGATTAATTGAAAAATTACTTTGAATAATTGTAAAAAATAAATGAATTATTTCAGTGTTATAAAGTGTTATGTGTATGTAAACAAAAGTGACCTCTTTTATCACACACTATATTAGAACTGACTGGCCTACATTAAAAAGGGTTTTAAAAAATTCACATTTTTTTTTATTTTTAAAAATTACAAAAGAGAAAAAGAGTTTTTAAAACCGTCTAAGGTATGTTAAATAGATGAATAAAAATATTAATATAAAACTTACAGCTACTTGTTACAAATTCAAATCAAATTCAGAAGATGAACTTTCAGAACCAAGATTTATAATAACTGGCTCGATCATTTTATCAGTAATATTGTCCAGCTTCCACATTTTTTCCTCTTCTTTAATAGTGTGATTTACTGCCTTTTCCCAATTTTCAGGTTTTACATTATTTACGGCCTCCAAAAACAACTGTTTAACATCATGAATTTTAAAAGTGGTATTTTTTCTTGAAACTGCACTCTTATCTGTGCCCATACCAGTTCAATCGGGTTTAATTCACAATAATATGGTGGGGATCTAAGTACTATCATTCCACGATTTTTGGCAATTTCATCAATTTCGTATTTTTTAAAATTTTTCTTTATGAAGGGCACACAACGAATAAAGTTCCTTTCTTATAGATCCGGGATGGTACGTAATATTTTTTGAACTATTTTTTGAACTCTATTTTTTTAACCACTTGGTTGTGGGCAGTCCTTCTGTAAGTCTGGAGTGATAACTTGCATTATCCATTACTATTACACAGTTCTTAGGAAGAAGATCTATCATTTGTTCGAACCATTCTTGAAAGTCATCAGCGTTCATGTCTTCATGGTAGTCACCGGTACGAGTTGATTCAAAAGTTAATAAACCACCTTCAAGAAAACCGTCTGAACTGCCAATGTGTACTATTATCAGCCTGCGTCCCTTTCCTGATGGTGGGTTTAAACCAGTAGATAAGTTATTTACAAAAGCGTGCCTTTGACTTGTAACAGTTTCATCCTGCCAAAATTTATTTGGTGTATGACCCTCGTTGATCCATGTTTCATCAAGATAAAATATTTTTCTTTTTTGGTTTCTCATTTCCTTTATGGTTCTTAGAAAATGTCTTCTTCATATGACAATATCGCTTCTTTCTAATAAAATAGACTTTCTGGGATTCTTTTTCCAGCGGAAGCCTATTTCTTTTAAAAGTTTCCATAACGTATTTCTACTCATTTCTGGGTAATCCTTATCATCTCGAACTGAGACAAGAACTTTATCCAATGTTGGAAATTCTTGTCTAAAGAAGAATTCATGCACTTTCCGTCGAAGTCCTTCTTTAAAATGATATTCTATTTGAAATTTTGGTTTCCCTGGAGCATTACGTGGCATTTGAAAACTACCACATTTCTCTTCTTCCCTTCTAATAACTCTGTAAATCGTAGATTTCCCAACACCAAGTGTACTGCTAACTAAATCAACGGTCTCATCAACACTTTGACATAAACGTTTGTCTGTAAATGATTTAAAACAATTAAATATTAATGTTTTTTTCATTAACTGTTAAAGGACCAATTTTTCGGCGTTTACACGGCACTTCCAAATTTTCCATAACACTAGTATACACAATAAACTGCACCTTGCAACTGAAGTACCTACTTTTAGTGAACTGTTAAGAATTTTGAATTCGCCACTTGGACCTTCCCACAAAATGGAAAAACCCACTATCACATTTTCTGTGGAATAAGTTTAGAAGGTAATTATCTAGTCAATTACTGTCGTAGATTCCTGGAATTAAAGAATTAAATGGTTGATTGTTGAAACCCTTACTTCGTGGAATGCACTCATTTCAGATAAAATAAAACGTTTTATTTTATCTAAAGAATTAAACTTTATTTTGCAAATAGGTAGGTACTTATTAAACTTTTATTGGTTATATATAACCAATAAAATAAACATCTTACATTTCTTGCAAATTCATTAGTACCTGTTAGCCTCCATCACTCCGACACTGACAACCTTATTTAGGGATTAGTAACCCTCACAACTATCGTATTCTATTCTGCTCCAACCTTTATACCTGGTGGTCATACTCAATTTAAAATTGTTTTCCTATATACTTCTGTGAACTTGTTGACAAATATCTGTTTTTCATTGAGTCACCCGTATCAACAGTTTAGGGATTTGCATACATAATTTATTGTTTTATTACTCTCTCATACAAAAAACTACACTATAAGCCAATATAACAATTCCAAAATGTCAAATAATGAAATGTCAATTTAAAGGAATTTAAACAATATGGAATTTTCAAAAAGGAATTGTAGATTGTTAAAATTATTGTAAAATACTATAAACGCAATTTATTGAAGAAATTTATACGTGGAAAGCCTATTAGATTTGGCTACGAATTTTGAGCTCTTTGCTCTTTGTTCAAGTAGCGAAATAAAATTATAGCGAAGAATTGACCTTATAATAAACCGATCATGATGAAAAATTGGATTTCTGCATCTGCAAGGCACTGTCTTTATTGATAATATATTTATCAGTAGGGATTTATTATTTTATTTACAAAAATGTGGACACTAGCGACAAAAACATGGTGTAAAAATAGATTATCGATGTGTCCTCTTCAGTCACGTAACTTTTTGGTAAAGAGACTAGAGAATTACTTTTTGTAAAATAATAGGATATTAAATGTGTCCTTTAGCTTTATCCTTTAAATGTAATGGATCTAATAGAGTACCCAGAAGATTGACTAACCTTTTCTTCCAAAAAACTTTTAATATCCGACTCTGTATTATGTTCTACACTAGAGCGGATTTGCCTTTCGAAGAATTTTCAGATTTGCCATCAGCTATTTTTTCCTGCATCAGAAACTGCATCAGGTCAAAAATATTGTCCAAGATATTTGGAGGTTTATTCTCTTTGGTATCCTTTGCTTTGCCCTTTAAATGAAGTTCATCAAAAATAATAAACCCTGGAGATTTTTCTTAGGTGGTATTTTTATCCAGAGCTGTCCTGATTTTCAAATCGTATATATATTTAGGTTTCTTCTACATCGGTTTCTAGCAACGTAAACAAAGTATCAAAATCTTCGGTCTAGCTTAGATCACGACGAATAAATTTTCGTGCTGCCAATAGATCTGTCAACAGCTGTCAACACGTCGAACTTAATATGAGTATGACAAAAACAAAAACAATGACCAACTACGGCTAACTTATCCATTGCACATTATAACCCAAGGGGTGTTGTTCGGCATAAACTAATGGATTTTGGAGAAACCGGGAATTATTAATAAATAGATTTTCAACAAATCTCTTTAATAATTGACAAATAAATAAAATAAGAAATTAGTATTTAATAATAATTAAAAATTGAGGTTTTGATAACAGAGAATTAAGCATAATATATACACAAATTCAAAGAAAGAAAGAAACTTAGCTTAACTTCCATACGAGATCCTGCTGTTGCTCTCTTCCCAACTCGATCCACAAATTATCTGCATCAAAATCATGCCTTTATTTTCTTAAACCAAAACCATGTGGATTTTCTTAAACCTAAACCAGGTAGCCAGACTGTTGGAAGTTTCTGAGCACGAATATTTATTTTTATTGAGTACCTTGTTGGTTGCTAGTTTATTTTAAAAAGCAAGTAAATCGAATCGGATTCATACAAGTAAGTTATTTAGTAGGGGGTTTCTGTTTCTTGTATGACAAAGTAAGCGCAGGTACAACTACGAGGGGACTTGAGAAATTAATCAGTAAATTTATTTGTAGTAGGAAAATGTTGAAATGAAATATAGGAATAAAAACAAACGAAAAAGAAGTTATTATCAACGAGAATCAAAAAGCACATGCAGAAAATAATGGAAAGTACTTTGAAATTAATAAGAACAAAAATGTAACGTTTTAATCGTCCAGAAATATACCTACTTAGGCCAAATTCTGAAAAATTGACAAAGAAAACTAAACTGCGAAAATCACTAGAAGCAAGATTAACATGGGCAGGATTTGGAATACTCAGTTGGATGCTGAAAAACCGCAAAATACCTCAATACTTGATTAACAAAGTATTCAACTAATGCATGTTTCTTATCATGACATATAAATGTCAAACCTGGCCTAACCAAGGCAAGTATGAATAAACTAGCCACAACAGAAAGGGCAATGAAAAGACGAACACCTGAGTAAAATCGAAAACAAAAGTTGAGGGTATCACAACAAAAATTGCCAAACTCAAATGAAGCTTCGCAGGTCGCACTGGACAGGACAAAAAATAGCCAGAACAAATTGGAAGTATCTTGATTAGGATAGAGATCGATGGCATTGGTTCAGAGAGCGCTATGTCCAAAAATGAAGGAGGAAAGACTAAGAAAAAAAAGAACAAAAAGAATCAATATAATAATATGTTATTCCCACTTCCTTAATAGCCGTCCCACTTCCCACGTCCCACTTCCTTAATAGCCAATTAAGGAAGTGGGACAAAGAACAATACAATTATTAGGCGAAAGGTTATTATGTTTTACTACCAAATTATTCTAGTACATTTAGTTGGGTTTTTAATATTAATTAAGCATTAAGTTTGTTATTAACAATTGTTTTTACTTTAAATAATATTTTTTTTCTATTAATTCTTGAGATATAGTTGTCTCTTTATAAAGTACGTCTATGTTGCGCTTATTAAGCAGTTCTTAAAAAAACAACACTACACAAAAGCAGAAGCTACATCAAATATGTGAAAACATCTCAGGTACCTATATACATTTGTCAATTTTTTGTTTTGTGTATAATGTCTTTCTTCAACCGAATGTACAAAATTGCTCCGCCTTGCTGATATAATTGTTCTTTTTCTTTTATACGCTGTAAATTATTTTAATGCCTATTGTAAAAATTTCATTGTTTTAATATTTCTTGTTATATTTTTAATACTACATTAAATAATGCCTTGCACAACCTCATCATTTTTTTTTCAGGAATTTCGTAAAGGACATGAAATCTAGTCAATAATTTAACCCTCTAATACACTCCGCGTCATAGAAAACAGGTCACACCCAAATATTTAAAATATTTTCGAAATTATTATTTATTGCTACAAAATTAAGCATTTATTTTGTTGTATATTGAATTAACATTATTTTATTTTTAATGTGTCTTGGGTTATTTAAGTTAAATGGGTTGTTGCGAAGGCAAACCGACCTTGTAACTGGATTGGGGATATTCGTAGAATCTATAAAAAAAAACAATTTTGAGAAAAAGTTGTTTACAACTTGATCAATTTTCGAGGAAGCGATTGTTTTGAGAAATGTTTGATATTGTAAAGGGTTCTAATGAGTTTTAAACGCATCTCAGTATTACAGTAGCCGACTTAGTGTAAAGTAGTCTTCAGTTAATAACGATGGAGAATTTTCAATTAGTTGTTGTTAGTTGTTCGACTGTACAAAGGATCCAGCAAGGATTTATTCTCACAGGATCTCACCAAGTACGGCTGCAAAAAGGAAAAAAACCGCTAGGGAAGATCGCGTCTTCCTTCTTGCTGCATTACGGAATCGGACCCAAACCGCTAGAATGCTTCAAGGCCATTTACAGCAAGCTCAAGGACCAGCAATCAGCCTTTCGACTATTCGGCGAAGATTAAGGGAGCAAGGTTTGACAGCTTGCAGTCCAGCAACGGACCCTTACTTTCGCCAGCTCACAAAAGTCGAAGACTAGATTTTGCTCGTGAGCACATCAATTGGACAGCAGACGATCGTAAGATGTACAGACGAGCTGGAGAACGTTTCGCGGGTTGCACTCTTGCACCACGGGTTGCTTTTGTTGGTGGTTAAGTAATGTTTTGGCAGGGATTTCTTTTGATGCGCATACGGATCTCGTCGTGATCGACAGAGGTGCGTGAACAGCTGTAAGGTACATAACGGAAATCTTACATCATGTGATGCCCGATGCTGGATTTATTGGCAACGAATTCCTGATAATGCAGGACAATGCGAGACCACACACGGCAAGGATAGTAACTGAGTACTTTGACGAGGTTGGTATTCAAAAAATAGACTGGCCTGCTCAAAGCCCCGATTTAAATCCTGTTGAAAATATATGGAGCCTGCTAAAAAGTCGCGTTAGGCGTTGCATACCTGCTCCAATAACACCTGGAGAGCTCCAGATGACACTTATTGAGGAATGGGCCACTGTTCCCCAAAGAGATATCCAAAAGGTTATAAATTCCATGCCAAATCGAATGAGGAAGGTCATCCAGAATCGAGGTGGCAATACCCATTACTGAAAATGGATACCAGCTTTATTTTTAATGTACAGTTCATTGTTGTTTTAAAAACTGTAAGTTGATTTTTTCAATAAATTTCCTATTTTTCTTAAATTTTTTAATTTCGATTGATGTTTTACGATAATGATGAAATTTTATACTAAACGAGTTATTGATTCAATATACGAAAAAATAAATGCTTAATTTTGCCGCAATAAATAATAATTTCGAAAATATTTTTTATATTTGGGGTGGCCCGTTTTCTATGACGCGGAGTGTAGTTATGACTGTCTGTAGACGGTGTTAACTTTTTTCTAAGTAAATTTAGAATTGTCAATAACCATAGCTTAAACGGTTCTGTTTGATTTTAAATGACCATACAGGTGTACATTGTTAAGTATTTAACATTCCTTGACGTCCCGTTTAGCAGGTAGAAGCAGTGTACTTTCGTCAAAATAGTTGTATAAATTATTGTAATTTGAGAAGAATTTTCACATAAGTGAAAAAGTGGTTTATAACGTCCTTATATTTGCGGAAAATTTACTGTAAGTGCATAATACTGTATGGTATTTTACCTTTTTTTGGATATATTATTGGTTTTAGAAAAATAAATAAGCTATTATTATTTTTAGCATTCTACAGACGGCCATAATGATTGACTGATAAGTTTTTTTTGTAACTTATATTTTTAAGCACATTTTATTTTTCATTTTGTTTTGGCACAAGAATATCACCTGACTTATTTTATCGTTAATATTAATCTGCAGTATATAGAAGGAAGTAGTCATAAATTATAATAGTTTTTTTTATAGTATACCTACGATCTTTCTAAAATGGCTGATGAAGAAGTATTTGAAATATTAGATTCAGTAGAAAATTATTATTTATTTATCTGACACTGATGATAATTTTGATAGTGATAATAGTGTCGGAAATCTCGATTTTTTTCTAGAGACTCGTTAATACCCAGATATGATGAGATTATTTAGTCCCCTGAATCTCATTGTCAGAAGGAAACGAATCCTGCAAATTCTACGAATGACTTTATAAATGCTAATTTATCTTCATGTGTTTTATGACTGGTGCAGCCCCTGCCATCAAGATCGTACTCTGCTGAGACTATTGCAGAAATTTCACTGCGAAAATGTCCTTTTAAAACTACTACAGTTATTCCAATACAACTACCGTAAAAATTAGTAAAAAACAACCTCTTCCACCATTACCAGAGGTAGAACACGAAAAGTACAACGCCATTTACGCTAATACATGGCTAATAAATCCTATAAATTTGTGAAATTTGTGTTGTGCAACACCAGCTTCTGTGATGGTATTTCCAAGCTTCACCAGTTTCGCAATACCAAAATTTTATCGGCAAATTTCACTTTTCCTTTAAACCTAATTTCGTCTGGTGCATCTTGTACTTTTTTCTCTAATTTTTTCTAATTAGGCTGGTGTATACTTGGGTGCTTTTTTTCTTTTATATCGTGTTAAATTATTTCTAAAAATTGTTCTACTTAAAGTAATTCGTGAAACATTATATCTTTGGCCAACATTTCTCCTAATTGGTTCTCCATACTCTGAATTAATCTGTGTTCCCGAGCAGGAGTTAAAACTCTTGATCTTCCACATTTCCCATTTGGGCAAATTGAAGCATGGTATATAATTTTCGCACTCTTTAATTGTCCGATACATTGTTGACACAGAAATATTTTGAGCACTAAAAATTCTTACAATATCGCGTTTTGATACATCTCCAACTAAACGATAAATACTTTGACGAATATTAAGTTTGTACGTCATCTTAGCTAACCGTATTTGTCAAAAATGACATTGTTTATATCGGTATAACTTTGGTTTTTCAATGGCAACTTGATTCAATACTTCCTACCAATAATACTTTTAAATCTAAAATTTTCCAAAAACTTTAGGAACATACATTAATGTCATTCTACCACAGCTTCAAAATTTGTCTTAGAATATCCCTGACTTCAAAAACTAAATTATCTACTTCGATCACTTTTGCACTTTTTTGTCACCGCTAGTGTATCTACCTTGCGCACGGGGTAGTTATTCATTGATAACTATCCGAGTCAATCACATTAGTAACTAAAAATTACGGAGTGATAAAGATAAGCAACTGACCAAAGACGTAAGTGGATATACTGTGGAATATATAGGGATTTCATATGGCATTGAACTAAGTACTGTGCTTTGGAAACATACAAAAATATACGTCTGGCTTCTATCTATGTAGGGCAGTGGACATTTAAACGAGCACTTGATCAACAACAACCAAACAAAGCAATTCGTTATGACGATACATTAAAAAAAGCGATACATTGATGTGGACTGTCCGCAGATCATCTAAGAATACAACATCCATATGAGTGGTGTTGATCGTATGGACGGTCTAATGAGCAAGTACCACATTCGACTGAAGACTTGAAATCATAAATGTTACGGATATATCCCAAGTTATATGGCAGAAAAAAGGGCCCAAGGATGAAGAAGAATATCCTGGCTTGCTAACCTGATAGCATGGTGTAGAAAAACTTTAACATAGCTATTCTTTATAGAAATCAACTAAGTCATCATATCCCAATGATCGCCAACGTTCGGAATGGACAGGCCCGCTAAAAAGAAGAAGACATGGTAGTGACCAATGCCTATCTTCTACATCATAAAATTTATCCACAACCCTCTGATAAAATCAAATTGCTACTGTTTTGCGAGCAAACAAATATGCACCAGTCCGTGCTGTACAGCTACATACAGTTACATGGTTAAAATATTCTTTGCAGATGTGCTTCATAGAAAAATAAAGAGAAAATCATATTTATTATATCTCTTATAGTCTAAGACAGCTGCAAAGAGACTAGTTTGCCCTTATATGCCACTTATAAGTGATTATCTAAGGTAGAATAAAGTTTTTACAAAAAAAAATTATAAAGTTTCGCCACTTTGCCCAGTCGTTCCATAAGACCTCTTCAATGTTTCTTTCTATCACCTCTTTGGCTATTTCTTCTCTTCAACTTTTTCTCGGTTTACCTCATTTTTTCTTGCGATCTGGATTTTCCATTTCCTGTATGTGTCCTATCTAGATAAGTTGTTTTGTTAATAAATTATCTGTGATTGTTTGTTTGATTCCCATTATTTATCTAATCGTTAATTATCGTTGCGATCGTTGTCAATTTCTTCTCTTCTAGATCTTTCTGCAGGTCTTGTTCAAAAATTCATCCGTTACTCTCAGCGTTACCAATGTTCTTTTTTTATATTAGCCATACCCTGCAACGCTTTTCTAAATACCTGAATAGAACAGCCAAATCTTTCAACATAATGATTTCTGTTTCTTAACTATTTATGGCAGCAACAATGCATTACGAGCAAAAAAAATGAAAGGTTGTCTAAACAATGCAATATAGCAAAAAAAAACACTAGAAATAACATCAACCTAAAAAACTACAAGAATAGCTGGAAAGACGTTCCTAGACAAAGACAAAGGCGAGATTATTAAATAAAGATAAAAGAAAAAATTAGTTTATTACCATGATAAAAGAAGAAAGAGTATAAGAACTGCTCGAGATAAATGACCAGAAGGGGCCATTGTATGGATAATACGCCAATTTTCCTCATAATAATAATAATAATAATAAGAAGACGAAGAAGAAGAATAGTGGTCTGCGTGAAAGATATTGCAGCACAAATACAGACATGTGAAAAATAAGATGAGAGATTATGTAGATACAACACAGATTATAAAATCACAAACCATGAGTTCAAACTCAGGATTTTATTCTAAAATCACTACAGCAGCTTCGACACCGTGCCTTTTTTAAGTCTGCCAAAACAACTATAGTGATAATAAATAGTAATACATTTTGTGGAAGTATTGAAAACAACAGTTTTCGGTGTTTTATTATTAGATAAGGTAAAGTTTTATCAAATAACGGTCGAAAACATCACTTAATTATAAAGAGTTATTATGGTGTTATACAAGTATATTTAAGGTACAATATTTACCAACAAATTCTATAGCACGATGGAATTAATTGCTTTAAAAAGCACTTGTAACTTGAGCGAGCATGAAAAAGATCAGATTCAGAGCAAGACATTCTTTATTAGTTTTGAGGCTTTATCAATCATAGCGCTCATTACCTTTAAAAACGAGACATTATTGCCTCAAAATAACCACCTAAAACTGTTATAAATTTATTTTAATTTTTAATTTAATATAACAAATACAATACAGCCCTGATGACAAATTAATAATAAATTATATTACTATAGATATCCTACCGACTGCGACATATTTTAGTTACATTTAATTTAATTATTTAAAGTAAGAGATAAGTTAACAAGTTAAGTATTATTGTCGAATGTAAATATGTACTTGAAAAAGTACTTTTCCTTAAAGTACCATTATATCTGGAAATTCCCTATTAGCTACGTCTATGCTTTTGATCATTTATATACACGATTTCGACATTATACGAGAGCAGGAAAAGCGTAAAACCCTCTCGAAAATTCTACACACGCAGATCTTTCTCTCTGCAAATAACTTTTCCTCTACCACAATTTTCAAGAAAAATGAACTGCCTTCATTCTTTCGGCCGGCCGGACTGCAGCAGCGAGCACGCTATACCATATAATATGTAGACCAAACAGAAATATAGGTCAGCAATAAATTTATGCTGTTGAGTTTCTTGATATAGATATACAAATGAAGTAAAAATAAAAGCATAACTTATAAATTGACGTATAAAAAACTGACTTTAAAAGCAGTAATTGTTAAAAACAAATATTGTCTTTTTTTATTTTCTACCAGGATAGAGGAAAACTAAAAAGTAGAAAGGAAAACACCAAATTTAAGCCTTAAGCCTAAATTACGCGATCCCACTGGAAGACAGGCACAACAGAATAAGTAAAATTTTTGCACCTATTACATTATTGTAGTGTTACAGTAGTATAAAAGACGTATCTTAAAAATAGTAAAATATTCTATTGCAATAAATAATTGTTTTTCAATAGAAAACTATGTCACACGCATTGGATAATATGCGTGTATTGTTTCGAAACACTTTGGCTACACTTTAAGTTAACCCTGTAGATTCAGCAGTTTTATCAACATACTTGGCCTAGTAACCAGTTTATATGTAATATCATCCCGATATTATAAAAAATGTCAACAAAAAGAAATCAGTTCAGAATAATTGTGAATAATTCGTAGTTGGTACTCGTAATTAAAAATATAAACAGGTAATTAACTAAACAGATAATGTCATCAAGTTAATTAATCCACAAGAAAACTGAATTTCTCTAGTTGACAGTAGGTGTACCATGAATCACAGAAGTTTTATTTTAAAAAATTGCTTTATGAAAAGTAAATTAGTTAAAAAAACCTATCAGGCTATATCACAGGTTTTTTTAATAACTGTTCCATCATCAGTGCTATCTGGATGTACGTGTTTGAAGCAATTAAATACATAAGTAATCTTTGATGTTAAAAACCAGGATGTTTAAGTTACAAACGGAACTAGATACATACATAGTAACGTAGGAGTCCACTGAGATGCTAGCCCTTAAACCAAATGTCTTCGGGATTTTTTAATAGCTATAAGCAAGTTATATCAAACTCCTTCAAGTTCGAATCAATCTAAAAATAAATTTATATATTTGCGCCACTCAAAAGTTTAGAGGAAAGAATCAATTCTTTAGCATAATACGAGAATTTATATATTTTTTAAAGGATTTCCTTTGACAAAAGTCACAGTTATGTCTTTATTTAAACAGATCAAAACCTTTAGTAAAAATTTTTAACAAAGAGGAAACTCTACTGTACTACTTTTTTTTGTAACGAAATCCATAATACACTTAGATGCAAAAAACACCATGAAGAGAATTTTAGTCAAATTGAAAGTGCTTAAATTTTTTTATTTTTGGTCCTATTTTAATGATTTTTTAGCACACTATGTAAAAATTTATAGAATTTAATTTGGTATGGTCAGCTTTTTAATAAAATTTTATATTTGACTTAACTTTGAAACATCCTGTGGACTAACTCCGTTTACGAATTTTCGTAAAACCTTATTTTTTGGTTGCAACCATGTCCCCTAAGCATTGTCTTTTTTGTTCCATGTCAAAATATGTCTTGGGTCATTTTAGAGCCAAATGAATTTGCCACCCACAATTTAGGACTTTTTTAATTATGATTATTTTGGAGTTATTTTGTAATACGACGAGGTGAGATTTTGTAATACGTTTGAGTCATTTGAAGTTTGCGGATAACATAGTATTATTTAGTACAGATATCAAGGAACTGGATCAAATGTTGAAGGAATTAAGTCAGCAGTCAAATAAAATAGGTCTCAAAATGAACCTTCAGAAAACAAAAATAATGAGTAATTTACAAACTAATCTTGTTATTGACAACGTCAGTCTTGAAAATGTAGACCACTATATATATCTTGGACATACCATTAAAATCGGCAAAGAAAATCAAATAGCCGAAATAAAAAGACGCATATAACTGTCTTGGGGAGCATTCGGCAAATTAAGCTTTATTTTGAAGAATAAAGATATACCAATGTGTCTAAAACGTAGAGTTTATGACAAATGTATCTTGTCTGTAACTACATATGGACTGGAGACCATGGCCTTCACAAAGAAAACCTTAGAGCAGCTCAGTACAACCCAAAGAGCAATGCAGAGGGCCATGCTAGGGATTAGTTTGAGAGACAGGATTCGAAATAACGTCATTCGTGAAAGAACAAAGATTACTGATGTCTCAGAACATATTGCAAGGCTCAAGTGGCAATGGGTCGGACACGTTGCCCGAGATAATCCCGAAAAATGGACACAAAGATTAACAAACTGGAGACCAAGAGAGAACAGGCGAGGAGTAGGCAGACCGCAGAAGAGGTGGACAGACGATATCAAACAAGTCGCGGGCAAGCAGTGGATGAGAATTTGGTTTGCAAAGTTTGCAAGGTTTGCAAACTGGGCCCAAATTTTTTCCACGGCACAAAGTGGCAAGACCACAATTTTGCAGAGAACATTGTAACGTTATAAACGTCACATCTCTGTTAATTTATATTTAAATAATTATTTTATTTTAGTTTCTTTATTAATTTATTATTTACTTTATATTTAGTTTAATTTTTAGTAAAGTAGTTTTTAGTAGTTTTTTTTTTAAAGTAGTTGGCACCTTCTGTTTTCGTTTGCTGCCTCTGTCTTTATTTACTCTCTTTCTCTCTCTCTCTCTCTCTCTCTCTCTCTCTCTCTGCTCTCTGCTCTCTGTGTCCCGTAGAATAAATATTCGCCCTCACTCTTTCTGATTTGTGTTGAGTTCTCCCACTTTCTCTAAAAACGTGGTGGAATTATTTTTTGCCTCTTTGATATTTACAAAAGAAGGCAAAAATTATAATTAGACTCATTTTATGGTCTACAAATTCTCTTGGGGCAAGTACTTTCATTGTGATATTTATTCTATAATTCTGACCGCATTTTCAATATTCATAACCTTACTTCTTTCACTAAACCACGTTTCTTAAATATGATTCTTTTTTATCGATTATATGCATCTAGAAATCTTAACAAAATTTAGCCTAAAGTTCAATAATAATTATATTTCATTTTATTCTTGCCATACGCTATTCGTTGAATTGTAATTTTGTACGATGGCAAGGAAGATAACTCCTATTGATGTGTTTCTAATGCAAGCTGTTTTTCATATTTCAGTTTATTGGGAATATTTACAAGTTTATTGGATAAATTTTATTAGATTTGAGTTTAGAAACCACACTTAAAAGTATTGCATTTATTGGACTTAATCAGAACATAAGCCCACATGTAACTGCAGCTCTCCAGAACTACAACATTCAATTGGAGGACCTAGCAGCTGGAACATACAACCAGCCCATCGAACGAAGCAAGTATCACTTATCAATTGTTAAGCTTTGGCAGGGTTAATTATTGTGTTTTTTTTTATTCTTTTAAATAAATATGTTTGGTTAAAATTTGACTTATTTGCTATTAACTGAGAACTCAGGTTCAATCCCTATTTTAAGACTAGACGAATTCACCCTTGAGATACTCAGCTAGGCAAGGTATAGACGATAAGCTCCCATGGTTGATTGAGATAATATTTTTACAATAGTACTTCAGTTCTCTTGGTAGTCTTATCGTTACAACATTTACATTGGAATTTAGAACAATGGATATATAATGGGATAACGTTATTTTTACGGATAAGTCGAAATTCTGTCTACACTTATCAAATGGGAGATATCGAGTACGGCGTCGAAGTAGAGAGAGATTTGCGGAGTGCACTTTCAGTCCCTGCGTCAGCCATGGGAGGGGTTCGGTGATGATGTGGGCAGGAATATTCCGAGAGACGCACACTGAATTGGTATTTATTGAGGGTTAGTTGACGGCACACCGGTATATGCAGGAAATTTTAGCGAATCACGTAGTACCCTTTTCTCAATATATCGGCGATAATTTTCTATTAATGCAAGATAATGCGCTACCCCACTCTGCAATGTGCGTCACGCAATATTTAGAGGAAGTTGGTAATATTAAAATGAACTGGCCAGCGTGTTCGCCAGATCTGAACCCAATAGAGCACGTTTGGGACATACTTGGTAGAAATATTATAGATCGTGAAGTCGCACCAGCCTTAATTAACGAACTTTCCTTGGCTCTAAAAGAGGAATGGCAAAACATCCAGCAAGTTGATATTCGCAACCTCATAGACAGCATAAGCCCACGTTTACAGGCAGTTATAGAAGCTGGGAGAGGCAATACAAAGTAATAAGTTAATTTTTACTAGTTTTTCTTCGTTATTTGCGTACTTAGTTTAAGTTTTATTTAAGTTATATTTTTTATTTTTTGTTAATATTATCACTGTTCATTAAAACCAAGATAATGTCGTTCCTTTTAATCATTATTTAAATACAGTGCTACTGGAATATTGATATGATATTTCTTCGATATCAGTCACCAAAGTCCCCATTGTCGTATTACAAATTAATACAAAAGATAAGGGTAATAATAGGAAAAGACATAAATTTTGAGTGTCAAAGTCATTTCGCTCCTAAAAATGAACCAATCCCCATTTTCACATAAAACGAAAAATCTACTACTTAGAAATCATGGTTGTAACCGAAAAACAAGGTTTTACGAAAATCCGCAAACAAAATTATTCCGCTGGAAATTAAGATAAAAAACTAAGATAAAATAGAGCTAAAAAAATACAGAAATACTTTAAATTTGACCAAAATTTTCTCCGATGCGTTTTTTGCATCTGAGTGCACAATCAAAATTTTTCTCTAAAGTTTTGGAATATGTTTATTTAATTGGAGTTTTCATTATATTTTATGAATTTTCTTATGACAGAAAAAGTTTTTAGTTTATTTCAATTATTTATCTATTTATTATAAAACGTAATTCATTGCGAGTAACATTCTCACCATTTTAGTATTCTTGTTTAGCGATAAACTTATAAAGTTTATATAAATATCACAATAACCCACCCACGCCCACCTAAACCGGAGAATAGCGCACCCCCTCTGGATTTTCGTGTTTTTTATACTAGACACACATTAATATCTTTCAGAACAAAAGCAAAGACACTAAATACTTTTCAAAGAATACCCTATACAGTGTCTGCCACACCTAAAAATATATACTGCGTGGTTTGATTGTAATCAAATATTCTTTTACATCTGAAGTGGTCAGTCAACGTTATTAAGGGCTGCACCCATCGCCTTTTTCTGGAGATTTACATAGAAATAGTGGAAGGGTATAAGTTTCTGTCGTCTATTATTTAGTAATATAATAATGTAAATATTTATAGTAATGTCATGGCAAGAAAAATGTTAATTTATTACTATAAAATTGCTAATTTGTTTTAATTTTTTTTAATGTTGCTACTATATTTTTAAATTTTAAACGATATGATAAATTTATAGCAGAATTAAACAAAGCAGCATAAAATTCAATATCTAAAAAGGAAAAAGTGATCAATTCGAAATTTAATAAACATTGGTGGAATGAAGAATGTGACATATTAATGAAAAGTCAAATGAATGCTGTTTTGCGATTTAAACTAAACTCAAATGCAGAAAATTATATTTGTCTATGAAGAACAATGGCTTTGTGTAAAAAACTGTTAAAAAAGCGCAAAAAAGAATATTGGAGGAATTTTTGTATTTCAATAAATAAAGATACACCAATTACACAAATATGAACAGAGGTTAGAAAATTAAAAATTTTGCATATAATAATAATATAATATATGCAATTAATATGTACTAGTATATGTTATTAATATTATTAGAAAAGTAATATTAATTAAACGTATAGTTTCAAGAACCAGTAGTTCAGATTTCTTTCCGTAGTTATCCTGCCGGAAAAACAGTGTAACTTGTCGTTCTAACCTTTTACATAGATAGATATTTTAATGTAAATTTTTGGGTAGCTGGTCTAGACAACAGAAAAATTACGAAAAGCAAATAAATCACGTAAACAGATCTTATACACGGAATGAAAATATTGATATCATCTACGAAGGTCTAAATAGTACACGCCTTGAAATAAATCAGTTTTTAGAAAACGCTATGTGAGCCATTTTTTATTATTTTCCCTCGGCAATATAACGAAGTCGACGTCTAATGTTAATTCAATCAGTATCATATAATCTTTGATTTATCTTTATAACCGAAACCATTTTCGATGACAAACATATAATTCGGTGACCCAAATAAAGAGAAATAAAAAAAATAATCGTCGTTCTAGTATCTCCTCTAACAATGTTTACAGCAGTCTGAGTCCAACGATCGGCTCGTTAAATCAGCCCTGCCTAATCTTCGGCCTATCGTTACATATTTCATACCGACTATCCTTTGTCGTCATAAAACCGTTTTCCACGTCACTGATATCGGATCCGGCTAGAAGGACCATCAATAAAACGTCTCGGAAGCAAGCCCCGAAAACCATCGAATTATTTTCATTTCTGATCCAATCCCATCCAGCGACCTTACGGATAGAAGGAATCAAAATTTAAGTTCTTAATGTTGAAAGGTTCCGCATGTCGCATGTGTTTTTATAATATGACATAATATAGTTCTATAATATATTTTATGGCATTGTCTAATAAAAATATTGTGTTTGTATGGGATTAAGCCACAATTATTGGTTGTTTGTACATATTTAACTAACTAATGTTTGATGTTTTGACTTCCACTACGAAAATCGTTCTAAAAATGATTATTTTAGTTTGTTATTGTTTGTTATTAGGTTAAGTTCCTTTAAATTTAACAAACTTGGACTCGATCTTGTAGGCAAAAAAATCTGGAAGTGCTGTTTTTACCCTAGGAATATCCAATTCTGACTGGTTTGTTTGTTCTTCGCAAACTAGTACAAGAATACAAAAATTGGGTTTCGATGTAAAAATAAATAAAACTAAATTTATATGTGTAGGTGAAATATGAAAGATCTGATACTTAATATTGGAGAACGGATAAAATATAACCAGATGTACAAATATTTGGACATGGAATTGACAGATAATGAGACCCTGAAAGAAACAATAAAACACATATATCTGCAAGGAAGAAAAACCATAAAAATGATCAACGGTTTGCTGTAAGCCAAAATATCTCCAAAGAAAACAAAAGAAGGACATGTCAGATACAAACTATTATCACAGATGGTTCTGAAGTTTGGAGGAAGTTACCTGTCGAGAAAGAGTTACCAATGAGGATATCCGTAGATTTAGAAAAGTTAAAAACACAATTATTGACCACATAAAATACAAAAAACTGAAGTGGTACGTCACGTTCAGAGAATGGGAGTAGATCAAATATCAAAGCAGATACTAAGCTGGACACCGCAGGTAAGACGTAGAAGAGGTAGACTACGAACAAGTTGGAAAGAGGATATCGACTGTGAAATGGAAGAAAGCGGGCTAAATGAGGCCATGTGCCAAAACAGAACGCAGTAAAGACTGGGAGTAGAAAATAGAGCTATTTTGGAAATATTTTTCAAAGAAATGGTATCGAGAGAATCGTGTTCTACAGGAACAGATCAATCATATACGACTTTTTACAAACAAAAAAAATACTTCAAGGTATGGTAGAGAATACTGCAGAATAAAGATCAACTCGTGAACTCATAATAACGATATCTATAACAGATTATCTATTAACTATGCTGAGTAACAAGAGAAGCCTTGTTTGGTATACAGGTGCTAGTACAGAAATGCAGAGATATAAATCAAAATGTGTACATTTGTGCAATCGATTTTGAATTGAAAAGGCTTTTGACAAAGTCCGACATAACAAAATGCTAGAAATATTGGAAACAGCTGGATTGGACGATAAAGATGTACGAATAATTACAAATCTATACTGGCATCAAGTGGCAAGAATAAAGGTTAAATAAGACCTGTCAGATGAAATAAATATAAAAAGAGGAGTGAGACAAGGCTGTATATTGTCGTCTTTACTTTTTAACTTATATTCGGAGGAAATATTTAAGGAAGCCTTAATGGAGACAACCGAAGGTATTATTGTGAATAGAGTAACCGTCAACAATATTAGATATGCCGACGATACCTTAGTGCTTGCTAATTGCGGAGAAGACCTTCAAAATCTAATGAACAAAATAAATCTAATAACAGACTTGTGATCAGTATGCATTAAAACTAAAACGTTAAGAAAACTAAATATATGATAGTTAGCAAACAAAATTATATACAGGATGACAACTGGGATCCAACCGCAGAAATTAAGAATAAGAAAGACGAATAGAACAAGCCCGAGCTGCCTTTGTAAAAATGAGAAACGTACTTTGCAGTCACGATCTTAGCATTGACCTTAGAGTTCGAATGACATCTTGCTACATCTTTCCTGTCCTGCTGTATGGAGTGGAAGCGTGGACTCTAACTGAGGCTATCCTTAAACGCTTAACAGCCTTTGAGATATGGGTATACAGACAACTACTGAAAATAAGCTGGGTCGGCAGAGTTAGAAACAAGGCGGTCCTTAGACGGCTGAACCAAACAATACAACTGGTCAATATAATAAAGAAACGCAAGCTGGAATACTTCGGTCACATTACGAGACACCGTGAAAAATATGATCTTTTACATCTGATCATTCAGGGAAAGATCCAAGGTAATCGTGGTCCTGGTAGAAGAAGAACATCATGGCTGAAAAATCTAAGGCAATGGTATGGAAAATCAACTACATCGTTATTTAGAGCTGCTGTCAATAAAGTCACGATAGCGAATATGACAGCCAACAGGATATCCAACGATCGATAACGGTTATGGAACTAGAAGAAGAAGAAGAGTAACAGTGATTATACTTAACATCATGCAATTAGTGGTAGAAGTTCTAGAACAATAAGGTACGTGAAGGAAACGAATCAATATCCAACCGACTTTCCAAAATTTTGATGAACAAATACTAAACTTTATTTTTCGTTGATATTTTCTTATTTTGAAAGTTATTTCCGATGACCAATTTTAGTTAAGTTAGTGAAGTAATACAAAATATTAATACAAATAATTTGGCAACTTTAAAAAGGAAAAGCCAAGACATTCAATCTTCCTTATTGAAATTTAAAGTATTAAGTGAAAGAAAGAACAAAAGTGTCTAAGCTATTGATTCCAGCGCAACCTTTAACAAAACAAAAAACGTACTCGATCAAGGACTGTTTGAGAGGGATCGATGGAATCCGGCCACGAAAAATGCGAAATCGAGCTGGTCCATTTTCTCTCCCGATATAATATCACTAGTTCTCGCGTATTCCTGGTTCTTCTTCCGCACTTCGCTCGTGTTCCGACTGCATATTCCTACAGGCAGTGGCAAGACAAGGGCATTATATTGTCCCGCGGCATTTGCCCGTCGAATATCTGGAAAATTATGTGGCCAACCGACAGCCGGCCTGTGCTGGCGCGACAGGAGACACGGCAGACTATGGTGGTGTTTTTAGATAATGCAGGGACGACTTTATTACATATTTTGTATAATATCATTAATAATTTGTACATTTATTTTTTTTTTTCAATATACTCCTTTTTTCCCAAATAAAAAACGATGCTATCGCATTGCATATGTCCCATCGGAAAGGCAAAAAATGCATTCTTGACTATGAGCTTTATGTTCAAGAGCCATGGCCTCACCGTATAAACCAAAATAAAGCTCCTTAAATGTTACGTGTACTCATTGCTTCTGTACGGAGTAGAAACGTGGACATCGAAGGCGAAATCTCTATCAAAACTTCAATCGTTTGAGGTATGATTATAGAGAAGAATCCTGAAAATACCATAGACGGACAAAGTCGCCAATAAAAAAGTACTAAGGAGGATGAATACAATCGCGGATTTGATCAACATCGTGAAGGGCCGTAAGATGCAGTACTTGGAACATATAATGAGAAATCAAGGAAGGTATGAGCTACTCCAATGCTGTTTTCAAGGAAAACTGAATGAAAAAGGAACCCAGGACAAAGAAGATTATCCTGGCTCGCTAACCTGAAAGCATGGTCTAAATAGACCTTAACACAGCTATTCCGTATAGCAACCAACAAAGTCATCATAGCCAAAATGATCGTCAACGTTCGGAAACGACAGGCAGCCAAAGAACAAGAAGATCAACTCTATTTAGCAAAATTATAGTGTTATGTCTGAATATCTTGTCTACCAACGTTTCTTATTATTTTAATATCATTATGTTACTGTTTATATATTCTGCTGTTGGCACAAGAATTCGGGCTAGAATCTCAAATGCGAAGAACGAGAGAAGTACCAAAACAAGGCGCCTTAATATTGAACTCCTCAAAAATCCACAAACGGTAGGGAGGTTTCAAAACTATATCGAAACTTAATACAATAACTAAAGAGAATCTAACAATTAGCGAGCAATGGAAAATGTGTAAAAAATATATTAAAGACGCAGCAAACAACATTGTAGGGCCGCAAAGACCACCACCACGCAATGAATGCAAACTGCTGCAACTGATGCAGCAAAGAAGAACCCGAGAAAAAGAACAAAAATATAAATATCTCAGAAGAGAAGAGAAGTAAATCCATCTTAGAAAAAAGCGAACTATGCTTTGCCAAATGTAGAAACTATAGGGCAGTGGTCGCCAACCTGTCGATCGCGAGCTACCGGTAGCTCGCGGAGGTAATTCTGGTAGCTCTCACAACGATTTTAATTTAAAAAATACAAACTGCAAAAATCAGATAAGCTTCCGAAAATTCCACAAAAAAATCTAATTGTCATAATATTAAACATAAACAGCGGCAACGTTGCGGAGAGCGATCTGCCCCTGACGCCGTCAAGCTAGAATCGGCTATTTATAGAACTGACCAGCCGGACCAGCGCGTTAGTGTTCGAGAACGATCTGGATTGCTTTGAACGAGATAAATATGCACGGCGCGGCGACATTGCGCTTAGTTTAAAACTGAACGCGTAACCAACGTCCAGCGGTTGGGTTAGTAGAGAACAACAAAAATAATATTATGGCAAGCAGTTGTAAGAAGGTAAAGACATACCACTTTCATTCGGAATGAGAAGAACAATTTTTTTACAGAAGTTAAAGATAAAAATGTGTGTTTGTTATGTAATACTTCGGTCTCCGTTGCTAAAAAAAGTAATATTGAGAGACATCATAAAACTGTACATTCTAATTTTGAAAAATCATTCCCACTACATTCTGCTGCCAGAAAGGAGAAACTCAAAACAGTTAATTGGACAACAATCAATATTTTTAAGAACAGTCGACAAAAATAAGGCTGCAACTGAAGCATCGTACCGTGTGTCCCAGATAATTGCACAAAACAAGAAACCTTATGAAGACGAAGAAATGATAAAAAAGGCATTTTTAGAAGCTGCTGAAAAAGGACACACTATTGGACAGGAGTTGTTTTCTCATTTAAAAAGTATTATTCCTTCCGAAAAAATTCCAATATCGAAAATGGTAGGTGGGTCTGGTGGCGTTATATCGTAAAGATGAAACTTTTCCGCAATTTCTCTGTTACCACTGCATTATCCATCAGCAACCATTATGTGGAAATTTCCTGAAACTAAACAACGTTATGAAACTGCTGGTAAAAATTGTGAACAAGATTAGAGCGTTCAAAGAAGACTATTCAGAACCTTGGCCGATGAAGTTGACTGCCAATACGGGGACCTACTCCTTCACTCTGAAGTCTGATGGTTAAGTAGAGGACGGGTGCTGAAACGTTTTAATGATGTTCTATCTGGCATAGTTTAATTTTTCAAACAACGCGATGAACCGACTCCGGAACTAGAAAATTCAATCTGGCTTAGAGATTTTGGTTTTCTCGTGGACATTACAGAGAAATTAAACGAACTTAATTTGCAGCTTCAGGGGAGAGACAAAGAACTACCGGAAATGATTTCTGATATAAAAGCATTTATCAAAAAGCTGGAGTTTTGAGAACAAAACCTAATTAACACCGATTCCAAACATTTTCCTATTCTTTCAGAAAAAATATCTCAAAATCCATTAGAACCCTATGACAACAAATATCATGTAGAAATAATTTCTACCCTGAAGAGTAACTTCAAAAATCGTTTTAAGGATTTCAATGAAATGGCTTTAGTAGCGCAGTTTGTTGTTTTACCCTTTATGGAAATTGATATCCAGCAGTTTGCAGCTTGTGTTATGTAGAACTTTGGCGAAGTCATCGCTGCAACAGAAATGAAAGTCATTACGTTTTAAAATGATTTAGCCTTAAAATCGTTAGTCTCAAGTACTGAATGTATCTGGCCTATTGTAAGTAAAGACAAATATTCAGTTCTATGCCGTGTTGCCTTGAAAGTGGAAGCATTATTCAGTTCAACCTATTTGTGTGAATCTTCTTTTTCCAATATGAAGTTTATTAAGAACAAATATCGCAATCGACTTACAGATGAACATTTGGATAATTGTATTCGAATGGCTGCATCAAATTATACTGCAAACATTAAAAAAATTATCGACGAATCTGAGTGCCAACCTTCTCATTGAACCTGCTTTTTTATTTTTCAATGTTTATGTTTATGATAGTGCGTTACTTTTTTGTTGTTATTATTAACTATTTTTAAATCATACGTGACATGCCGTTGTGACTGCATAAAAGTTTGTGTTTATTTTTCAAATATCTTCGTTTGATAGGTAGAAATGTAGCTATGAACAAGTACGTATTAGTAATATTAGTTATTAGTTTATTATTAGCACCTATGTATTATGCATTAGTAAAGGGGCAGCACGGCTACGAGCACAACTCTTATGGAAATTAACATGGGAAATCGCTAAGGTTCATTCTGCTCATTTTTGTATCTTTTTGTGGTGGAGGCGCGACGGATCGTCGGATCGTGACGTGTAGGGTATCGTTGGAAAGCGGAGGGGACGGGAAACACGTTAAGATAGAAAACAAACAATAAGACTGTGCCAAAACGGCGCTATATCGTATCTCCGTTGTTATTGGTTCGATTGTGACATACGAGAGCTCAGTGGAACGGGGAGGAGATGGGAAATACGTTATTACAAAAAGCAAACGCAAAGACTGTGCCAAACGACTAAACGTACAATAACGTGTGAGGTATCGATGGAAAGGGGAGGTGGCCAGTTAAACAGTAAAATAAATACATATAATGATAGATTAACTGTGGATTATTTCATTTACGTTGCGTTACGTAGCTTCCGTGTGGGTAGCTCGCTGTTTATTCCAAAATTAACAAAGTAGCTCAACACATTGAAGAGGTTGGCGACCACTGCTATAGGGGAATAACCCTCTTTAATACAGCATACAAAATATTTTCGCGTATTTTATATGATCGCCTAAGTGCATCTTCAGAGCAGGTTCTTGGTAAATATCAAAGTGGTTTTAGGCCTGGTCTATCAACAACAGACCAGATCTCTGTGCTAAGGCAAACACTGGAAAAAACCAAGGAATTCAATATCGACACATACCATCTTCTCGTAGTGTTTAAATCAGCCTATGAAAGGCTCCTAAGAAATAAATTGTATGAAGCCACGGATGAATTCTACATCATCGATTAACTGTAAGATTGGTTAAGGCAACAATGCGTAGAGTTGTTTGCAAAGTCGCAATACAGGACAAACAATCACATTTGAAACGCATGTTGGGCTGCGACAGGGAGATGCGCTGGCGTGTCTTTTTTAACAGAGGAAACATTTTTAATAAATCATCCCAAATTTTGGCATATGCAGATGATGTTGACCCAGTTGCCCCCACAATACGCAAACTAGAAGAAATGTATACCACCTTATCAAATGCCTCAAAAAATATGGGCTTGCAAGTAAATGAGGAGAAAACTCAGATAATGGCAGCAACACCCAACAATAGAGCCAGAAACATCGGCCACCAATTGACGGTTGATAACTCTACGTTTGAAGTGGTGGACAAATTCATATACTTAGGCTCCCTGATCACCAACGAGAACGTCATGACGGAAGAAATCAAGTGAAGAATAATCCTAGCAAACAAGTGCTGTTTTGGATTGAGTAGACATATGAGAAGCAGAAATTTAAGCCAAAAAACAAAAATAACCATACACAAAACCCTTACACAACCAGTGTTGATATATGGACCATTTCCAAGGCAGATGAAAACCTCCTACCTATATTTGAACGAAGGATCCTGAAAAGAATATTCGATGGCATCTGTGAAATTGGTGTTTGGAGAAGTAGGTACAACTACGAGATATATCACAGATATAAACATATATTTGGAGGTAAAGACGTAGTATCTTTTATAAAAATAGAAAGACTAATATGGGCAGCACATCTGGTAAGATCACAGCAGAACAACCCTTCTAGAAGAATCCTTATGTCACAACCTATGGGAAATAGAAGTAGGGGTAGGCCAAAACTCACATGAAGGGATGGTGTAAATAAGGATGGTAGAAAAATAGGTGCAGCAAACTAGTCTAGTCTTTTCTGTTCTATTCTGTTTATTTCTATTCCGTTCTATTCTATTCTTTTCTATTTTATTCTATTGTGGTTTTTCTATTTATTCTATTCTATGTTATTATATATTTTTTCTAATCTATGTATCAATAATTTTAGGATATAATAATAATAATTTATTTAGTAACATTTTTTGGCTAAAGCCGTCTCTCCATTCTTCCTTCGTGTTCTGTCTGGCCCTTTCGAAAGGTGGACGAAGTAGAATTTAGCTGTGGGTGGTATTTTTCGAAATGCGACGGGAGATGACCCAGTTTTTTATACTCTAGATGTATATACATATAGGTATTTGTGTCAGCGACTTCCGAAAAGACGGAGGAGCTTCCTTAGCTTTGAATTAGCTTTCCTTCTCAGTGTGTTTTATATCTATCCTATTCGCTTGTGTTCTATATTTCTGAATTTTTTTATCTGTAAACAACCAGTATTTTGGGTTAAATGTGAAGCGAAGCGGTAAGGACTTTTAGGGTTGGGTAAACAGAAAAATGAAATTTTCAATAGCAGAAAACAACAAAAACAAAGAAATACCGGTACATCAAGCTCAATTAAAGAATAATCGTATCGATTATGTAATCAGGAAAAGAAATTATATACCTTTTGTTAAATAATGCAGTTGTTTATTGTAAATTACAACCATAATGTGAAAGTAATTTGGCGTTTACAGTTTATGAAAAGTATAAATGTTAAAAACGACGATAAAAATTTCACCGTTAATCGGTCAGTTGGCGTCTGACAGACTAAACCGATTATGTCTAAATAGGTAATAAATTGAAGGGCTTATTTTGTCACAGCATTTAATATTTCTAGTACTATTCTTCAGGTATTTTCTGTACTTATTTTGAAGTCAATACGAATGATATTTTTAAGTTTTTCTGATAATCCTTTTATGTACGGTATTGTTATTTTCCTCGTATTATTCCTTGTGTATGCTGTAGGATCTCGTTCTAAGTTGTTCTGTTCTATTCGATCGACTGTTGAAAATTCCTTATTTACAATCGATAAAGGATAATCATTTTTTAATAAAACAGATGTTAACAAATGTTTCTCCTCCAAGAACGAATTTTCGTTAGAACAAGTTAGAACAAATAATAAAAGGATAGGAAATAAATTCAACATTTCAACAACATTCAAAACAAGAAACACGTTGAGATCTATTTTGTCCAAAACCAAACCTAACAATGAACAAGAAAGGACAAAGAATTGCATTTATAAAATACCTTGTGAATGCGATCAGTTTTATTTAGGTGAAACATCAAGGCCATTAAATGTTAGAATAAGTGAACATCAATCTTATATTAAAAATAGAGAATTTGATAGATCTCAAATATGTAAACACGCATGGGATAATGAACATAGGGTTCAATGGAATAATTCAAATGTAGTCCTAAAAGAAACGGATGGTAAAAAAAGAAAAATCAAAGAAGCGGCTCTAATTATGCTAAATGAGGCCAATTGTGTCGCAAATTCCTCGGTAGAATGTAGTAGGATCTGGTTACCAATATTGAAAGAGGAAGTTATTAATAAGAAAATACCAGTACTAGTAAGTCAGTAACATATAGAGGATACATCATTTATGTTTTTTAAATAACGAAACATATAAAATCAGAATTTTAGTGTTTATTGAAGGTAAACTAAATGCACGAACAAATACTTAGCATGTCGGGATAGTATTATAAGGTTTTTTCCTGGTTTTTCCCTCATAATTTACTATGGAATCACTAACAGGAGAATTTTACTGTCATCATGTCATGTGTTTGTCTTTTTAAAGACGAATTACATGCTATGATTTTTTTCTGACGGATATTCTCAAGTTAAAGTTGATTTCATGTAATCGAATGAACTATCTTATAAGTAAAGTCGTCCCAGGAGCGCAACTCAACAATATTGGCAATATAATTTTAAAGTCGTCTACTTTAAATTGCATAATGTATGTCTGAATTGTCAATATAAATGATTCAGATAAAATTAAATTATTAGAAGAATTTTTCACTATGTAACAAAAAAAAATTGTTTAATTTACTGTTTGTATTTTGAGAACGATTTCCGAAGTGGAAATTGAAACGTCAATAAACCTATTTTTATCTTTAATTGTGGCTTATTCCCAGTTAAATAGTAATTAATTTAAAATGCCACAAGAAAATAGCTTCAGAACAAAATTAAGATTTTTATATCAATAATAAAGGCGTTACTAAATAGTGTCATCCCACTAGGAGGACTGAACGATTATTTTTAGTCGTTTGTGAGAAAACAACGGAATTGGTTTGTTCTAATTGACTTTTAAGTACTTTCTGTTTATTTTTATATTTGATTTGACAAATTTTGATGAAAAAGTTAAAACCTTATGATTCACCTAGACTTTATTGGACGTGAGAATTTTGAAGGTTTGGCATGTACATTTTTTGTTAGTAATTAAATTTTTAGACAGGAGTAATGCATTTTTTTTTAATTTTTACTATTACTTAAAAAACAAAATTTGTTTAATTTACTAATGTTTGTATTTTGATAACGATTTCCGAAGTGGAAATTAACACGTCAATAAACATACTTTAACCTTTAATTTTGGCTTATTCCCATTTAAATAGTAATTATTACTTTAAAATGCCACAAGAAAGTAGCTTCAAAACAATACTATTACTTGTCATTTTTTAGTTTTGACTTTTTAAAGTACAGTCCTCTCTCTCTATAACGATATGCAAGGGACCGGGAATTTTCATCGTTATAAGGAGAGATCGTTATACAGAAAGACAAAATTCGGTACTGTAATATTAATAATACTGTACTAAATAACCTACTTTAATTTAAAAAAAATATCAAAACGAATATAAATGACAACATTGTATTCCACATAGAATTATTAATGAATAATTTAAGCAATACAGTATAAAAAATGACTGTGCAATTAAAACATGTGTACTGTACAATAAAAAAATAAAATGCTACTGTAAAATATATTTAGCCTACATTATCAAAAAAATCTGTCACCTTGGTTTGTCTTCTTTTCCCTTTCCACAGAACTGACCTGTACTTGTCCTGAATATAGACGCATAGAATCTTCTACAGCACTCATATCGTCTTCCTGGTGGATGAAAAATCGATGCAGTACTTTTGCCGCATCCAATGCCTGCTGAGGGGTCGGAGCTGGTTCTGACTCTACTTCCACTTCAGAGTCACTGTTTTCTTCTTCTTCTACACGAACTGCTTGTAGAATGTCCTCGTCAGAAAGTCCAGATGTTGTAGCTACATTTTTATCAACTTCTTCAAAATCTGTTAGCTCTTCCGGTCCGTAGGTGATAGTAAATTCAAACTGTCTGGCCCAAACATCTAATGGCAGGTCATCTTCATCATGAGCCAATCCTTGATCTTCCAGCCATCCTGCGTGTTTGAAGGAATGTTGTATTGTATTACTCGTCACCTCGTCCCAGGATTTACTAATCATTAGGATGGCGTCAAGAATGTTTAGTTTAAAATCGCCATTATTCTCAACCAATTCCATCAAAATTCTTCTCCTGTAAAATGGTTTTTTAAACTCTTGATGACACTTTGGTCCATGGGCTGAACGACACTCGTTATGTTTGCTGGCAGAAAACAGAGTTCGATGTTTTGAAGGTCGTGCAATACAGGATGAGCAGGACAATTGTCTACAAACAAAAGAATTTTTTTCCCTTTAAGCTCGATATCCCACTTTCTTATCGCTTCTTCAAAAATTTCCGAGGTCATCCACGCACTCTTGTTTGCTTTATATGTTACCGGTAGATTTTTTATGTTTTTAAAGCAACGCGGGTTTTTTGACTTCCCTATCACTAACAATTTTCACTTCACCGAACCTGTCATGTTAGCGGCTACTAAAACTGTAATGCGTTCCTTAGAGAGCTTTCCACCAACGCACTTTTCCAATTTAAATTTTAAAGTTCTGTTGGGTGTCATTTTAAAAAACAATCCAGTCTCATCCGCATTGAAAATGCCGTCTGACGCATATCGTGCCTTCAGTCCAGGCCACACGTTTTCTAGCCAATGATCCGTTACGTTTTTGTTAACATCGCGAGCCTCTTCGCTGATTTGGCCGTAGTTGATCTTGTGTCGCATCTTCCACTTGCTCAGCCAACCCTCAGATGCCTTAAAATTCTCAATTCCAAGTTCAGTTGCAAAAAATTCAGCTTTTGTCCTGACCACAGGCCCAGAAAATGGAATATGGTTCATACGCTGCTGCTGGAACCACTGAAGCATAGCGCGATCTAAATCTTCGTGCTGAGGTTTCCGCAACTTCTTTCACCTTTCTCTATTGCTCGAGTTATCGATAGTTTTTCCTCCACCGAGAGCACTTTACGCTTTTTTGAAAACATATTGACTGTTGGCACACTAAGACGCAACTCAAACTGGAAATTAAAAGTCGTCAATAGATGACAATATCTGTGTGATAACAGTTAATTACGCCGCCCGAACAATAAACGTCACTTAACCCTCTGATAAGAAAGAGTGTATGCCGCATTCCTTAAACGCAAAACAAAACAACCGCTGAACAATGACCTTTTTATTCGTGACTCAGGTAGTCTGAACTTTAAATACAATAACACATTTGTCATCAACTATTGAACGCTAAAAAAGTTATCGCTATAAAGAGAGAACGATATCGGTATAGAGAAAGAATTAATACATTGTTCTTATGACGAACCAACCAACGTTTACTATTTTCATCGTTATAGAGGAATTATCGTTATATAGGGAATCGTATAGAGAGAGACTACTGTATAAATAAGAATAAATATTAAAGTACAGATAGGTATATAAAAAAAATTAGTGACTAACCTCAACAGGCCTGGAAGGCATAGGGCAAAAATACAATTAATATAATACTTATATATTACAACACTTGTATGAATTATGGTGGCTTCTTATCCAATTATAAAACTTACTTAATTGGCTTACTATTCTACTCCATTCATCTCTGTTTCTTGCTCTTTCTTCCCAACTATCAATTCCTTAATTTTGGAGATCCTCCTGTACGCTATCAAGTCATTTTTACCTGGGTCGTCCTTTCCTTCTGTTCATAATAAGCCCGTTTTAGAAACATATTTGTCAACCTCTTTCTTTCCATTCTCATCAGGTGCCCCAACCATCTCACTCTCTATGCTTTTATAAACCGTTTGATTATACTTACTGACTATTAAACAGTTTCTCTAGTTCCTTGTTTGTTTGTTGCATCCAACCTCCCACCGTGTTTTTGCTTCCAAATATAGCTATGAACATTTTCCTTTCCCATCGTTACAATTATTTTATATTTGCTTTTTAAATTGTCCATACTTGGCCACCATACGTCACTGTGGGAAATAATACTATTTTATAAATCCTTAACTTTGTTTTTTTATATAAATATTTGGAGTTTATCAATGGTGTTAGGTTAGGTTAGGTCATTCATGGTTGAAAAACTTGAGAGAATGGTACAATTGCACCAATTACCAACTGTTTAGATCTGCAGCATCAAAAATACGCATAGCTTTGATGATAGCCAAACTTCGGAACGAAGACGGTACTTGAAGAAGAAGAATGGTGTTAGGCTTTCAATCTTTTTACTTCCATTTGCCAATCTTTCATTGAGTTCCCATTTTTGCTGTCCTGACCTTTCTCTTTTATATTAACTACCAGATAAGTAAAATGGACCACTCTCTCGAAATTTTGTTTCATTAGATATGCAAGTAAGCTGCCCCTCTTGTTTTGTTCTGTATTTCCGAGTATTATGTACTTTGATTTCTCCTGGTTTATTTCTAGGTCAAAATATTTTGCCTCCTCTAATTTTTTATAACATTATAAGCAGTAATCATTTCCTTGCTCCTTGCTTGGGTCGTTTCCTTTAAAAAAACTAGGAAGAGAAAATAATATTTATTATTACAAAATTGTTTTATAAATGTAGCTTTTATTATTATCCATTTGCGTCAAAATTTGTTTGATGAAATTTACATGCATTTGAATTATTTTTGTTGTTATTACTATCAAGCGATGTTGGTAAATTTACATATTTATAGAAACATTTAGGTACTTGTGCTCAACAACTAAGCCGTCTTTTTATTGGATTATTTTGTAGGAATACAAGCAAAGTGGAATGTTGTAAGACATCCAAGGTTTGTCTACGTTATCTATAATTTGAGTTTTAATTCTAGAAACATTAATGCATTAACCATCGGTTTAAGGTTTGTTGATAATTTTCTTGCTAATGGCAGAAAAAAGAAAAATGTTATGAGGGTTCTGCCATTAAAAACGTCGTCGTAGTAAATATCGTCATCCTGTCGAAGATATAAACGTTTTTAAAGAAAATGCAATTAGATTAAATAGCATTATAGTAATTTATAATAATTATTATAATTATATAGGTAGTAAGTATTAGATATAATTATACAATAATTAGTGTAATGTAATTTTAATAAAACTCTTTATATTATGCAGAAGTAGAGCACAACACAGCAAAAGTTAATTTCACGCGAGGACTTAAAATTTTATATAAAAAATTTGCAAAATGTATATTTTTAAAGATTTGGATACAAGAAAGATAAATCTCGAAGAGGATTAATGACCTTAGACTATTATAAAAAAAAAACTAATAAACATAATTGCAAAAATATTTGAAGTTTAAAAAATGAAACGTGTACATTTACAGATGACATTGTTAGTCGGTCGTGGCAGGATACAGACGAGCGAAGCGTTAAAACATTATGATGTGATCATATCACTATCCTAAGATGCTGCTGAACAAGTTGCTCTTCGAAGATACGCCATCGGCAAGAACACACCAACGACAAGCATTAAAAGGAGAATCAGTAGAACTTTTCTATGGGAGATTGCCTTACATCAGAGGTTTATCACCACAGATCACAAAATTTTTCAGACAGTTTAACATAGTGATAGCAAATTCAGTGTACAAAAGATTAGGGACATACTTCACTCACCTGACAGAAAGAGTTAAGACACTGGTTAACTTCAATGTAGTGTATTTTATTCCATGTAGTTTCTGTTCGGCAGTGTGTGTCGGTCAAACCAGCCAGAAACTATCAAAAAGAATAGCTTTGCACAAGAGTCATATTGTGAGGAAGCCCATAAGTACAGCTTTTAGACAACATATTAGAAATACTAGACTCATTGCCAAATATGACAATGTGGAAGTTCTAAAAAAGGTTGATAACCAATTCAAAATAAATTTCATATAAATGTGCTACATCCAGAACTGTAGCTCTTCTATGAACTGTAAGAAAGATGTGGAAGTGGAAAACTTGAGTTGTATATACCAATTTTTGCTTCAACAAGACTTGACAAGACGTAACAGACAGGAATATGAAGGCAACTTATTATAACATACACAGATGACCTATCTGCACTTGAGAACAGATTTCATTTCCTTCTTCTTCTTCAAGTGCCCTCTCCGTTGCGAACGTTGGCTATTAACATGGCGATTTTGATCTTGTTTGCGGCGCTTCTGAATAGTTCGACCGATGTGAGCCCGAACCACTTCCGCAGATTTTGGAACCACGAGTGTCTTCTCCTGCCTGGCCCTCGCTTACTGTACTTCTAGTTTTCTCGTTAGCGTCTCCGTCAGCGTCCAGGCCTCCACGCCATACAGCAAGATCGGAAAAATGTAGCATTTAACTATACGTAGTTTTAGGGGAAGAGACAAATCCTTGCTTATGAGGAGCTTTTTCATATTGCTAAATGCTGCTCTAGCTCGTTCTATTCTATTCTATTCGTTCTATTTCATTTCCTAGCTGATTGTTTTTTTATTATTTTTTTTTTTTAGTTTTGTTTCAACTAGTGGTTTCATGTTATTGCATAAGGTGTAAATATAAATAAAACCTTGTTACATATATGACGTCGAGATATTAACAGAAGATAGCAAGATTTTCAACAAAAGAGAACAAGAATTCTTCTATTCTACTTCGTCCCTTTGAGGTTCCTTGGACAAAGAGCTTCGAATAAAGTTTTTCTCCAAACTGACTTATACTATCTTTAGTTAATCCTTTACCTGACGCTTTTCCGTAAACTTATATACCCAAGAAGTGTATTCTTAGTGTCGTTATTACGCTTGTACTTACTATAGATATATTATTTTGATTATTTGATTTTATTGCTGCGATAGTATCGCTGTTTAGGCAATATTTTATTTTAATGGCCGGTTGAGAATATCCCTCAAACGAAAAATTTTCCAGAAACAGCCATTATCTATTTATTGTCAACAATTTCTTCACATTCAATCCCGACGGCTCCGCTTGTGATTCCTAAGGGGTATTTTATTGACCAATCGTCCCCGAGTCAATTTCCTTCGAGCCGGAAGTCACCGGTAGCTGGAAGATCAGCGTTCGCTTAACGATGGGTCATTCTTACAGATATTTCCACGAAAACAGGTTTCTGTGTTGAAATGCGCCAGGGATTGTCTGATTGTCTGTTTTTTGTTTAGCTTGTGTGTCCTTTTCGAGCAATTGAATGCCTCATTGAGTTCGACAGAAATCTTTGGTAGGACGTGAGTGTAACTTTGATTTAGTTGAAAGGGTTGTAATTTTAAACCGTTTTTACTATCACTGCTAGAGTGAACAGCGAACAGACATTGTATGGGATTGAAGAAGTAAGTAGGTAATGAAAACTTTCATTCGGTATTGAGATTGTGATCGTTGTTATTTATTAAAGTAGGTCTGTAGATCGTGAGATTTTCATTCAGAAGATGAAGTTTGCACACGTGTATATGATCAAATTATTGGATTAAATTCATAGCTATCATTTTTAGTTAAAGTTATTGTATTTTTTTTAAGTAAATTATATTTTGTCAAATAACATAATATAAATAAAATCCGCAAGGAAAATGAAATTCATGTACTTAGCTGTATACCATCAATCACAAAAGTTTATTTAAAATCTTTTATAAAAGGTATATAATTAAAAAAAGACCCTTTCGGGCTACATCACAAAATGTTTTCGGACTAAAAAGCCCATCATCAGTGTTTTGTTACTCGGTTCACTTAGACCACTAAATATCTGGGTGAATATGTCTTACATTTGATTTAAAAATATTGTGTGATGTTTGAGTATTTCTTAGATAACCTACATGTCAACATAAGACTCCCACTAGGGGTTGCTGCTGACCCTCAGACGATATCTGAATGGGAATTTTAGATTTAGATTTTTAAATACACCTTACAAATAGTTTTTAGTAAACTTTTATATCATCATCATCAGTAGCCCGACAACCCTTTCTGGATCCTGGCTTCTTCTAGGATGTTCCGCCATTCTGTTCTGTTCCTTACTTTGTTTTTCCAGTTGGTAATCTTAAGTGTTTTCAGATCTTGTTTAACTTCTTCTTCTTCTTCTTCTTTTTTATAAGCAAAATGCTTGTTCAATGTCGATTAATGTCTCTATTGGAGGTTATCACTCCATCTTTTGCGTGGTCGCCCGATACTTCTTCTACCTTTTGGAGATTTGTCCCTCGCTATTCTGACTAATCGGGTCTCTTCCATTCTGTTTATGTGTTCGTTCCATTCCTTTTTTCTGTTCAGTGTCCACTCATTTATTTCTGGTATATTGCATTTTCTTCTGATCTCTTCACTCCTCATTCCATCCCTCAGTGTGTTTCCTGTAATTCTCCTCAGTAAACGCATCTCCGCTGTTTCTAGTAGTTGCTGAGTTTTGGAGGTATCCGGTCTTGTCTCTGAAGTGTATGTTATTATTGGTCTTATTGTTGCTTTGTAGATTCTTGATTTCACGTCGGTATTAATGTGGGGATTGCGCCATATCGCGTTATTAAGACAACCTGCTATGTTATTAGCCTTTTGTACTTGATTTTTCACTTCCTTCTCCACATCTCCGTAGCTAGACAGTGTAATTCCTAGGTAATTTGTCTCCATTACTTGCTCAATGCTGATACCGTCGATTTCCAGTTTACATCTAATTGGTTCTTTACTGATTACAATTGTTTTAGTTTTCTGTCTAGAGATCACCATATTAAAGTCCTTTGCCCTTGTGTTGAATCTATGGGTTAGTCTTTGTACATCGTCTTCATTGGATGTAATTAGGGCCATATCATCTGCATAGCAGAGTATTCTGATTTCTTTGTTTTCCATTTTGTATCTTCTTCCTTTATTAATAGTATTGATGATTTCATCCATGATTAGATTGAATAGCGTTGGACTAAGCGAGTCTCCTTGTCTTATTCCATTGCCTATATCTATTGGATCTGTAAGCTGGTCATCTATTCTAACTTCCATATTGTTTTTCTGGTAAATGTTCTCTATTGTTTTTATAACATTTAGTGGAATTTCTTTATCGTAAAGAAGGTGAATTACATCTTTAAGCTTTACTTTATCGAACGCTTTCTTCAGATCTATTAGATATATTATGAATGCTGGTCTGTTATACTCTAGTGCTTTTTCGGTAATCTGTTTTATGATGAATATTGCATCTGTGCACGATCTTCCTGTGCGAAAACTCTACTGTTCATCCGCTAAGGTAATTCTCTGATTTATTTGGCCTTGCAATATTTTGGTTGTAAGCTTCAAAGTGGTGTTTAATAAGTTGATACCTCTGTAGTTTTCAGGTTGTTTTTTATCTCCTTTTTTGTATAGTAGGATAAGCTCGATTTTCTTCCACTCTTCAGGTATTTTATTATGTTTGATGATTTTGTTAATTAGTGCTGTTAGCTGTTCTGTTAATGCTTCTCCACCATATTTTAATAATTCATTTGAAATTCCATCTTTACCTGCAGCTTTTCTGTTCTTCATTTTTTCTAAAGTTTGTTTTACTTCTTGTACGGTTATCTCGACTTCCTCGTTTGTAATGATTTCTGGTGTTTCTGGTTCTAACATCATTTGCTGTTCATCATTATAAAGCTTCTTTAGGTATTCAATCCATGTGTCGTTATCTATGTGTTTCGGTTCGATTAAGTCTTTCATATCTGATCTTTGGCCTCTTATGAAACGCCATATTTCCTTTTGTAGACCGTAAAAGTCGTGTTCCATTTCTTTTGAGAAGCGTTCCCAGTGTTCGTTTTTAATTTTTCTTACTAGTGCTATTGTTTCGTTTCTTATCTTTTTGTAATTGTTGTATTCTTGTGGTGTTTTGTTAAAATGTATCTTAAGTAAGCTTCCTTTTTTTCTTTGCATTTTTCTTTCACTTCTGCGCAGAACCACGGAGTTTTCCGCTTTTGGAAATATTTATTTTTAAGAATTTTCCTTTCTCCTACAGCTTCTTTTGCTGAATCTAGGATGCTTGCTTTAATTTTCGCCCAGCTTTCTTCGATTCCATCACTTTCTACGATGTGCACGTTATCGAGTTTATCTTTGACTCTCTTTTGGTATAGAAGTTTTGTTGATTCGTTCTGCAGACTCTCGACTTTTACCTTTGTGGTGTATTCTTCTTTTTTATTTTTATTGTTTTTATTGTTACATGTGCGTGTCGTCATTCTGATTTTTCCAAGTATAAGCTTATGGTCGCTTCCTATTTCTACAGATGTTAGTGCTCTTATGTCCAATACTTGAGAGGTGTTCAACTTGTTCCATATATCTAAGTTTGGGTCTTCTATTTGACCTTATTGCTACTGGTGTTTGCCTCATTATATATTTTGGTGTTTCAGTCTCCAACATCCGTTCAACATGGCCCATCCAGCGCAGACGTCCAAGCTTTATGGACGTTATGACCTCTGGTTCATTGTATGCTGTGTAGAGTTCAAAATTTTGTCTAAGGATTTTTCATTCAAACGTACCTAATAGGTTTTTATCGCTTTTCGACAGTGTCCATGTCTCTGATCCATATACAAGAACCGGTTTTATAAGGGTTTTGTATATTTTGCATTTAGTTTTTCTTGTGATGTTTTTAGATCTTAGATTTTTACTTTTTTACTTTCCTTAATAAGTAGACCCATTTGTACTTTTCGGTGTTGGGCTATTCTAGATCTAGGCCATCTTAGATTTTTAATTACTTCATTATATGTTTTATTAACGATATGTATTCTTCTCTTCTTATTCAGTGACATTATTATGTGCGGTAACTAATGAGCCTAGATATGTAAAATTTTCCACGCATTCGATGTTATAGTCTCCTATTATTAGATTCTGTAGGTTTCTTTGGCCTGTTGATTTGCTGGCCTTCATGTATTTGGTTTTTATTTCGTTAATGTTTACGCCACTGTTTTGTGCCGCTCTTTCTATCGCAATAAATGCTTCTATCATCTCTCTTTCGCTTCTTTCATTAACATCATCTGCAAATGCCAATATATGTACTCTTTTTTTTTATTATTGTTCCTGTGCTGTTGACTTTTGACTCTCTAATTATTTTCTCTAATGTGATGTTGAATAGAATACAGGATAGGCCATCTCACATGGATTGTATCTGTTAGTGCGTTTTGAGATAAAACATCTAAATTGAAGACAAAATAGAAACTGTGATAAAAAAAAAACGTGACATTTGTACTAATCGTACAATTAAAAAAACTATGATCATTTTCCTACACTGGTAGCGTTTTTAGTATCCTCTGGTGGGGAAATATTGCCAATGTCAATAGAAGAAGAAATGATCAAACACATCCGAGGTCTGCGGTCTTCTTTTCGGGATTATTTTCCAGAAATCAGCAAAAAATAAAAACTGGATACTGTCCTTTTCAACACAGATTTCTCAGGTATTATCCGATTAATAGCGACACAGGAAAACCAATTAAAAAAATATCATGTGATTCAACTTTAAAACTTCATTTCAAAGACTCTTTGTTATCAAGTTTTTATATGAATATAAAAACAGTTTATAAAGAGATATCAGAAAAACTACTGAAATATTTACTGCTTTTCTCATCCACGTACCTCTGAAAGGGGATTTTCTGTTCTTGTCTATGTCAATCACAAATATAAAAACAAACTACAATTGGAATCCGAGTTGAGATTTTAACTAAGTAAAAACATCAAGCCAAATATAACAAATTTAATAATTAATATAACACCCAAAATATCCCAAATATAACAAATAATAATAAATATAGTGTTTTAGATTAATTCATGTGCTCTTTATTAAGGGGTCCTTAAAATTGTGCTTGATTTTCTAGAGGTCCGCGGACTGAAAAAGGTTAAGAAACGCTGGCATAGGTCATAATATGTCTTACACAGATTTTGTAATTCGTGTTTTGCTTTCGATGCTTATATATTTGTTTCTCCATATTTCTTTACTATATAAGCGTTTTATATACTTAAATAGTATTCATAACTCCCTCTTAATACCAAATAAAGTGTACTTATAGTTTATTCGTCTTCCGGGTTTGGACCGTGTCATTTGTGAGTGACCCAAAAGTGGGTTCATCTCGACGTTTCGCTACAATTGTATGTAGCTTCTTCAGGAGAACAAAGAAAAAGAAAAAGAAGACAGGAAGATGGGTAGTTAGCAACGGTAACTCAGTTACTCAACGCAATCAGAGACGCGTTAGTGTTCTGAGCTGTTGGACGTGAATCCCTGTCCTGGCATTTGGTTTTCACCTCTGGCTGCGTTGAGTAGTTGAGTTACTGTGACCAAATGCCCATCTTGGTAGTTAGTATTCGCCTCTGGTTGCGTTGAGTAACTGAGTTACCGTTGCTAACTACCCATCTTCCTGTCTTTTATTTTCTTTTTCTTTGTTCTCCTGAAGAAGCTACATACAATTGTAGCGAAACGTCGAGATGAACCCACTTTTGGGTCACTCACAAATGACACGGTCCAAACCCGTAAGACGAATAAACTATAATTCTGACTCTGGCCGTGGAAGCCTACGATTTCATAAAGTGTACTTATTGCAACACATATCGATAGTTTAATAATTTAGACTCGTTACCCCATTGCGATGAATTTACCAATATATGGGCAATTCAAACTATCCGCTTTCACAGTTCATTATACTTTAAAAAAACACATTTATTGATTTCCGTAAGGTATAATCATGTTTAATTTTTTGATTATCAGTTTACATAACCCAGTAGATAATTTTAATAACTGAACCAGATTGATCAGTACTTAACATTAGAAAGTAGGCAATATTTCTTATGTAACATATCCAATAAACGATTCACTTAGTAAGGAAATGAAATCAAAATACTTTCGATGTAATTGTATCGAGTGGAATATTGTGTAAAGGAAGTAGTATTGACGGCAACTTTTTTAACTAGTTTATATATAAGTGGTCCACGAAAAAACCTTTAAATCGCCTTTATATCTGTAATACTTAATTAAAATAATAAAAGAAATATTGAGTTACAAAACAAAACATTTTTTCTATGACTTCTGGTCAACCAGCTGAGCAGATATACCAATATGATTTTATATAACACCTGAATAAAGTAGTACAAGTATTTCTATGCTTTATGAAGATAATAAACAGCATTAGTAATATTTTGATTTTACAACCCTCTGTTCTATTCGATATTTCGAATATAGGCCTCTCCTATTTCCTTCCATACTTCTCTATCCCGTTTCCATGTTGATCCTGCAACACTTTAGTGTTGTCGCTCTACCGGATTTAAGGTCTTCCTTGTAATTTGTTCGCTTTATAAGTTCTCCGAATCCCTATTTCTCTATTCTATCTATCATCCTCGAGGCATAGGTTGTGTCCAGCCAGTTTCATTTCAATGAAGCTACTTGTTTAATAACGTATTTTACTTTTCTTTTTTTTTTAAATTCTTTTGCTCTTATGTTAAATCCGTGGACCAGTCTTTGCAGACTATCTTCATCTTGGGCTATCCGTACTGCCTCGTCTGCATAACAGAGTATTTTTTATTTCTTAGGCTCAATAAGTCCCCTTGTCTTATTCCCCTACCTATTTCTATAGGTTCTGTAAGTTATACATCTATTGTAGAAGAAATCTTTGTAAAAGTGGTGTACATAGTGAAAGGAAAAAGGCTAGTTTAAGAAATCTCAATAAAGAAATAAAACGAAGATGTAAGGCCGACAAAAAACAGTACTATCAAAGTATATGCAAAGAAATTGAGAGACATGGTCAGAATAATCAGCCAAGAGATCTATTTAGAAAAATACGCTACCTGACAAGAGACTTTAGAGCCAGAACTTGGGTCACTGAAGATAACACTGGAACCCTGAGAACAAACAGAGAAGACATAGCAGAGACAGGAGATCGTATTGCAGGGACCTATATAAAGATGATCAACGCCAAGGGCTTGTTAGCCAAATCTCTGACGAGTAGGAAAAAGAATCTGATATACTCGAAAATGAAGTAAAACAGGCTATCAACAAGCTCAAATATAACAAAGCACCAGGTCCAGATATGATAACAGCAGAAATGCTTAAAGCCACAGAAGAAACCGGCGTAAAGTTACTTCATCTACTCTGTAACCATATGGCATTCCAAACAATGGCCTGAAGACTGGACAAAATCTACAATAACGACCATACATAAAAAAGGTAGCTTCCATAAATGCGACAATCTCTCTTATATCCCATGCCAGCAAGATAATGCTACATATAATCAATGAGAGACTGAAAACATTCCTTCAAAGAGAAATTCCACAAGAGCAAACTGGATTTACCAAAGGTAGAGGCACTCAAGAACACCTGCTGAATATAAGACAGATAATCGAGAAATTCCATTGTCTTATTCCAATGGAATTCAATGGAATAAGACAAGGAGACTCGCTTAGTCCAACGCTATTCAATCTAATCATGGATGAAATCATCAATACTATTAATAAAGGAAGAGGATACAAAATGGGGAACAAAGAAATCAGAATACTCTGCTATGCAGATGATGCGGCCCTAATTGCATCCAATGAAGACGATCTACAAAGACTAACCCATATATTCAACACAAGGGCAAAGGACTTTAATATGGTGAACCAATTAGATGTAAACTGGAAATCGACGGTATTAGCATTGAGCAAGTAATGGAGACAAATTACCTAGGAATTACACTGTCTAGCTACGGAGATGTGGAGAAGGAATGTGAAAAATTAAGTACAAAAGGCTAATAAAATAGCAGGTTGTCTTAATAACACGATATGGCGCAATCCCCACATTAATACCGACGTGAAATCAAGAATCTACAAAGCAACAATAAGACCAATAATGGCATACACTTCAGAGACAAGACCGGATACCTCCAAAACTCAGCAACTACTAGAAACAGCGGAGATGCGTTTACTGAGGAGAATTACAGAAAACACACTGAGGGATCGAATGAGGAGTGAAGAGATCAGAAGAAAATGCAAAAAAGGAATGGAACGAACACATAAACAGAATGGAAGAGACCCGATTAGTCAGAATAGAGAGGGACAAATCACCAAAAGGTAGAAGAAGTATCGGGCGACCACGCAAAAGATGGAGTGATAACCTCCAATAGAGGCATTAATCGACATTGAACAAGCATTTTGCTTATAAAAAAGAAGAAGAAGAAGAAGATAATCGAGAAATCTAGGGAATTCAACATCCCACTATACATCTGTTTTATAGATTACCGTAAAGCGTTCGACAGAGTCAAGTGGAGACACTTATGGCGAATACTAAAAGAAGTAGGCGTACCACAACATCTAATTACGCTTATAATCGAACTATATGAACACACTACTGGATCAGTTAAAGTACTTGACACACTTTCGAACGAGTGTCATCCAGAACGGGGTGTCAGACAAGGATGTATACTATCTCCACAATTATTCAACATGTATGGGGAGTATATTATGCGAAGAGCACTTGAAGGATGGGAAAAGGGCATCTAAATAAATGGTCATAAACTAAACAACCTACGTTTCGCAGATGACACAGCCCTTCTTGCAAATAGTAAAGCAGAGCTGATAGAACTTATGCGACTGATCGAAAACGAAAGTCAAATATTTGGTCTGCAATTAAACATATCAAAGACAAAGATCATGATAGTGGATAGACTACACAACAATCATCCACACATAACCACAATTGACCGGTTCGAGGTTGTGAGCTCATACTTATATCTGGGATCATTATTCACAAACACAGGGTCATTACAAGAAGAGATTAAACGTAGAAGTGATCTAGCAAAAGTTGCCACAGCAAAAATGACCAAAATATGGAAGAACTGTCAAATTTCAAGAGCGATAAAGATGAAGTTGATCAACTGCTTAATATTCCCAATACTGATCTACGGATGTGAATCTTGGACTCTGAGACAATCGGAGAGAAAAAAGATAGACGCCACTGAAATGTTCTGTTGGAGATGAATGTTACGAATTCCTTGGACCGACCGTGGAACAAATAATTCAATTTTAAGAGAGCTAAAAGTTAGCCAACGACTCTCTAGTAAAGTCCATCTCCAACAATTAAAATATTTTGGGCATGTTATGAGAGCAAACACAGAAAACATGGAAAGACTCATAATACAAGGAAAGGTTAAAGGCCGAAGATCACGAGGAAGATCCCCAACAAGATGGATAGATCAAATTACAGGAATATGCCAAAGACCTATGCATGAATTAAAAGAAATGGCCAGAGACAGAGATCTCTGGAGACGGACAATACACGACATCACGTCGACCACTACACTCCCCCTGGGGGGTCAGGATTGCAGAGAAAGACATCTATTGTGACTTCCATTTTGTTGTAATAATCCGAATGAAAACACTCCACAAAAGCTTACATGATGACTCCATAAGATACCTATTCCAAAAAAGATTAACCAAAAAAAGCAGAGACATATATCACAGAAAGTGATGGAGTCAAAGAAAGCTGGGTAAAAATTAAGTCTAATATCTTAGCCTTGGCCAAGGAAGGATTTCGTGAAAGAAATATAAATAAAAATAAATCGTTCCCAAGGCGAAGAACTGCATGGTTTTGTAGAGAAGTGAAGGATAAATTAAAAGAAAAGAAAAAAAGATAGCCTGAAATACATGTTAACAAAAACACAAAAGGCATACAATAATTACAAGACAATTAGAAACGAAACACATGCACTTGTTAAAAAAAATAAAAAATGATCAATGGGAACCCATTCGTCTATAAACCTATATTTCCAGTGATTCAGTTATGTTCATAATTGATACTTTTAGCGTCCATACACTATACTTCTGCACTACCTATATAAAATAGGTATTTTCAGAACGATTTCCGAAGTGGAAATTGAAATGTCAATAAACGTATTTTTAACTTTAATTGTGGCTTATCCCCAGTATAATAGTAATTAATTTACAATGCCACAAGAAAATAGCTTCAGAACAATATTAAGTTCCCAAATATGTCATTTTGTGAACTTTCTCAACTTGGACTTTTAATGCCCATTTCCTCTCCTACCTCGTGAATACGATCAAGCAGAATTTAAAGACCTTCAATATTATCTGGCAGAATTACTGTATCGTCTGCCTATCTAATCACATTAAGTAGTTCCACGTTGATTTTTATTCCATATGGTTGTCTCTCAAGTGTCTTTTTAGTGCCATTCACTGAGTTATAAATGTTTTAACATTGAGTACTTGATAACAATGCAAAAAACGTTCAATGAAAGTGTCATATCCTTTTAAATAATTTCTTTGTGCTCCGTTTACAAAGTTAGAGGCCAAATTTAATTTTGAACAGTTTCTCCATTTTATCCAGTTTATCCATATTGACAGTTGGTATGCTTTCAAAGGTGACTCGATATTTTATTTTAAACAGGTGGAACAAATGCATTAATCAACTATATTGGTATATGCGAAGCGTAAAAAAAGTAAACATTACAGATATTTTATAACGCTTTTATACTTTTATTCACTCCAACCGTAAAAAGCCATTTTATAAATAGAAATAGGTGAAATAAAAAACGCTTTAAATATAAAGCGTTAAAAATATTTTAGAAATCGATTCCCTTTCATTTTATTTTGAAAAATCATCGTACAGTTTTTAATAAATATAAAAAGGTCATAATGTTACTTCAGAACAAGTTTACAGAACAATATCGTCGTCAAAAAAGCAACACAACGTAACTCATTTACTTCATCTTTACAAAACAACTTAATTTCGTTGACGAACCGAGCAAACCAGCCCTCATGGTTTTAGTATGGGAAACTTAATGAGATAAGTGGTGTTGTTCGAAATGTTATACGTTGTGTTGCTTTATTTCGATTAGGTACAGCAAAATATATTGAGATTTTTGCAAATAAATTCATTCAGATATTTCATATCAAATGAAACAAAAACCCCATTCCTCCACAAATTGAGTTACGTGGTGTTGCTTGGTTGACCACAATATAGAAAAATCATTTGTCATGTCGAGAAAATAAAACCGTTATCACAAAATTAACAGCATAGAATATCTTAATGAAAGTGGGAAAGATATTTTTTTCAGATGAGCCCAAATTAAATTTTAAGATCACCAGATAAAATAAAACTGATTTAAAAATATGAAATACATGTTACTCATACTGCTACTTTAACGAAAAACATTCTATAAAGACAGACATATTACAGTTTCGAAGGACCATATCAATAAACTTGCTTACTATTGATATATCGATCATCCGGAAGAAGAGGGTTACATCCTGAAAAATGTCAATTTTTGTTTTTTTATCTCAATGTACCTAAAATGTACGGTAGTTTTAAGGGAAAGAAGAGTACAAGTGAGTTTGTACGTAAACCCCACGAGATCGAAGTTGTGACTATACTGAATTTACATAGATGCCGCTACGATTCGCAAGAACAAGGTTTCATTTTAGTTTGTTACTGACTTTGACAGTGTGTGCTTCAAGTTTGTTCGCCAAGAAGGTTACATTTTGTTCTATAACGAGCACCCATGTACGCTGAAGATTAAAAAGAGGTGCATTTTGAGTTTTAACCATTTGTAATAAGAGTAAGTAGACATTTTTGTAAGTTTTATTTAATGATTAAGGTCACAATTCAATATGGAACAAAACATGTAATTACATTCCGCTTCGAGAGGGTTACATCTGTAAATGTAACTTTCTTAAATACAATAATATTTTTTTTGGATTTTATATTATATTTTAAAATGTAACCTTATTGACCAAAATATAGTTATGAAAAGTGGTAGTTTATTTAGATAAGTAATTTACTTATACATATAAAATTGTATTCGTAAAAATTGCGGCAGTAAGCTTAATTACTTTTATTTATTGCAACTTAGTATTCGTTAGTAAAAAAGTGGAACTATCAATTTTTACACTTTAATAGAAACATTATTAAGGTCGATTTATTTTTATGGTTTTTAACGACTATTGGAATATGCAAGATATTGAACAGCAAAGGGATTTTATATTATTCAATACGAAAACTGTAACACCGCGGTATAAATACACGAATGCACAGAATTCGAGAAAACCGAGAAACTCCTACTGTTTTAAATTAATGTTAAAGCAATTTATGTTTGCAATTTTTTTCATGGCTACCTTAGCAATTAACCATAAAGTCATTAGTACAGTTTTCAAAAAGCAGAATTTATGTGACAGCGGCAGGGTATTGAAAAAGGACAAAAGAAGAAGACATGGGAATAAAACTAAAATGTATAAGTTTGAAAAAAATCACCCTGGGATCTTTTTTTATAAAACCTCCTTTGAACAATCTGATTACAATGAGGTACAAATTATAAATTCAAGAAAACAAATTAATGGTATTAAAATCGAGCTCCAGAAAGCAAAACCTGGTATAACCGATGCAAAATAAAGGGATTGTTGTCGTTAATTGAAAGAAAAACATTGCGTACCCCTTTATTATACTAATTTTTACAAAAAAGTGTGAACTATTTTTATGGTAATGAAAAATTCCTTTTGTTTCGAGCGTTATTTTGTTTATTTGTATGAATAATTGTAAGTAAATTGTGTATTATAATACTAAAATAAATATTTCGTTGATTTAAAACTATATTTTTTTGCTTTTATGTTTTAGTGTCAGACGGTTCCATAATTTGTCTACGATGCAACCACAAATTAGAAAAAAAGGACCGTTGTTTTATAGGAAAGACAGTTACATCTTTCAAACTCTCCCTAGCTTTTATTTTCTGGAAATATGTATTTACATCATCTTAAAGTAATTTAATTTAACTTTACTCTGTAATTTAAATAAAATAAATATTTTTATTTCAAATAAATCTTAAACTAACTCTCCTGAAAAATATTCTTTTTTGAGATGTAACCCTCTTCCTCCGGATGAACGATATGAACAAGTAAGGAATAAGAACAATTTGACCAAGGTATATCCGATCTCGTACAAAATTTTTAATTTTATATTCTGATTTGTATTTTTTACTTGTTTCTGCTTCGGGTAGAATCAGGGTACACTCTGTTTTTGCGTTTTAGATTAATCTATTATTCTCTGTTAACCTTCGGCTGATAATGTTATGTCTCTCGCACCGACTGATTCAAATTTTCGCGGTTTAAGCGCTGCTAATTTATATTTCAATCTGCCCCTCACAGTACCTTTCGAACGTGCCTGTATCTATTCAGTTGTAGTTTAGCAAGTGGATAGCGTGTATCGTTTAATAAGAATTTTGAATATTATACACGATTCGGTCCCACAAACCGACGTTATAGTTGCCGTTACATTTTGAGGTAAGACTAATTTGTTTGATTTTTTGTTTGCGGCATTGATTTATATTATATTTTAGGGTATACGTTTATAATGAATTACGAGAAGGAACAAGAATGGCTGTTGCAGCTTTATGGGGAAGTTTGAAATGATTCAGAGGCAGAACCAGATGATGATATAGACTCGGAAGAGGAGTTTGAAAATCAACAAAACTTACCTATTCTTGAAGAAACCCCTTGTACTTCAAGAATACCCTGCCTTATCGGTAAAAATGGAACAACAAGGTGGCGAAAATATCCTGCATCAGCACGGAATGTTCGAACATGCGCTGAAAATATTTTCACACATTTACCTGGACCTAAGGGAGATATAAGGCATAAAAATAAAGCTTCAGAAATATGGGAATGCTTCTTTTCTCCAAACATATTGGAAAAAATGGTTACTTACACCAACAAATTTATAGAAATGCAAGCCTATGACGTTTCACAAAATCGTTCTTTTAGACCGACTGATTTATTAGAAATAAAAGCTGTATTGGGACTTTTATATATTTCTGGTGCTAGTAAAAATAACCAAAGAAACGCTGAAGATTTATTTAGGACAGACGGAATGGCTATGGACATATGCAGACTTACTATGTCCCGGATACGATTTCAGTTTTTGTTGAAACATATTCGTTTTGACGATAAAGCTACCAGGCAAGAATGAGTACAAGTCGACAAATTAGCTCCAATTAGGGAAATTTACGACGACATTACAACATTACAATATGTCAGCATTCACCACGATTGACGAAAAACTCTAAGCATTTCGAGGTAAATGTCCTTTCAAAATTTATATGCCTAAAACACCGAATCGTTTTGAAAATTATCGTGCCCAAAATTTGGAATAGTTTCAGTAATCTGTGTAAATTTTGAGAGTAAAATTTTATTTTCCCTTTTTATTAACATACAAGTAACTGATTTATGTTTTAGTGGAACCAGAATTTATTTTTTTTTGTTATAATTATTTTGATTTTATTAAAAGCCTGTTCATAAAAATGACACTTTTTTTAATACCCCCTTAAAATTATTAAAATAACAAAAAATGTATAAATTTTATATATTTGTATAGAGAATAATATACACAATTATATTATTACAAATATTTATCACCTACAGCTAAATTTCTATTTCTTTTATTTTAGAAAAAGTCGGTTTGTTAGACCGACGTTATCAAAAATTTTAAAATTTTTCACGTTCAATCTGTGGAAGGTTAATGAAGAATACATAGTTTTTTTTAATAAGCACCAAATAGTTCAATCGCTATGCCATTAAGAATAGCAGTTAATCACATCACATTGAAGGATATGTGTACTTATTAATCGTGATTTCCTTTGCGACAAATTGTATGATTAACGATTTTATTTTATAGTTTTTAATGATTATTGCTAGATAGTCTACTTAATTGGACATCTGTTAAAGAAACTTACCAGCTGTTTTATATAATGTGATTCCGAAGAACCGCTTTGTAGACGTTTTTCTGATCTATTCACTATTTTCTTTATACTCGTTATAATAAACTTCTAAACTTTACTTTATTAAATAAAGATCATCATCATCCAGCCTCAAGAGTCCACTGCTGAACATAGGCCCCTTCCTCATATTTCCAACCCCGTCTATCTTGCGCCGCTCTTTATTAAATAAAGATATATTTGAGATATTATTTTAAAATTAAAACAATAATTTATTGTTACAAGTTAACCTTCCTGCAGCTCTACATCTTATTTCAGATTTTTGATTATTATTATTCGATTGATGTTCGGAAAGATTTCCGCGGTTAGTACAATGAAATCTACAGCTAATATGTTTTCATGATGTTTTGATCAAGAAAAACCAACTCCAAGGTTTCCATTACTCTGTTTATCGAAAACCCACACATACTAATCGTTACTTGCATGCCAACTCTTACCATCCACCTTCACAAATTAATTCAGTCATTAATACCCTTGTCTCCAGATCAATACGCCTTTCCGATGTTGCAAGTAGACCCGCTGAGATCTCTTGTTTAAAACAAGCCATAATCCAAAACGGTTACCGCGAAAATTAAATCAATAGGAGCATTCACAGACTTCAATCTCTCACTCAATCTCAACCCAAAGACGCGGACCCTTATCATACGAAAGCTTTTCTTCCTTATATCAAAGGTATTACCGACAAAATCGACAGAATTCTTACACCAAGAGGAGTAAAAACAATATTTACTCCCCAACAAAAACTTTCATCTCTTGTCCGGCCAATCAAAGACAATATTCCAAATGAACAGCACGGAGTTTATGAAATTCCTTGCGCAGACTGTCCCCGATCCTATATAGGCCAAAAAATCGTAGAATCTAAAATAGAATTTATGAACATTCCATTTCTGTTCGCAATTCTGATTCAATTTCAGCTCTCGGTCAACACCATCTTCATACAGGTCACAAAATTGATTTTGCAAACTTCAGAACCATAGCCCCCATCCACTTATATAAACCAAGAATTATCCGAGAAGCCATAGAAATAGAAAAAAGGCCAAATTGTCTTAATAAAAGAGATGACGCCATACGGTTACCTTCTACATGGAGACCTCTCATAAAGAAAATATCGCCCCCTCCATCCTCGAATCAAAATCCCACAGTCGGAAATGTTCGCGCCAACTCTCGCGCCAACCCAAGCGCCAACTCTCGTGCCAACCCCCACCTAGGCCACGCCATCATCGACGGTATAAATGAACCGTCCCCTGTTCCCAGCAGTAGTAGTAAGTAGTAGTAACAGTGAAGTGATCAGTGACCAGTGTAGTAGTGTCTGGGGGCTCGGAAAAATGAGACCTCGGAAGCCCTGAGGAAGACATCAGAGAGGATGTCGAAAGCTCGGCCCAATGGATATCGACGCGGTTCAACCGGAAGACTGGTGAATTTATTATTAATTTTTGTAATAGTATTAATCTTAGCTCTAGATTTCATATATATTATATAGTATATATACTGGCAATTTGATATTTGATCTTCTCATAATGATTTTCTATTCTTTAGTGTATTAAGGACTTCTTTTCTTTATATATTTGGAGTTACCGGTTATTAATGTTTGTCTTTTTCTATTACAACCACAGCCCAGGATTCTTTTTTAATGTTCTGCGTTTAAAATGTGTAAAAATTACAATCTAGTACTGCTGTAAATTTGTCCAGTTATTTAATCTACACTAATATATTTAGTCTTATGCTAGCAATATAATAGTCCCTAAAAAGAACACCGATAAATATTGTAGTGCATTAATTAACAATAAAATTAAGAACAAATTATTGTACGAATGCAAAATATGGACCGTGAACAAAAACAAATAAAAATTCACACAAATATATTGAATAGTAATATTATTTAAAAAGTACCTTTTTGAAATAAAGACAGGAACCAGCCGAAAAATGGAAATGGAAAGACGCAAACTCACTCACTCAGAAGCTATAGAAGACAGTTTACCGAGATGGAGATATAAAGAGAACTCGAATCCAAAGAAGAACTACATAAGAAAATAGAAGAGATTACGTGAAGAATTCAACATGCAATGGAAAATAACATCTCACATGAAAATACGAATATCAGAGATCTTATAATTTGAAAAGAGCTAAAAGAAATAATAAAAGAAAGAAACGAAACTAAAAGAGCATAACAAAGTACCTACAAAAAAAAACGAATAAAAGAATAGTGATAAACAACAAAAACGTAAGGATAAAGAACAGAAACTAATTCATAGTAGAAGAAATAAACAGCCAAGTCCAGCAGAAGTGACGAAAATAATGGGAAAATTCAAAGGAAATAGAGTATCAGGAGTGGAAGTCATCCACAATGTTGCACTAAAGGAACTATCTACAGAAAAAAATCATAGAGTAACTATTCTACATATATACCTACAGATTCCGCCTAGAATACGCATTATTTTTTGAACCTGGAAATATGCAAATATTATACCTCAACTAAAACTAAAGAGGGACAGAAGAAGACCAGAAAGTTACAGGCCAATATCACTATTAGAATTAGTTAAAAAAATATTATAAAGGATCATCTACAAACATACAGAAAGAAGAAAGTCATCCAGGAAGGTCAATTCGGTTTCAGAAAAGGACGAATGTGAACTACAACTAGTAACACTAATCAGTGATGCGAAAATGGACTTCAACAGAAAGAAAAGAACAGGAGTAGCCATACTAGACACAGTAAAAGCCTACGTTACAGTTTGAAAAAGCTCTAATCTACAAAATGAAAAGAGCTAGGTTACCGCTTTCTTTGTTAAACATATGTGATATATACTTAACTAATAGAACTTTTTAGGTTTCAGCTGACCAAAATATATTCAAGATGGAAGCAGCTTAAAAAGAGATGTCTAAAAGCAGCTTTTGTCGCCAATAACAGATAATATTTTTGTTTCAATTTCGCTTATTGATGCTATAATAAACACAGCCCTATATGAGGACGACACGGTAATCTGCACCGCAGCCAAAGACATCGGGTGGATCTTCGAGAGACTTGAAAGATAATTGCAGACTTCTTCTTCAGTGCCTTATCCGGTCCGGATGTTGGCGATCATCAAGGTTATCATGGTTTTTTTTGATGGTATACAAGGCAAATATCGAACACAGTAATTAATTCAATCTTGCCCAGGTACTTTCGATCAATAGATCATCCTCAGGGGCATTTCGTCAGTTGTGGCCTATCCGACATGAGCAGAATGTCACACATGTAAATTTGGACATAACAATACAATACACAAAGACAAACAAACACTTTAATTTTTTTTAAATGGAGAAGCTACATGTTATATAGAAGCCGGAGACAGAATCATGGTTTCGTTGACTGCTCTGCGAAACAGCTCCGCTGAGGTCATCCTCACCTAGTTCTTCATCTTTACACAGAACCAGAAATAATTTAACGATGAGAAGAAATAGAATCCATCAATCAATAGATTGATTCGACACAACATATACAGGACCAGTCGTTGATCGCAGGTCAAGACGATTTATTTATACCAGGCCTACGTTAGAGCGGCGCAGTATAGAGTTCAACAGCGGAATCCAACTAGAAAAAGCTTGTAAGAATAGAAACGGTAAGCTACAGGTTAATAGATGGATCGTCATGGCAAGACAGAGTCTTGTCATGGGATTAGAATTCATGAACAGGATTAGAAAATTCTTCCGGCAGGTCACAAGAAGACTCGTTAAGATCAGGAATATCCTCACCAGAAGTAGAGTCCATAGTGAAACCCATAAACTAATTGACAATCCAATCAGGCTCCAGCCTGGTGGTTGTCGAAGACACCCAAGCGGAATAGTAGGTACTGTGCTAAAAATAGTACCGACAGAAATAGACGCCCAGGAGCCTAGCAGCATAGATAATCAGGTACCCTAAGAGAATGCTGAACGTTAGCAGAAGAAGTCTGTAATATATTGTAGATATTATTTGACAGGTACATATTAGGGCAATATAATACGGACGAAAGGCAAACAAAAATTATCCTCACATTTAGACCAGTTTAGTCAAAACTAATGATTTAAAACATGACAAAAAAAAACAGCGAAAAAAAAAACATAATGGACAAAGAAAATGAAAATTTAATAACAGAGATATTTGTGCACAAATTATTTGAAAACAGTCTGAAAACCTTTCGATATTGTATACAACACCAGTTCTTCGAAGAGTTTACTGTGACATGTTCCTTGCCTTCCTGTTATACTCATAAATTATCTATAGATCAGTAAACCCATTGAATCATAACATCAATATAATAATATCATTCAGGAAGCCCATTAAACAAGCTACAGCATGTTCGCTAACATATTAATAAAGAACGTTTTCAGTAAAATAAACAAGTCTTAAATCACTATCAAAATGTGCGTTACACGATTCACTTACAGCCAAGACGCCCAAGATTGTAAAGAGTCCATTTACGTTTTTATTGCGATCGTATGACCTGTTTATATTAAATGGAAGTGTGTTTATATTTAAGCTGAAATATTATCAGTGGATATTATTTTCGAACAGCTTGTATTTGTTCAAGTTGAAACATTTTAACGATCTAACTGGGTCGCTTTGGAATTCAGGGCATTTTAATAAACAAGGAGGATATATCCTTTCACATTTGTTTTTGTTTTATGATTTTAATGGTTTTAGAAATCCCGATAGCAATTACTTTAATACAACAGATACTGAATTATAATAAAATCTTATATTTAGAATTTTCACTTGGAATTTATGCAAAATACACGGCAGTGGGATTACAAAAAGTAGTGTAAACAATAATTGAACCGCTTTTTGCAGAAACAATGTAAAGTAGAAAACTTTATTTTGAGAAAACAAGAGACCCGTCACGTAGGGATGGATGGAAGTTTCTTCCACTGAATAATATGGTCTTTTACATAGATAGGCTCTTGTCATTTTACGGAACTTAAAATGAAGAAGTTGCAGATTTAAGTTTCAACGATGGTTATATAATTTTTGCCGAATAGAATAGTAGATGTGGCTCACTACACTCCAGTCCACTTTTGTGTTACACACTTGAACGCACTTGTGACGTCAGTTTGTTGGGTGACGTCAGTGGGGTTGGTGCTTGTGACGTCAGTGGGTTGGGTGATGCCATGGGGCAGACTTGTTGGAGCTTGTTGGGTGACGTCATGGGTTTTTGTCAGTGCCAAAAAACATTGAGACAGGAAGTGGTTGGCAATGAACGAAACATGTAGAGTTGAAAAAAGCGAAGGCTGGGATCAATGATCGGTAGAAATACATAACGAAAAATGTATGGAAAAGCTGGGAAACGAAGACAAAAATGTATGGATGAGAAAAAGGAATATAAGATCCTGGACACACATATAAAAAGGATGGAAAACAGAAAGCCTACCTTGAACAGTGGAGTCCTGTAGAGGACATTTGAGTCAACTTTGGACGAAAATTCAATACAAATTAAATGGGTCAATTCTTTGTTAGACACGATATAGTCTAGCTTGGACAGAGCTATTCTACATAAAATTCGAATGATTACCACATTCAAAAAGTATTTTTTTTTTGTTATGAAAATATAAAAATGTTACGTATTCCTTATTAAAAACTTATAATAGTTCTAACTACAGTTTGCAGTTCGACCTTTTTGTTTAAACCTAAATTCATTAGTTCAGCAATTATGTTACGTTCTTTAACCATTTTTTCTTTGTGTGATTTTCGTATCGCCATCCCACATTCAGTTTTGTAAAATTTTCTTTTCTTTTCATTGGCTTCACCTTCTTTTCTAATACCTTCCTCACCTCTTTCACACTTGCAGATTGATTTTATGTGTGGTTCATGCTCTGATGTATATTTTTCTAAATTGTTAACGCCTCTGCTCTCTAGGGTAGAAATTTCATTACGTATACCTGCACTGAACTTTTCTCTCGAATGGAACCATTCTAATTTAAATACTCTTCTCTCGTAATGGGAGTGAGATTTATCCAAACGTCCATCTTCATCTCGACGAAGGGGTTTTTGACCATCAGCACAGGCATTGAATCTTAAAACACCAACAAAATGATCCAAATAAATAATTTTTCTGAATGTAGTTTTTGGATGTAGTCTTTTCCCTACACGTTATATTTTCTTCTTGTAAGCCAACATTGTAGATCCACATGTAAAGTGAATTAATGAATGGAGGTGTTCGTGTTCAGTGCTTTCGTCGTCTGCCACTAAATAACATCGGCAAATGGAATACCATTTTACATTAGGAGCACATACTAGAAGAGAAAAGTCACTCTCATTTAAAAGTAAATGATACTACTCTCTTGGTGACTCTTCGTAATCCTTTGCCAGATCTTCTGGTGAAAGAGCATTAATGTTTGACACTAAAAGAGCCAGATAGTCACTTTTTGATAAAATAGACACATTTTAACTGAATGCTTAAGAACAAAGAATTGAACTCTCAAAACTATCCCACTAGACTAAAAGAGTCCTTACGAAGTCATTAAATTTATCTGCCAGTACAGCTTCCCCCACTCTAATTGATTATTTCACGCATGCGGTCAAACTGTGCTCTACGATGGTTAGTCTATTAGGTTAGGTGGTGCCGCGAAGCAACGTGTCACAGATGGCTCTGTGTGCCTCTGCTTGTCTCTGCGCACTTCTGTCTACGTGTCATAGATGGTCTCTCTGCATGTGTCTGTGTACCGCTGTCTACGTGTTACACGCCATGGTTGACGTTATAGGTCATGTCAAAACGTGACGTTTTGCATAACATCACTGGTACATTTATTAGATAAAAAGCTAAAGTGACATTGTGACAAAATGTTGTATTCAAGGTGAAAGGACATAAGCCGATCTCTTAATAATCTTGGATACGACCATAATACAACCAACAGTCGCGTATGAAAGCGAAACATGGACGATAACAAAAAGAGAAGTAAATAAATTGCGGGTATGGGAACGTAAAATTCTTCGAATGATATATGGCTCTTGCAGAGACAGCGTGACAAACGAATGGAGGGGCAGATATAATAACGAGCTAGAGTCTCTATTCGGAAAAGAAAATCTGTCAGATATATAAAGGCCAATAGATTCAGATGGACAGGACATGTGATAAGAAGTAATGACAATCGCCTTATAAACAATGTGTTCTGGGAAAGGCCAGATGGAAGAAGGTCTGTAAACCGGTCTAGAAAAAGGTGGAAAGATGCAGTCAGAGAAGATCTAGAGAAGATGGGAGTGCGACAATGGGAATTACTGGCACATGTCCGACAAACATGGAAGGCAATAGTAAACGCGGCAAAGACTCACGAAGAGTTGTAGCGCCATTGATGATGATGATGAATAATCTAGGACCGGCAGTAAGGCAATAGGTCTATAGTTGCAGACATTCGATTTTTCACCACTCTTATGAAGAGGAATGAAAAGAGCTGTCTTTAGGCACTCTCGAAATATATCTTTTTCAAAGGAATCACTAATTAGTACCTAAGACCAGGACTTCCAACATATTTTTTGGGAGATTTAAAAAAAATTTTATGGAAAGTTCATCAGTACTACAGGAAAATTTGCTTTTAATACTACCTATTGTTTGGATCAGTTTAGTTTTTTTTGAATTCATAAGATACGAAATAGGATCTTGTGGCAAAATAGTTGATGTTATATTTTTATTCACATTAGCGAAGTATTAATTTAGATTTTCAGAGTTTGGAAGAGAAAATGTTTGAGCTGTATTAGTTTTATTTCGAAGATCGTTTAGTATGGACCAACTTTTTATTGTAATATTTTTAGAGCTTCCTAGTCGATTTTAATAGTTTTTTAGCTGTTTTGGTAAATTTTAGATAGGTTATTCTGTACTTGGAGATATATTCAGTGACAAAGACAGTGGTAGAAAATTTCTTGATGTATAGTAATGTTTGGAAAGGTGTTCAAGACTTATTTAAATATTTTATTTTTGTTTTTCAGAATATGACCTTATTTGGTTTTAAATCTTGTAGCTAATTATAATATGGCTTTAGTTAAAGATGTGGCTAAAGCCACATCTTTAAATTCTCGAACTCAAATTGGCTGATTCATTATTGTTCATTATTGGAAAATTTAATGCAAGTGTAACAGTCTTCAGATCGTTCCATGTTGATGTATATGTTAGTTCGTCAATTATATGTAAAGTGCCAAAAGAGGAGAGGTCTCGGACGTAAAAAAATGTCATGGCTGCGCAATATTCGACAATGGACAGGAATCCACAGCTATGAAATGCTTCGCAATGCTGCTAAAAACAGAATTATTTAATCCAGAATATTTAACATCTCACCTGACAAGACGATGTACGGTGGACGCCTACGCAGAAATGTACGGCACCTTAAGAAGAAGAAGAAGCCAAATTTGAACTGGATTATGCTTTCATAGCGCTGTACCCATCTTGTTTCGCATAAACTTGTTAAATTTTGTCCCAGTTTCTGTTTTAAAAATTTATTTCTCTTAGCTGATATGTTAAAAAATGATATTACTTACTTTATTGTTCCCACTGTATTTCTGATAAACGATACATCATATTAAAATATGATCTAGGCAAGTACATCTAACTGCTTTTTTATTTTTGTGTTACTGCATCGCTGCTTTAGAACTCATTACGCAATAACTGTCATTACTGATTCCTACACATTTTGTCGGATCCAAGTGCAGTTCTGTCAACAAGTTTAATACTATTTTTCCCAAGGCTTCTTCTGTCATGCGTTGTTCTTCCTGTTTAAATTTCTTCTACTTTTTGTAGATCTTTCGATCTGTTTAATTCTGAAGCTGCCTCTGGTTAATTTCTTGGGAGGTAGATTGCCAACTATCTCTCCATCTTTTAGGTGGTCTTCCGGGGGTTCTTGAACAGGGCGGATTGTTTTCTAGGGCAATTTTTGGGAGTCTATTCTCATCCATTCGTCTTACATGGTTGTACCACATCCTCTTGCGCTGCCTTCCCCATCTTACAATATCTTGAATTTTGCACTGCTCTCTAATGTTTGTATTTCTCACTCTGTCTCTTCTTGTTTTCCCCATTATTGTTCTTAGTGTTTTCATTTCGGCAACCCTTAGCATCTGTTTCGTTTTGTTGGTATCTTCGCGCACTTCTATGCCATATGTCATGATCGGTCGTATGCAAGTCTTATAGATTCTAATTTTACTATCTGTGCGCATATACGGATTTGACCAGACTATCTCCCGCAGACATCCTGACAGTGCAGATGCTTTGTTGATCTGACTCCTCAGGTCCTTTACTGGGCCGTGGGTGCTTGATATATCTATGCCCAGATATCTGAAATGCATCACCTGTTCTATGGGGTTGTCCTCAACCACTAACTTACATCTGAGCGGATCTTTTGCTATTGTCATACATTTAGTTTTGTTGGTAGAGATGTTTAAATTTATTTTGTTTAATTCTAGGTGGGTGGGGCATGGCCCCCACTCTGGATCCGCTCTTGGAGTGACGGTTGCTTCTTGAACAGTTTCAATATTCAGGTTATGATGAATTTTAAAAAATAAAAGAGAAATTTTATTACCAAATAAATCTTTATCCGATCTACAGTTCGTGTAATCTTTCGAATGTTTTTACTTTAAATATTATGTATTATACTTTCAGGGATGTTTGAAAAGTTCGTGAATCGCGCATAGTTATGCAGCTAAAATAAAAATAGTATTTGCAACATATGCATAAAATATATTTTTCACACATGGAATCACAGAAATTGTTTCATCAATATAAAGGACATCCAATTTTGTAGTGATTTGATCTCTTCAAACAATCTTCTTAATAACAATTATCCAGTTTATTGATAGCGATGGTTTTCATTCAAAAAATAAATAAAATATTTATGTTTAGTTTTAAATGCCAACAATGTTAAAAGATCAATAAAAAAGAAATCTTTCAGCTGCTACTAATCAAGTTTTCCCAGTGTGGGCTGAAAACCTGTTAATATACGTCTTAAGACCATTAGGCCTCGAAACAGCCATTAACTAATTTAACAACTTCCCTGTTTTGGACTTTGTTCGTCTTGACAAAACTCCCCGTCTTGAATTATCGGCTATTGATTTTTGTAAGAAGTAGATATGGATTATAATTTATAGGCAGTTTATTATGGAATCTAAATTGAGAAACGGTCATAAAACTGTTGGATGCCTTCGGGGCCGACCCTCTCGCCGGGAAAGAAAAATAAGGAGGGCGACTTGCCGAAGATATGAGAGGACTGAATAAATTGAGTAGCTGGGGCTGGGTTGTTTATTGTTTGGGAAAGGTTGTTTTAGAGTTGTCGATTTTTTTATTTATTTTTATTGGGCTTGGGAAAGGCTAAATCTGAATTTGAATATTAATTTTGAAGGATAACGTGTCAACTCACTAAATCATTCCTTCGCAAACATTTGGATTCAAGTGATGTCTAAGGATGTCTTTTTTATGATAAAACAAGTAAGTATGTAAGTTTTAGAATTTAAAATGTTTAAGTATTAATAAAATATCTGTCAAATGTCTTCATTCCTTCAACATGCACATTAAAATAATTATTATCTTCCAGGATTCCAAGATCTGATGGTTTTTTGATTGCACTGATAGTAAGCCAACATTTGATCCTGCCTGTCAATTCCTCTTATAAAAATATTGAACGCAAAAATATTTTTAGGCTTGTTACTTACTGCACCTCTTTTATTTTTAAATTCTCCCATGTTCCCAAACTCCGGTAATGTAGATAACGTCTCTCTTATCTCGCCATTTTTCACAGATACTCTATCTTTGAATATCTATTTATTTTCACCCTTTTTCAGCTTGGCTGTTACTACTTCTTTAGGATTATTTTGTCTGCCTATTCTCAAGGTTCCAGTACAATAAGTTTTATTGTCTAATAGTTTTCTCGCCAACTCTGCACTATTATAAAAATTGTCTAAGTAAACAGCATGCCCATTGTCTAATTTCTCCTCCAACATAAATAAGACTATCTTCTCTGTATGTTCTGATCCGTCATAAATATCGGAGGCCCTTTCATGAATGCGAAATTTCAGAATTAACCCAGTAGGTTCAGTTAGCATGTACAATTTAATGTCATATTTATGACGTTTATTATTTACCTACTGTTTAGCTTCGTCTAAAGAAAGTTCTATGTTTTTGGAACGATCGTTTGTATTTTGATTAGAAGAAGTACAATGAAGACATCTAAGATGATGAGGAATCTATTTTTGACATGTATCTTCTAAACAATGGTAAGTTATATAAGTTGTCAGTTTTCCAATAATCAGTTAGTCGCAAAAGTGATATTGTACCAGTATGGAGAAATAGACCTAAAAATACTTTAAATTCATCCAAATTCAGGGTTTTTCACTCTGTAATGCAAGATTTCACACATGTGCAAATGAAAGTTCCACAGCATAATTATTACTTTCATCTACAATAGTTTGAAATAAATCATTTGGCCTGGCATCTCAGACATTATTGCCTCTATTGTATCGTCATCATCTGAACTGGAGATTAATGTATCTTCACTTAAATAATCCTCATCACTGTACTGCAGTGTCGTTCGTCAAATGTTGATAAAGTTCTTCTTTGGACATAATTTTTCATTTTTCTGTCACATTTTTCCCATAAGTAGGCCGTTTTTGTAAGCCAGAAGTCATAGCTTGATGGTCCATATTGATGCAAGTAAAATTAACACCAACTTTTTATAACAAGTTTAAGAAACAACAATAAAACGTTTGTAAACAAGCTTATAAATAATGCAGTAGTAAAGAAAATTGACAATAACTGATGACAGTTATAACCAGTGTTCCCAAACTGAAAAAATAAAATCGGTAAAATTCTGTCAAAAGTTCGGTAGATTGTAGAGTCAAATATTTTGTTTACATTTCATTGTTTTGTGATTGCTTTGCTTATATATTATTGCGATTATATTCAATTAAATCTAACAAAATAAAAAAAATGATAATTGAGATTGAGAACCGAGATACTGAAAGAAAGTTGGTACTTCTGGCTTGTTGTTTGTTGACATGGCTCTAAGGCTACTTTCTGTTGCCAGATTAACATTTTTAATGCATATTGTAACGTCGATATTTGATAACATCTAGTACATACATTTAATTTAAGGTCAGGTTAGCTCTATTTCGGAGAGAAGGTGTGGTAAGGTCAAATGCACAAAAAAACTACGTAGTACGTCAAAATTTCAAACACAATTAGATAACATGAAATTATAATTTATCATTGAACGCCACCCCTTGTTTATCCTCGTAGGGGACGAGAGAGAATAAAAAAATAAGATATATAAAAAAAAATACAGCGAAATTACACTTTATTTCTCAGTAATAAAAAGAAACATTAAAAGTTATGTTATTTCCAAAGGATACTAAAATACCATTTCATAATTACATTACTATAAACAAAGCAACTTTCTATCTTTTTAAATCAAGAATTGGTTGATAAAAACAAATGAATTTATATATTATTCCCAAATTTCGAAATTCGTTTACATTTAAAATATTATAGTAGTTATTTATTAACTAGGCAACATAGAAAAGTTAAATCTATTTATTAACTAGGCATAATAGAAAAGTTAAGTCTTTAAACAAAATTTAAAATATTTTACTATATTCTTGTCTCTGTGAATCCATAAATAATTCTCGCGTTCCTGATAGGGCTTAATAAAAAAAAATAGGTACAACCTTATTTATCCAATCTCTGGGAACCAGGAAAAAAGGGATATACTCTGCTTCTTCTCATCCGTTGGTTATTTCATCAAATATTTACTAATAGGAATCCATTTATATTATAAGTAATTATTGGAGACCATATATAGGGAAGTATTGGACCATAGGAAACTGTCTCAGTTACTAACATAATCAATGAACTTTAACCTCCCGGAAAGAGTCTGAAAATAATTATTCATCTGAAATATAGTCAAGAAAACGCTTTTCTTTGCAGCTTACCTCTAACCTAGAGACTCACTTCTAAAACACGTCCTATCGGGTGGACGTTTGTAACAGGAAAGGAAGCGACGCTAGTTCAACGGTTTTGAATTGGGGGCGTGATTGACAAGTTAATATCGTTCTCATCTATCGGATATGTTGAGAATTACCGTAGAAACCTTGAGTCGAATACAAGCACCTGGCAGATAGGTGTGGTTAGTAGTTTTATTTAAAAAAATAATCAAATTTATAATGAATTTTCTAAAACTTTTGAAACGGTTACAATATTAACATCTGGATTCTGGAAGTATAACTAGAGAACCGACAAGATTAGAGGGCTTAAAAAACTGTATTTGTCACGTTCATTTCGTAGAGCTACCGATTTTTCGGTAGATTTGGGAACACTGGTTACAACCACGATGGCAGCTTTGCAACAACTGAAAAAATTATCTATAAATAATACACCTATAGGTGTGTTAGGCAGTCAACCTGTTAATAAGAGAAAGGGGATACGAATTCCCATTTAAAACGTCTTAAGTAATTGACTGGATTCACTATGTTAGAGAGGATGTGACAACTTCTACGTCCTTAAGGGAAATCCTTCTACAAGGTTATGTTTAAATATTGTATGATGAAAGGAATAATAAATGAGGAAGCGATTGCTAGCAACGCTCTTTCTGAATCCTTTGTTTCTTAGGATATTGTCAAAACCTTGTACAATTAACAAACATGTCAATGTCAAGGAAAGAAATGGTGTTGTTTACCTCCATCCCACATATAAATTGTAAGTGGGAATTGTATTCAAGAAAAATGGAAAGGGTGTTCATAATTTGATCAGAAAGTACAGCCAGGATCCAGGTTTTGTTTTCCACTTCTTTCCATGCAGTACTTACCAGATTTTTGATGCTTGTTTTCCCAAAGTATGACTCGAATTCAGCAGTTGTTGATTCGTCTCTAAATGCTTTCTTATTTAAAAGAATAATTATTAGAAAAACGCTGAATTTGTTTTCATATTTTAGTTTGAGTGCATATTTTGCACTTTGAGTTCTTCTTCTTCGGAACTTCTTCTCAGTCACCTTTTCTGAGGTCTCTATCTATCATAGCATTTCTTATATGTGTTTTCCATCTTGAAGTAGGTATTCCTTTTCTGTCTGCCTCCCAGCGAGTCCCAGTCCAATATTCTTTTCGGCCACCTGTGCTCTGGCATTCTTTGTACATACTCCTTATTATTGTAAACTCCGGAATATAAAATACTTGATTCTTCCTTCAATAAAGCGCTGCCTCGAGTAACAGTCAGATTGACACTGTTCTAGTTCAAAAAATACATGTGTAATGCGTTTTTATGTAAGGTGTATGAAAGGTAAAGATGATCTAGTTTTTCTGACTTTATTTACTGTTGCTTTTAAAACTTCTGTTAATTTTAATGTAAACCATTTCCTAACGTTAAGCAACCAAGATATTCTGTTTCGTGATTGAATCCATTTCGTGAGCGAAGCATTCATGACTCAACAAATACTACTGCAGTGGTGAAATAGTAAAGTTTGTTGCTTCCACAATAGTTCTACAGAGCTTCTTAATAATACTGTTTTTTGGTTTCACCTTGTAGGTGAAACGTGCTTCGGTGCTTTTTAAAAAATTGTGCTACCCATTGTTACGCCCAAAAATGTTAGCGTTTTACTTTACCTAAAAATAGTGTCAACCCATAATGAACTTCCTTAACTAGAGTTTATTGTTGAGATAAAAGGAACTAAGTTTTGGAATAACGTGCTACATGTTATAGTGAGAAATCAATTGTCGGCATACCAGTACTTTCTTTATTGTGTTTTGTAGAGGTCTAAAGTATACAGCCTACATAGCAGTGGGAACTACCGATCCTTGTGTCAAGTTGTTCTCAAGTTTTTTCAGGAAGCTAATGTAACATTTATAATTTTGTCTTAAAATCTTCGAAAATATTAAACATAATCCACTGGTTTATTTATGTTAGCAAATGCCGCTAAACGAAAGCAATTACTGTCATTCTTTTTATTTCGCCTTTTTTAGGTTTCTCTATTTGGATTTTCTCTGCAAATCCCGCATGATTTAAAAATGATCCAATCGAAACGATCAGAGTGGGCAAGATAAATCGAAGGTTACAGGAAAATGGTGTTAAATTTTACCGGCAAAAGCATTAATGTATGTCGTTTTGGAGAACTTGACAGATCATTCTGATTTTGGCAGAGTTGGCGACCAATAAGGTTATACCAGGATGATCCCGGTGCAAGCGACGTCTAGCTTGTTTAAGTATACCTTTGCCGATATAGGCGTTTCCTTGGTAATTTCTATACTTTTATTTTTGAGGAAGATATTACGATTTTCATAATTTCTGGTAGATCTACTGATAAGATAAAACATGTCCAGCTGCCTGCGTACAAAAACCAAAGCTGACACTGTCACTTAAATTGGATGGTTTCCTAAGGGATCTTGGGTTCATCCTTGAAAGCAGTTCATCTAGTTAATCGTCATTAAATCAATCCATATAGACAATGAGAGTATATGGTAAATTACACGAAGAATTTTGTATATTACGCCTTTTCTCCACACTATGTTGGAAGCAGTCGGAAGATCAAAAAGTAGCGCTGAATTTATCTCTCTCTTATAGTTTGTAGGTTACTCACAGCTCATATCCATTTTTAACTAAATGCTTACCATCGACATAATCTTTGTGGAGATTAATAAAGGGAAAAATAACGACAACTGCTTATTGTAGAAAAATTACTATGTATTAAATCGATAAATTATAAATTATGTAAAAATTATATAACAGAAAGTAGTATGTACAAACACAGCCATTAGTAAAAGTCTTGCAGGGCCCCTCCGGATGGATGTCACTCGTCCCCGACATACCTTAAAGAAAAAGAAAAAACCAAAATAAATAAAATGTAAAATCTACTGTCAAAATTAAAAATATGATAAAATAAATAAAAAATAAACAAAACTTTTCTAATTTTATAATACGATTATCAATAAATAGAATATATTAATCCCATAAAATAATTTTGTCTTAAGTACCAGTTTTACTAGCAGCTAAATGTTATCCTTTCATTGTTGCGTTAAGAGAGATCAAATTACAACCATTTGACTAAAATACACATGATCTGCGATAAAAGCAACCCAATAACAATGAGTCTTTAATACTTTTAACCAAATCTTCTTGTTACAATAAGTCTACTCTTACTTTGTAATCTGGGCGGATTATTTAGAGTTTGCAATATGAATTGTCTCTTGGTAATCATTAATTGTATAGAATTAAAAACTAATAAAAGAACCAAAAAGAGCCAAAAATAAAATTTAATAAAGAAGAACCAAGGGCAGGTAATAACCGGACAACAAAAACGAAGTGTTTTAAAGATAAGGGACGCCAGGAAAATAAAAATAATTATAATAATAATAATAAAATAAAAATACGAAAAAAAAATGTGTAAATAATAGGGAGTATTTGTTTAACGTTGGTACTAGTGATATGGGTCGCTGTCATGTCTCATCGTCATTTGTCAGAAATCAAAGCATTTCTATGGTTTTTAAATTACTGCTCTAAAAATGTCTGCTTAAACTCATCCAATTTGTTTGCGAGTGTAATCATTTCTTGGAACCGAAAAGCAAAAAACAAAATGATCTCATGTTCTATATTAAATTAGCTATGGTTGGTATAACAATGAAACATTTTCACAAAAAAAAATGGCGGACTTAAGATTTTCGAGTCTTTTTGTACTTTTTTTTTCGTTTGTAACTTTTTTAAATAACAATGAAGATGTTTGGTTGTAGAGCCGACCATAGAAAGAGACATCTAAAGAGTCAAATAATAATAATAAATAGTTTGGTTCATGTTGATAAGTGCAATAGTTTCGAAACACGAGTGACACTTGATTGAAAAAACGTGGGTTCGAGAAAAGACAATTAACCTAAACAGCTGTCACCTCTTCTTAACTTACCTCAAGGTTGCGCAGACTTTTGGTACTAATTTTATACCATATGACCAATATGAGGTCTAGCAGGAAGAAAAAGCAAACTAAGAATGAAAACTAATATAAGATTAATAAATAGTATAATTCTTCCTATACTAACATATCACCTATATGAGATACGTTGCAGAGAGATTTCTCTTTAGATAATTGCAGCAAATTAGATCAGAGAACTACTCTCTGATTAGAGTGACTAAAATGATGAAGGATAAAGCAAGGACAAAGTTCGCAGAGAGAGAGAGAACCATCCAAGTCACACAATGCGAGAGATCATGAGGTACGGCGCAGTCCTCAGATGAAAGCACAGAAGACCCAAACAACAAATAGTAGAATAAAACCAAACGTTAACTAGAGAAAAAATTAACACACACACATCAGAAAGAAAACAAAACACCAGAGAGAAAACATTACAAAAAATAACATAGCAGCACATACAGAAGATAGTTCGTAGCTCGAAAAACTCGTTGACAATCGCAACGAAAAGCGCGAGCCCAGCTAATTTTAATTTTAGTTTTGTTTCAGGTAAGTATTCTAAAAAAAATCCACAAAAAACACAAACAACGGCTTCGGCCAACGAAAAAAATCAAAAAATTTCTAACAAAAAATCGGAGCAAGCCATAAAAAAAAATAAACAAAAAAAAACACAAAAAAGCCTGGCACGTAGGCTCAACCCCTTGAGCCCAACCCTCCGAACTCAGCCTAGCTTAGAGCGGAGACTTGAGGCCCATTAAGATAACAGGATTATAGCGACAATACGCTGTCCTGAATTTGATTCGGTTAGGGAACAATGTTGAACCAGAGTTCTATTACCCAGGACTCCCATATGAAGAGCATTTTGCTTGAGAGTTGTATCCCTATCGCGCATCAGAGTGCTATAGGGGGGAAAGGAATGGTCTGGAACATTGAAGGGCGGTGAAGCGACTTTTGTTTTTACTCGAGTTAATATTTGCTCCAATAAATTGTTACACCCAAACCTAATTTTTAGGGATAAACATGTCTCACAGGCTGAGTGTAATCAAATTGCTTGCTGGCTTACTTGTGATGACATTTACAATGGAATTGAAAATAATAAGATACAAATTAGCATTCCAACCTTAGAATGCTACAAAGGGAGTTAGGTTGTTTAGTATGGTAAAAAAAGTACCAACACCCACGATGAAGCATACATGTCATCTATTTTTCCATTAAGAATCTGTGCAGCAAATTGAGATACATTTGTAATGTTCCTAGATTTTCATTATTATGTTTATATTTATGTATTCATAACAATATATATATATATATATATATATATATATATATATATATTATATATATTATATATATATATATATGCCCTCTACTTTACTAGTTTCATTTCACTGATATCGGTAAAATTAAACATACAATTTAAATCCCTAACATTTATATTGAAATACATTACGAATATTTAAAAATGAGAAATTTCAACGTTAGTATTTTGATAATTTAATTATCGTAGGCATGTAGGTAACTGCTGGTAATTTTATTAATATAAAAGTTATAAAAATGCATTTTTAAAATTACACGAATTACTCTCAATTTAGAACTGCACGATAAACAAAGCTTTTATGACAGAAGATTAAAGTGGTGTTTATACAGCACTGTTGAAAACAGAAAATATTGCAGTGTTTCCATTGTCCTCTCTTCTTGAATAGTGCTCATATATAAGTCTTTCCAGTCATCTCATCTGGTGTCTCGTGATTATATACTCAATTTTGGAAAAGTTGTTATAGCCGTTGAAATAATACCTTCGGTCGATATTAGACTTAGGGGCCATGGGCGTAAGGAATTAGATGAAGATTGCTCAAAACAGAGATGAATTGAAGTAAGTAAGAAGATCAGATAGAAGAAGAGCTGTAGAATGGTCTAGAAGAGGTGGACAAATGCAGTCAGAGGATGTGGAGAAAACGAAAAAAGAGGGTGTGTAATAGCACAGAACCAATAAGAGTGGAAGATAATAGTAAACGCGGCAAAGACTCAAGAATAATTATAACGCCAATGATAATAAGAATAAGATCTTTATTACACTGCTTTATACTAATTTTAAGTAATAGAAAAAATACTGATTAATATTATGGATTATTGTATTTTAATATCTTCGGGAAAACTTCAATGAACGATCAACTCATCAGCGAGTTGCTATCTTTAACCGTAGTACTCATCCATTAGCCAACTAGATTCACTTTGTATTTTGTAGTACCCCGCTGAAAAATTTCTGCGCTGAGTATGACTCAGTATGTGTCAAGAATTTATTAAATTACTTACATCAAAGAGAGTAAGACAGCCTGCTGAGCAGAAATCAAACAATATTAATCTCTTATAATTTTTAATTTTGCTTCTGTCTAGCTTCTTCCTTTTCTCATATTACCATTTATATATTGATATTTATATAAAACAATGTTTTAAATTTTGGGATATTCGAATGATAGGTAGCCAAACTTTCTTTTGAAAGATATGATAAGAGCAAGGTGTGGCTGGTGGAAAGATTGTATGAGCATGGGAGAAAAATTTGGTATTGAAGTATGGTGTGAATGGGAATGGAGAGATAGCTGGTCTAGTATGATTAAGAGTGTGATAGAAAAAAAGGAGATACATTCGATGGCTGTCCAAACTATGATGTGGAGTTCTATATTTGAATGATCGACCTGGCAGAAATGATTAAAGAAGGTTTTGCTCAATGTGTAACACAAAGGAAAGGGAAGATGTGATAGATTTTTTGAGAAAATGTTTAGTATTAAGACAGAATAGGTATAAGTGGTTAGGTAGAATCTAGAACTTAGAAGAGTAGAAGTAGTTAGTATGATGAGACAGGGACGGGCTGATTTAGCAGGTTATTGTAGAAAGGCATGGCCGTATACGTATGAGTTAGTGAGCCTATTTAATTTCTAAATCAATTAGCATGGTGTTAGTTCATTAATAATTATAGTGCATTAATAATTTTTTTGCGTATAGCTATTATCTTAGATAGAATTAGCCTTAGTGTAATTTTTTGTATATTAGAAAATATGTAATATTTGTTTGGCAACCCCCCCAATGGCATTTGCCAAGGAGAACTATGAATGTCGCTAAAGGAGAATATTGTATTGTATTTTTTTTTTAATAAGAAATAAAAAGTCATTATTGATTGATTGATTACTATATTGATATTGCATTGCAGGTGCAAAAGTCATCTAATTTCTTTCAATAATAATTATAACAAATAACTCTGTATTAAACGGTATATATTATGTAAAACAAATTATAACTTTAATTGTTTATTTGTCATTATAGTAATCCGGGGAGCCCATTATAATTTTATCAACAATTCACCAATGCGGGTACATCGCTCGCAAAACGGTCACAATTGGCATACAGGTTTAAATAATTGATTAAAAAAGCTATAGGCAATAGTTCATCAGTTCCGCAATGTGTAATAAAATTTATTATTCAGCCGATCAATCTATTTAGCTGTACAAGCCAGGCTACAATTTAGAATTTATGTCAAATTAAATTTTGTTAGTGATTTTTTTTGCATCAAAATCAACAGCAGATCTGCGATGCGGAATTTATTATCGGCTATATTTGTATACCACTTCACGTGTTATGTTAATGGTACAATTTGGTAAATTCCATTTGGCTTCACATAGGCAAAGATAGAATCTTTAAACAATGAGAAATGCAAACTTTTTTGGTGTATGTTTTTATTTTTTAAATAATTCCATAATGGAACTACACAAAAACTTAGTGGACAGCTGTTTTTTGACCAATCACCCAAACTCTTGCCTGGTATTTGATTTTATAACAGTTTTTAGATATTTTTCCTCTCTTCTCCTCTATCTTTTCTCCTTCGCAAGGATGTAGTAGCGTAATTATCTCTGTCCTGTGCGTGTTGTTTTGCTTCGGAGAATGAGTAACCAGTCATGTTCTTTATTCGGTCCGACCATCGTACTGGAGATCTTCCTCTGGATCTTTTACCCGATACGTTACCTTTAACTATTTTTCGCTCCATATGCCTTCTCTTCTTCTAGTTATATTTCCAAAATATCTCAGTATATTTTGCTTAAAAGTTGTGATGAGACTAGTTTTTAAGTTAAGTTCTGCTAGAATTGAGTTATGTGTGCGATGGGCAGTCCATGTTATGCGCAACATTCTACGGTAGACCCACATTTCAAATGCCATTATACGCTTTGAATCGGGTTTTTTATTGTCCAAGTTTCTGAAGCATAGGTGGCGATAGGAAATATTAATGCTCGAACAAGGCGTAATTTTGTGTTTTTTGTGATGTCAGTGTTCTTTCAGATTTTTGTAAGTTTGGCAATAAAACCTGCCGTGTTTCTTATCTATGCTTGGTTGTTTCTGATTCTATCGATGATTATCACTTTGGTTTTTGTGCATATTTATTTTCAAACTGTATTCCGTACTCATCGTGCCTAGCCTTCTGATGATGACGCCAATATAAGAGTGTCAGCATTACGTAGGTTTTTGATTTTTCTTCCTTCTTTCGTTGCTCCACCTTGCCATTTCCTCTCTACTTGTTTAAAATTCATTAATTGTTTAACACTAGCAAAAAAAATCCTTTATAGGAACTGGATTCCAAAACACTACTTAGAAAAATAATTAGGAAAATCTCTCAGAAAGAAAAACTGGAAATATTAACGGATATTAACATCTGTATATTAAACATTTGTAATATTTAATATGCAGAAGTGAGTTATTTTTTATTATATATTAGAAATTAAAAATAGCAGCAAGAGTCTGCACTAGAAATAAATATTCAAAAGACAAAACACAGTCAAGAGACAAAGAAACAAAACCGAGTGGAGATCGAAAATCAAGGTCTACAAAACTATTATCATACCCACAGTATGTTATGGGTGCGAGACATGGGTGATGGCAGAAAATAGATAAAGAAAGCTGGAAGTAGTTGAAAGGAAAGTCGTAGGGAAGATATTTGAACCTATTTGGAATTAAAACGGAGTACGGAGATCCAGGTACAACCATGAATTCTACCACCTATTCAAAGAGGTTTCGACCGCCTGAATTCGTTAAACTTCCGAGACATCGATGGACTGGTCATGTAGTGAAAATACAGGCTAGAAGAATAAAAAAGCTCTAGATAGTAAAATGCAGGAAGCAAGACCAAAAGGAAGGCCATGCAAAAGATGGGAGCATTAAGTGAGAACTGGCAAGGTTAGAGGAATATTTTGGAAAAAACCCAGGCATGATTTAGATTGTAGTGCCATTGGAGGGACAAAACATAAAGGGAACCAAATTTCTGATGATTAAAGAGAAACTGTAACCATCGAACTACCATGACAAACAGTGGTTGTCAATAACTTTTTTTGGAAATTATATTGTAAGCCTTTGGTGTCTACCGTTTCCGATGTGTCGTTCAATGGTTACGTAGTGGCACTCACCGTTTTTGATGAGTAGTTCGATGGTTAGACATTGGTGCCTAACGTGGGGACCAATGTGTAACTATCAAACGAGCCATCAGAAACGGTGGGTACCAATGGGTAACAATATAATTCCTATACAATAATGCCTCTGAAAATTGGGAGCCAATGTAGTATGAGAACAAAACTCACAACTTTCTTTGGGAACCAGTTGTCTCGGCCTTGTCGTATTTAGTCTCTCAGGTGTGAGAACGTATTTTCTTAAAAGAAAAGCTGAAAAATTAGATATTAACTAATCATGCTTATTGTACATAAAAGATATATAAAAAATTAAGATTAAATTAAAATCAAAGCAAATATTGCCTAAAGCTTAACAATAATTTTAAAATGATACTTATGGATTTATGTCGTTAACAGGACAACTTGCTAAAGGCTTCTGATGTTGGTTGGATAGATTGTAGCTAAATGAGTAGCTTTCAAGTTGGTGGAGGTGTGGGGATAGAGGCCATTATAGTTTTAATTGACAATTAAAACTGAACTTGAGAATATGACAAAATATTTAGTAAGTAGAACGTTGATCCAAGAGTTGAGTGCCAACTATTTTTAAAATAAAAATAATAAAATAAAAAATAAAATTAATAAATGAATAAAATCGAAAGAAATTAAGATAAATAATTATTTAAAGAAAAATAACAAACATGACGTTTATAATATAGGCAAATCAAATGATGTTGATTTATTTGATAGGAAATTTAAACTGTAATATATAAAAAGTTAGTACGATATAATCAAATCCTAAAGCCTGCCTAGATAAATGGTATACAACTCAGGAAATGTGCAGCCAAAAGTAATATAGACCTTTTCCAAATATTTCAAAACAAGTTCCTGTGATGCAAAAGTGGATGCACCAGGATTTACTTATAGAAATAACGATCTTCATAATGATCTAAAGATGCCCACTGTAAAAGATGTCAAGAGGTTCACAAAAAAGCATGAAGAGAGACTGCACTTCCACGTCGACTATGAAGTGCTGCAGCTTAATAATTTGCCATTTAACAAAGCCGTTTGATCTAGATTTCGCCCCCTCTCGTGCATTGGATATCAGGTGAGATGAATAACCTACTATAAGGTCGACTCATTCCTTGTGACTTGAAGTAAAGATAGCTGGTGTGTATTATAATAGGTGTCATTGTAGTTGTGCGATAAATTACAATGTGGAATTAATTGACTGTACAAGAAAATAATTTATACAGTGTGAATCAACCAAAGTTGAATCTTTTGGTTGATATTTCTGTATGTTTAAACCGAACTTTAAACAGTTAAACCACGTTAGTGTTTTAAATATTCAACAATAAAAAAATAGACATTTAAATCTGACTGAAGATAATAACTGAAAAGAAAATAACTGACAGATCCGATGAGAATTTGCTATATACGCAATTTCTTATCAAGATGTGGGGCTAAAGAATTGCAAATTTCAGTACCTTTTTATCTCGCGGTATCTTTGACAAGCTCATCAATTTACAACATTAAGTTTATTTATAGAATATGTATTATCATCTTTTTTATGACATATGCCGCGGCCACTTGTGAAATAAAAGAATTGATACAATTTAAGCTTTATGTTCTTCTATATGCATATTATGTTTGCTTCTTTTTCCATAATTGATTTGAAGCCTTATGTTTTTAGTACTTCTCATCAGTATTTGCTAAATATTTAACATTTAATACGCTATTAAAAATACCACTATGATATTAAAAAAGAGAATACTGCTATGCAAAATGAAGAGCGTTGTTATTGCTGCATAATCTGATTATAGGTACTAGGTGAAAAAATTAATTTAATTTAACTGAATTCGATAAAACGCGTTGCCTAAATACTACCCGGTATTTTCGCAATTAGTTCAACAAACATTATTTGTCGAAATTTGGCGCAAAATGGTTTTTGGTAAATGCAATAAGCTGCAGCTTTGCCGATGATATTCGATATTAAAGTGTTACATTTAGAATTAATAATTGAACGATTTGGATAATGAAAAATGTAAACAATTATACAAATTATTAAATATTTTATTAATTAAATCAAATTAAACGACAAATTAAATCTGCCATAGGTGCAGTCAGCAAGAAAATGGTAAAAGGTAAAGGTGGCTACAGAGAGGTGGTTTAACGAAGAGTATTAGGCAACACAATAAAGGAAAAGAAAGTCAGACAACAATTACAACAGATAATAGAGACTGTATAAAATAAGCATAAAAAACAACGAGGGAAACTTAGAGCTCTGTGTAGAAAGAAAAGGAGTTATCATGGTGAGTCAAAATTAAAAGAGATAGAAGAAAAGTTCAAAAACAAAAAGAATAAGTTGTTCTATCAGGAAGTTGAAAAGATAGGAAAAGGTTACCAAAGTCATTGTAAACTCCTGGACAAAATTAAGGCACAACTTATATTTTACTCAATAATCATTATTCATTTATCATATACTGTACGTGTGACAGTTGTTATGTAAGCTAATAATAGTTTTGTTTTAACAATAATTTGTATTGAACTTCGTTTTAGACTAAAAGTGTGTTAATCTTTTCATCAAAAATGCCGATTAAAGCACAAGTGTTTCTCACAAGCAAAGTGCTTGTGAGAAACAAGCTTTTTATTGTGATATTTTTGATAACATGTATGTTTGAAAGTTCATTTGCATAAAAATCAAATAAAAAATGAACCGCCAAAGAAATTTGTCAATGGAGGAGGCAGTGCAAGCATCGAATCTCCTTTCTTCTTCTTCTGGTTCCTATCCGTTTCGGATGTTGGAAATCATATTGGCAATCATAACCTTGCTCGCTGCGGCTCGAAACAGCTCCGTTGAGGTTTTCTTAAACCATGTTCTTAAATTCCGCAGCCATGATATTCTCCTTCTACCGGGTCCTCGCTTACCTTTGACTTTACCTTGCTCGACTCTCCTAGATGAAGAATATTCAATGCGATACGTTGCAGGTTTGTTAGGAAGACATCATTCCAGCATCAGTCGCAAGGTGAGGGGATATAATGAAACAGGGTTGTACCATCGAAGGCCAGGGCAAGAGCGAAAACGTTGCACTAAATCAAATTGATAATCGTTTTTGAGACAACGTGCTCTCAGAGATAGGAGAGTCACCAGCAATTTGCCAAAAGATGAACTAGCAGATGTTCGAAATGTCACGATATCGCCTTAAATAGTTAGAAGACATTTACATGAAGCAAAATTGAGCAACAGGAAACCGGCCAAAAAACCCTTGGTTACCAGAGAACACAGGGTTCAGGAGAATTTTACATTAAGAGTGCATCAAAATTGGACCATAGATGATTGAAAACGAGTTCTTTTTTCAGATGAGACTACAGTAAGCCTAAAAGCTCCAGATGGTAGTGAGCGTGTCTGGCGAAGACGAAGAGAAAGGTTTCTTAGCTGCAATATCTCTCCTAAAGTAACTTTTGGTGGTGGCTCTAAAATGTTTTGGGGAGGAATTTGTTTGGTCCCCATACGTATGAGGTCTATGAATGTGCACTATGAACATGTAATGCCTTTTGCTCCGTTTCTTGGACCTAATTTTTTATTCATGCAAGACAACGCTCGTTTTCATGTTACTGGCTACCTAAATAATCTTGACATTCCATTATTAGAGTGGCCACCTAACATTCCGGACATGAATCCTATAGAGCATCTATGGGACTACCTCAAAAAAAAGATTGGAAGTCGTAGAACCCCTATTGCCCACAACAACTCATTGAGGCCGTTATTGAAGTATGGAAGAATATTCCGCAAGCTTTTGTTGAATATTTGGTATCGAACATGCCTCTACGCATAAATGCAGTCATAAGAAGTAGAGGAGGGGCTACACGGTATTAGTGCTGTCCCAGATGCATTTTATTGTGTTACTTTACTGATTTTTTTCTTTTTGCAATTTGGAGATATGCTAGCTTATTTATTTCCGGCAAAAACAAATTTTTAAAGAAACAATAAGGCAAACTAAGACCATGATAAAGTCATGTTGGACTTATTTGTAGGTATTTATTATTATTTCAATGTAACTTAGTTTTATGTTTTGTTCCTATTGTAAATATTTAGGTTAATTAAAGTTATTCGTTAATTTTGCCCAGGAGTTTAGTTATAAGATGAAAGGCAGAGACGGAAATTTAATTAGTGATCCGGTAGAAATATTGATGAAGTGGAAGGATAGTTATTGAATGATAAGGTAGAGCGCGAAGCTGTAGTCAACTAGGCAGTTGAAGAAGATGATATAGTTGAAAGGAAACCTACAGAGGAGGAGGTAGTACAAGAAATAAAAAAAAAAGAAATAATAAAAAAACAGCTTTTGATCGATCGATTCGTGATATTCCAGTGTAAGATATCCTTAATCTCCAGCCCATCTCACGAAAACTTAATCCTGCATCAGCTAAAGTAATTTTTTGCGCACATTCATCGCGGCTCAGATTTCTTTAAATGCGGTCCATGTCAACTAACCAACATATCTACAAAGCAAAGTTCACTTTCTTGTAGCATGGTTAAGTTAACTGTTATGTTTTTTAAGGGATTAAGCCACAATTATTGGTTGTGAGTGTAATGAAAATCACATTTTTAATTAACTAACATTTGACTTTTCGATTTCGATAAAAATGTGTATGGCCAAAGATTATATTATTGGTAATGGATAACCAGAATATTTTATGATGCAACAAGGATGCAGAACCTGACAAGTAGAGAAGGAATATAAACAACTACGCAAGGAAAAAAAGAAAGTCCACCGAAGAAAGAGTAGACAGACTATGAACAAAGAACTTCAAGAGCTACAAGATCTAAGTAAACCAATAAAGATGAGAAAATTTTATCATAAACTGAACAAAAGAAAGAAGGAATTCAAAGATAAAAAGTAAATATATTAGGAGGGTAATATATTGACAGAACAGCAAGAAAAACTAAGAAGATGAAATTCCTGAATGGGGCCGAAAATGTTTTAGATAGATTATATTTATATATTAGATGTTCGTTTGTAACATTCCATTTAATGTTGTTTTATAAAAATACTGCTTATAGTTATGTGTTCTTAATATTCCATATGTTAAATAAAAAAAATTCTTTGCTAATGACACGCTTCTTGGTAAAACTCATAAGCACAGCTAAATTATACAATAATTTACAATATCACGCGTATGACTCATTTCATTATTTCTTTGCTGAAGTATATAAAGCAGTAAACAATATTGCCAGTCTAAAATTGTTCTGTGAATTTTTTTAATTTTCATAGACTTATACTAAAGCTTATATATAATTACTTAAAGAGTATTACAATTACAACAAAATCACATTATGTTTCGTCGAGATGATTTTCTTACGAGAATGCTAAGAAAATATAAAGCTGTCTTGCAATATGAATAATATTATGTAGCATTTATTTCTAATATATTCCACAGGGTGTTGCAAAATAAAACAACTTTATTTTTGGACCCTTTATACGGGTGGAACATTGACACTTCAAAAAAATTAAGCCAAATATGAAATAAAAACGACAATCTGTGATTGTACTTATTAAGAAGGCAATAAAAGACAGAAAAAGAGAAAATGTTAAGTTCGAGAAACTACAGTAAATGCATATAAACAGTGATAGGTATTATAATTTAAGGCTTTTTCAAGGCAAGAGTCGTAAATGAATGGTTTTATAGACACTACGTTGTAGTTTCTTATACTTTTCTGATTGTTCAAACGTCCTTATCTTTTTTTAATTACTAGAAATCCATTAATCTTAATTGGATAGTGAACTTTGATGACACCCGCCTTTATCTTTTTTGCGATAAAAAACGGCTTGTTTGTGGTTTCTGGTCAATGTTATTTATATTTAGAGTTCTGGAATTGATTTAAAATGATTACATTCATTGAGAAGATTACGATATTATTTATAATGACGTATTCGTGGTATAATAAACATCCTTTCTTTTTTGCACTAAATTATATTTATAAGAATTCTAAGAAACTAATATCTACATTTATATTTATATTTGTTAGAAATTTGTTCAAAAATATTTATTAATAACAAAAACATTAATCATGTATATCTCTTTTTGTAGGTTGTTGTTTCAGATATAAATTGAAGCGTATTTGATGAATAAATATGTTATAAAAAATCAAACCCAACATTTTCAAAAAAAAAAAAAACTGGAGACACTTTTTCAAGATCAGAGAACGGATTATAGGCATCCATTTTCAGAGAGGATGACGGGCCCTGACATACTTAAATCCGACGTAGAAGAAGCAATAAAACGGATGAAAAGCAGGAAAGCTGTAGTGCCTGATAATATCGAAGCTGAAGGTTTTTAGGTTTGCTGAAGGAAGTTTTTAAAACTCTTGGAGGAAGAAGGAATAAATTGGATCACGGCTGTCTTCAATAAAATATACAATACAGGAATCATTTCTGATAAATGGCTAGAATCAGAATTCGTAGCAATACCTAAAAAACAGGGGGCTAAAAAGTGCGAAGAATATCGAACAACCAGCCTAATGAGCCACATGTTGAAACTGTTTCTTAGAGTCATCCATGGAAGACTTTATAAGAAGTGTGAGGAATAAATATCGGACAGACAGTTCGGCTTCATTAACGCAGTGGGTACCAGAGAGGCACTTTTCGGAATACAGGCACAGATTCAAAGATGCAGGGACGTTAACTGCGACGTATACGCGTGCTTGATAGACTATGAAAAGGCATTTGACAGAGTTCAACATCAAAAGATGATAAACATTTTAAAAGAAGCAGACCTGGATGACAAAGACCTCAGAATAATTTCAGAACTCTACTGGAATCAGACCGCATACATGAAAATTAACGGAGAAGAAACAGATCACATAAAAATACTACGTGGAGTTAGACAGGGATGTATTCTATCGCCGTTGATATTTAATATGTACTCAGAGAAAATTTTTAACGAGGCTCTTTACGGAATAGACGAAGGCATCCTTCTAAATGATGAAAGAGTAAACAATGTTAGATATGCCGACGACACCATGGTGATAGCAGATAGTTTAGAGGGACTTCTGAGGCTAATGGACAGATTAAACGAGTACAGTCAACAGTACGGAATAAACATTAATACCCACAAAACGAAACAAATGATTATCAGCAAGGAGAATATAAACGGGGCTCATCTATACATTAATGGGACGCAGATAGAGCGAGTAAAACAGTATTGCTACCTGGGAACTATTATAAACGAACAGTGGAGCAATGTACAGGAAATAAAGTGCCGCATAGGAAAGGCAAGAACGGATTTTAACAAAATGAGCGCCATCTTCAAAAGTCACAACATATCCCTAGATACAAAAATGAGACATTTGAGATGCTATGTTTTTTTTTTGTCTGTATTGTTGTACGGGGCGGAGGCATGGACGCTTACAGACACCACTATTAAAAAACTTGAAGCATTTGAGATGTGGCTTTATAGAAGAATGCTGAGAATATCATGGACAGCAAGGATCACGAACAAGGAAGTTATAGGAAAAATGAAGAAATTGCAAGGTAAAGTCAAAGGTAAGCGAGGACCCGGTAGAAGGAGAATATCATGGCTGCGGAATTTAAGAACATGGTTTAAGAAAACCTGAACGGAGCTGTTTCGAGCCGCAGCGAGCAAGGTTATGATTGCCAATATGATTTCCCACATCCGAAACGGATAGTAACCAGAAGAAGAAGAAGAAGTTTTTGAATCAGGCCTTATCTTTCTGAAAAGTTTAAAATTAAATAATTTTTATAGGGTTGGTACGAGTGTGAAACGAGTATCAAGTTCAATTTGTTATTTTTAGTATTACCTTACTGTTTCATAAGCAATTCATTATGGATACATCGCTTTCTTTTCATCACTTTTACTTTTATGACAAAAAATTCTTCATAATATTCCTTTCCTACGAACTTCTTAAATTACAGCTCTGCATTAGGTCTTTAAACTGACAGTCATAGAACCAATACAAGAATTCATCCCTTTTCTTTCCATCAAAAATATGTTTTCAATATCACAAGTATCGATTAAAAGCGACGTACCCATTTCTTAATTTTGAACAAAAATCGAAAGTTAACATTTTTTAACTAAGGTTGTACCAGTTTTTATCTGCCAATTGAAGACAATCATTTAATACGTATCATTGGCATCAAAGCACGGTTATGGCATGACTCGACAATAATTAAATTCAGAGTGTCAAGAATAATATGCTATTCCCAATAGAGTGCCACTAGCAACATGTGCAGAATGGATTACAATGCATGAGAATAATATGATGAGTGAATGAATATTTTATGAACAACTGAATACAAACATTACGAAACGATATGGGCCAAATTAGGGATCGAGAAATATTAAAGTGAATAATTCTTATGATGAACCTAACGAAATTATTATGACAGACATTTAAATGTTTTTTAATCGTATTTGTCAAAAAATTTGTTGTAACATAAACTCTATTGCTTGTTTAATGAGTGCAAACGAAACATTTTTACATATTATGTCAAAATTTGCAATGAAGGTTTGCATAAACATAGACACTTCCTATGTCAAACTAACCTAAAATGAAATTTAAAAAATAGAAGAGACATGGTAACCATAGTAATAAGTTAAATATAATGTTAAATAATTTTGATAATTTTATAGTACAATCCTCACAAGGGTACGACTGTTGAAGATATAATAACTTCATTGTCTAAAGTAGTTTTTTGTTTTAAATTTTAGTATGTTTTGAGAAAGAGTTAAATGAACTCGAAAGCTTAAAAAACCTTAAAGATTTTTATTTAAACGACAATCCCCAATATATATATATATATATATATATATATATATATATATATATATATATTATATATATATATATATATATATGGATATATTGGGTTTAGTAGTCAATATTGGCCTGTAAGTAAAACTCTTTTAGGTTTGCTAAGCTTTCGAGTTTATTTTACTCTTTTTCAAAACATACTAAAAATTAACATAAAAAATTTACATTAGAAAAATGAAGTTCTTATGTCTTCAATAGGCTTACCCTTGTGAGAATTGTCTTTTAAAATTAGCAAAATTTTACATTTTGTCATTATGGCATTAACATAATGACATTAAATTTGATTTACTTTTTATTTCTGTCAAAACTTATTACTAAGGTTTCCATATCTCTTCTATTTTTTATATTTATTTTAGGTGAGTTTGACAGAGGAAGTATCTATGTTTATGCAAAACTTCATTGCAAATTTTGATATAATCTTACAGTTATTAAACAAGCAACAGAGTTTATGTTACTAAGTATTTAAGAAAGAAAAAATACAAATAAAAATAAATTTTATCTCATTTGAACTTGGAATAATCCCTTTCATATGCGTAACTTTTAAGAACTTTTATATTGTTATTCTTTTATTTAAAAGAAGATTACTGTATATAGCACTAAGATTTTCAATGTCTTCTCTTTTGTTTAAGGTGTTTTGTGTAGTTTTAATTAAACACATTTCTAGAAACAGTCTTTTGTTGTAATTTCTTTCCCTTCTCAATATTTCTGTTTGATCATAGTTAGGCGTATGGCCCATTGTAATACAATGTTCACTTAATGCACAGGCTTGTACTTTATTCAGATTAATATCACTCTTGTGAGATGTTAATCTTCCGGATAAATTTCTGGACGTTTCTCCAATATATATTCTGTGCATTAAGTGAACATTGTATTACAATGGGCCATACGCCTAACTATGATCAAACAGAAATATTGAGAAGGGAAAGAAATTACAACAAAAGACTGTTTCTAGAAATGTGTTTAATTAAAACTACACAAAACACCTTAAACAAAAGAGAAGACATTGAAAATCTTAGTGCTATATACAGTAATCTTTAAGTTCTTAAAAGTTACGCATATGAAAGGGATTATTCCAAGTTCAAATGAGATAAAATTTATTTTTATTTGTATTTTTTCTTTCTTAAATACTTAGTAACATAAACTCTGTTGCTTGTTTAATAACTGTAATATATCAAAATTTGCAATGAAGTTTTGCATAAACATAGATACTTCCTCTGTCAAACTCACCTAAAATAAATATAAAAAATAGAAGAGATATGGAAACCTTAGTAATAAGTTTTGACAGAAATAAAAAGTAAATCAAATTTAATGTCATTATGTTAATGCCATAATGACAAAATGTAAAATTTTGCTAATTTTAAAAGACAATTCTCACAAGGGTAAGCCTATTGAAGACATAAGAACTTCATTTTTCTAATGTAAATTTTTTATGTTAATTTTTAGTATGTTTTGAAAAAGAGTAAAATAAACTCGAAAGCTTAGCAAACCTAAAATAGTTTTACTTAAAGGCCAATATATTGACTACTAAACCCAATATATCCGTATATATTACTCACATAGTCACTAAAGCCCTTTCTAAGAATATATATATATATATATATATATATATATATATATTATATATATATGTATGTATGTATATATATATTTATATTATCTATGTATTTCAACAATTAAGTATTTTGTTTCTTTTTTGGATGATCGATAATTAGATTAGTTAAAAAATAAAAGATTAGCTACACTTTAATCAAAGCCTTAAAAAATCTATATGAAAATTCTACATCACAAGTAAAAATTGGCAAAAGTCTAAAAAGTCATCGTTAACAAGGGTCTGCGCCAGGGCTGCTGTATTTCACCAACGTTGTTCAAGATATATATTGCAAAAGCACTAAACCAGTGGAAACGTAAATGTCACGGTATGGGTATTATAGACCTCGGAGATGTTTGTTTATATACCTTACAATTTGCTGATGACCAAGTCATCATAGCCAATGATAAAGACGATTTATAGAGTATATGGCAAGAAAACTAAAGTAAGTAGGAATATGAACAGTGGGGATTGGAAATAAATGTAGAAAAAACTAAATACCTACCCATAGGAGCTGAGTTATACCTACCCATAAATAAAGCGAAAATATAACATCTATGAGTCACTAATTAAAAGCAGCCTACTTTACGAAGCAGAAACTTGGAGAATAACCGAGAACAACAGAAAAAAATTAGAAGCTGTAGAAATGGATGTGTTTAGAAGATCGTTAGGTATATCCCGCAGGGAAAAAGTTTGAAATGAGGAAGTAAGACGAAGAATTGGAATAGATGGTTACTTAACAACAGACATTGAGAGGAAACAGTTGATTTGGTATGGTCATGTTCAAAGAATGGAAGACACAAGACTACCCAAGAAGATTATGCAGTGGGTACTACCAAACCGCAAAAAACGAGGAAGACCCAAAAAGACATGGAAAGAAGGGGTAACTAAAGCAATGAGTACAAGAAATCTTAGAGACGGCCAATGGGATGATAGAAGGACGTGGAAGTTAGGCATCGGACAACGTCGAAAGACGTTCTAAAACAGATATATATATATATAAAATAAAAGAGCTAAACGTGAAAGTTAACCAATCAATACTTAAAAAGTTTTAAAGGATTTTAAAAATATCCTAGTAATATTTAAAATGTTACAAATACGACATAGAAAAATAATCAACATACCTGCTAAAAAACATCCGCTACGCCCACAAAGGATGCGGCATGCTAGTCCTCGAATCTCTGGGCAAACTTGAAGAATGTTGAAGGAACGGTGGCAGCTTGCCTGGTGGCGGAGGTGGAGGCAGAGCGGGACTCCTGGCCCTGTCCATATGGCTCGGAGTTGCCGTAGCGTAAATATTAACAGAACTCCTTTGATGCACACAGGGTCTTCGGATATCAGGCATTGAGAACTGCAACTTTTGCCAGAATTGACGATCGCCCCATTCGATTACAGTATTAGTTTTTAAGTACAAGCGTAAATCCGGGTCTAAGTCCCGTTGGGGTAGCTCCCCAGTCACTACGAATATCAGTCTACGTCTGCGGTCCTTTAAAACTTCATGTAAAGCACTTTTAAATTCGAATCTACACCATTCGTTATGAATAAAGTTCTTGGATAAAACTATAATTGTTCTTCGCGACGATTCCACGGCTTCAATTATGGTATCAGCAACGTACGCGGAAACATTAAAGTCTCTGTAATGTAAACATAGTCTGTATCCCGGATCTCCCGACTCTAATCCGGGCGCTAATACCTGACTGACGAACGCCTCGTCTTTAACGCTGTAGCTGACGTAAGCATCGAAAAGTCTGTCTTTATCCTGCTGTTCCTCGAAAGCTGTCGTTTTGTAACACATTCGTAACCCGCAGCGGGAATAAACCCACACCCTGAGCTCTCTGCGATAGTAAAACGCCCCGCACACGATAACCACACTCGCTATGAATACGCACATTGTGACTAATAGTAACGGCAAATAATCGTTCATCACTTGAGTTTCAACAACAGCTCGATTGCTACCTGTGAACACGTTAACGCAAGACGTGCCGTTAAAATCCGACAAATTAGGTCCTAGAGCTTTCGTGACGTTGTTGTACATACACATTATCTTATTGGCATCGACGACTTTGCCGTAATTCACCTGGAGCCACGTTTTGAACTTTGATACATAGGTACAGTCGCAGGACCATTGATTAAAGGCGAGACCGATCTCGACGAGATATGGATTCAGGGTAAATTGCCATACTTCGAAAGAATATAAACGGTTGCCGTCAAGGCGTAAAACTTCGAGTTGTTTCAGAGGTAAGAAAGTTCTATTATCGATAAAATGGATTAGATTTCCTTGTAGATACAGCTCTTTTAAAAATTCTAAACTCACCAGTTCGAATCCCAACAACTGTTTTATATGATTATTTTCTAAATGTAAGATCGTTAATCTTTTTAATCCACTGAACGTATAATTATACACTGCAGCTATATTGGAATTATTTGCGTACAAAACTTTTAAATTCTTTCTTCCTATAAATGCGTGACTGGATAATTCACCGAAATTATTGCCATCTATATACACTTCGGTCGCATCCATTGGAATTCTGCTGGGCATTTCTGTGTAACCCACTCCCGAACATTCGACCACATTCGCTGACCAGGACTGATCATGATAACAAGTACAATTTGTAGGGCAGGTCATTTCACAATCGCAAGCATCAAAATCACAACAATGGCATAATGCAAAACAGTGTGTTTTGTAAGTACATAAAAACTGAGAAGATTCGGCTTCAATTAACGGCAGATAATTAGTTTCTCGGTTGTACAACAATTTGCAATAAATACTTTCCAAATCCATTACTTTGGGATGCTGCCTTAAATGATCTAGTTTATTTATTCTTTGTAACCACTCCATTGTACAATCACACTGAAAAGGATTTCCACCTATATAAAATTCCGGCAACGGTTTCTCAGGATCTACAGGAGTTAGTCGTAAAGCGTTTAAATCCATGCTGACAATCTGATTAGCATATAAATCGACTCTTGTTAAATTCGTTTTCTTTAAAAATGTATGGGCTTCAACAGTTGTTATTAAATTGTCATTCAAAAATAGTAATTCTACATTACTAGGCACTGAAGCTGCACTAAGTCGTGTTATTTTGTTAAAACTTGCATCTAAACTTTGTAGTTTTAATTCAAAGTCAATATTATAACGATTGCCCAAGTCTTTGACGTTGTTCTTGTGCATATCTAGCCATTGTAAACCTTGAGGAATTAAAGCATAATCGAACCACTCAATTTGATTATCTGACACGTTAAGCCAAAGCAAACTTGGAATTTCTGCAAACAATCCGCTAACATCGGTAAGTTTATTAGCATCTAATCTTATAGCTTGCAAATTAGGACTATACAAAAAAGCCCCTTTTTCCACTTTTTCAATTTTATTTCTAGCCAAATTCAAAATTTGAAGTGCTGGCAAATCAGAAAAAATTCTCTTACTAATATTCGTCAACTTGTTGCCAATGATTCTAAGACCGTATAAATTACTCATTCCACGAAAACCTGGATCCTCCAAAGAGTCTATAACGTTTTCTCCTAAATCTACAGTCCGCATTAGTCTCATATCTTTCAGAGCTAAAGGCACTGCTTTCAATAAGTTTCCATTTAAATTCAAATCTTGTAAACTCGAACAGTTTCTGAACGCTTCGGGATGAATGCCTTCGAGGAGGTTATTATCTAAGGCTAGCAGTGATAAAACATAAAGACCATTCAGAGAGTAAGCATCTAAGTACGTGATTTTATTGTAGGAAATGATTAGAGTATGTAAGTTATTCATAGGAGCGAACGTGTCTGCAGGGATAGTTTCCAGTGAATTATGTTCGAGATTCAGAATTTGTAGAGTGTACAAATCGCGAAAGAAGGAAGGATCTAATTTGCTTATTCTGTTGTAAGATAAATTTAACAACACTAGTCGAATAAGTCCTGAAAATGTATCAGCGTTTATCCAAGAAGATGTGAGAAGATTTCTCGATAAATCTAGAGCTAAAAGTTGTTCTAAATTCGCAAATAATCCAGGGGCTAATACGCTAAGTGAGTTATTCTGTAGATATATTTCTCTGATAGATCCAACACTGTCTTTGAATAATTCCGAAGGTAATGCAACTACTTTGTTATTAGAAAGACTAAAAATTTGCAATGATTTAAGTCCAGCTAAAGCCCTATCTGCGACCATAGAAATTTCGTTATTATGAATATAAAGTTCTTTTAATCGCCGTAATACACTGAACCCGCTAGCAGGTATAAGAACAAAATGATTGTAACTAGCATCAAGTACCTGAATGTCCAAATTACATGGATTTGTCAAAGTCCTCGCTGTTTCTGTGTGTTGTTGGTGATCATCTTCGGCGACACTAATTAACGGTTGCGGTAGTCCCGGCGCTTTTTCTCTAAATCCCAAATCACTAACATCTTGCAACCGATTCTCACTCACATTTAAATACACTAAGTTTATCAGCGGACAAAATATGTTTTCGGGAAATGACCAAATATTATTACAACTCAAATCTAGTCTCTCTAACTGTCTTACTGGCAAGAAACTATCTCTCGCAAAGTCCAAATTCATAGCAGGCCAGTCGGTGTTGTGAGTCCTTACAGTCAGATTTCTCAAATCGCGGAGTCCCAGAAGAGTTCCCGAAGGCCATCGACCCAACTTGCAGTGCTCCAGCTCCAACGCTCTTAACTTCGTCAAATGTATAAAGCTTTTATCGTCCAAGCTACTTCTCGACATGATGTCCCCGTTGCACTCGATCCTAAGGGACGTGGTGTGCTCTGATGGAATTACGCTGAAGTTTGTCGTGTCGAACTCGCTGTTTATGGTCCTTAAGTTGCACGTCAGTGCAACTTCGTCTTGTCCCCCGGAAGATGCTGGTTCTCTAATCCACCACTGACAATCATCGGGAGCTTCGTAGCGAAGTGGTTGGGAAGAGGAATCAGTGGGTAAATATTCACTGGACAGCGATGATTTGAAAAGAAAAGGAAGGATGAGAAGAAGGTGTGAAGCCATGGTAGTTGTGGTCACAATTTCATAGTAGTCCTAGCAAATTTATTATCCCCGAATTAAAACGCACAATTTACACACATTTGTACAATTTTTTCGTATATATTAACACGCACAATAACGTTTAAAAACCGTAAGTTTTATTTAAAAATTTACTTCATTTATTTTCTGTATTTCTCGGAGTTACCGGTTGTCGTTGCAGCGACTTACACATCCACCTCAACCGAACGGTGGCGATAGACTAACTTGTCAGGATGCTGGTAAAAGAGTTTGTGATTCCACGAGCTTTCGTCGTTACGAGAGCACTCGAGTCTAGTCGAAGAGGTCCGAAAACCATGTTGCGCCCCGCCTTATTTTCTAAGCGCCACTCTTCAACGAACCGTAGGTTTTATCTGAACTTCACTCGTCAAAAATTTATTTATACCAGTAAAAGTCCACCGTTGTTTCTCTGGTATTGAGGATGGTTAATCTAGCGAACAATTGGCGGCTTTACTTGTTACAGAAAAAATGTAATCCAATTATTTCAGCGATGCGTATTAAGCACACATTAAGTACAACTAGGAATTTTTGTGAACTAAATACGAGGAAAAAATTACTATTTTAACAAATTAAATCATAATATTTAAATTAAATATCCTGGAATGATTTTTAAATATTAAGTAATATAAATGTTAGAAAATAATCACTGATTTTTTCGTTAAATATATTTCACGCTATTTCATTTACATTATTTATGTAAATAATGTAAATAAACCCTGCAACCACGCAGGGTTATTAGCGTATTTGGATTAATGTGACAGTTGATACAATTAGAGTATATACATTAGTTTACAATAATAATAATAATAATATGTATTTGTATTATAATGTATTTTTTAGATCATTTGAAGAAGTTGACAGTCTTTAACCCTTTCCCTGTCCTGTGCATTACATGTGATACACAGGCATTATTTTTGAAACGTCTGTGCATTATATATGATACTCAGTGAATAGTATATTTATAATGAAATATTTCTTCAAAGCGCATGAGATATATTCATTGAGCATTGCTAGTCGTGTCATTTAAAAGTATATTTATGACCAAGCATATGATATTGGCTGTACCGGTTAAGTCTGAGAGAGGAAACTCGATTTTCATATTACCTCACGAAAAGAAAGGTATTTATAATTTGTGCTGCTATTTTATACTACTATTGAAAATAAAGTAAAACATGATTTCTATATTATTTAATGATTAAAAAAATGTATATAAATTCCAAATTTTGCGACACAAAAAAAACTTAAATATATTTCTATGACTAAAAAAAAAAAGCAAAAATTCAAATTGTTTTTCATGATTTTCATTGAAACATGGTAGGCAGAATGATTTCTCGCAAATTCTACACTCCATAGATACTTGTTTTGCTTCTTTCAGGGCTTTTTTATGATTGTGTTCCAGACTAATTTTTTTATAACATCCATTACACCGCCTGCGTTAAATTTTTCCATTTTCTTTGCGTGCAATGTTTGTTAGTTCATGAACTTTTCGAATGGGCTTTTCTATTTTTTGCTTGGTATCGATTCCAAGTAAAGATTCCGCCAAACATTTGGTAAATAAAGCTAGTTGCATTGGTTTATTACTATAAATTTTTTTATATAAGACCCAGCTATTAACAACTGCAATACTAATACATTCAAAAAGGACTTTCCTATACCATTTAACACTTTTACGAGCAGGACTGTAGTAAGAAATCATTTGATCTGAAAAGTCTATACCACCTTTAATCCTATTATAGTCTAAAACTGAAGTAGGTTTTCTAATTATTTCATCTTTGCGATTTCTTCTCTCCGTTTCCTTCATGTCAGATCCATGGAACGTTGAAACCATATAAATTGTTTTCTTATCTTGATACTTAAATAGTCGAATTACGTTAGTATTAATTGCACCTATAACTTGTCCTTTGTTTAGTTTCTCTGTTTTGACGTCATTCAGGATACCACTTCGATTAACCCTCATTGTTCCACAGTATTCTGTGTTTCTATTTTTTTAAAAATGTGTAGCAGTTGTCTGCTACAAGAGTGCGACCTTCGTCAAGTAATGGCTCAGATAAAGAAACAACAACAGATCCGGGGTGGTCTAATCCAGGTAATATTGTAGACGTACCATGTCCGCAGTATATGGAAAAATTCCATATATATCCTGACGTCTCGCATAACAAATAATTTTATTCCATATTTATGAGACTTACCGGGATTATATTGCCGAAAATGGTAGTCTTCCTCGGTGAGAAAATCATAGTTTCATCGACAATTATTTCTTCCCCTGGGGTATAGACCTCTTGAATTTTTGAAATAAACAACTTGATGAAAGCATCTATTTTGTATAATCTATTGTTAGTTTGAGCTGTTAAATTATCACAAACGTGCCAGTTTTTCAGTATCAAAGAGAATCTGTTGTAGCTCGTTCCAATTTTGTGAAACATTGGATGGTAAAATAGACTGTCTCGTCGCCAATAATCTTCTATGTTCTGGTATTGGATAAGTCCAGTTACAAGCAGAACACCTAAAAATTGTTTGTGTTGATGTTGATGACTTCGTATAGCCTTGATGGAGTGCTGTTCCAAGTTTGTTGCCATTTTTGAATTGTTTTTTGTTTAAAGTATGGATTTAAATGGTTTTGTATCAATATGTTACTTTCTTCGGACATCGGGTTAGTTGGTGCGTTTTAGCCAGTTTACCTACAACTTCGTTACCTTCAATTCCCACATGAGAAGGCACCCATTAAAAGTGCACTTGGATGTTCTTCTTTGAAAGGTTTTTAAGTTTTTTTTTAATAAGAAGTAGAAGACGGTTGTCACAATACAATTGAGTCAGTGAGGATAATGAACTTAAAGCATCTGTAATTTATTATACATTTTTCTTTGTTTTTGTTTTGTATTAACGATAGTGCTTTTAGAATTGTGAATAATTCAGCTGAAAAGATGGTTGTAATTGACGACAATTTGAAACTAAATGAGGAGTCTTCCGAATAAATTGCTGCTCCAAATCTGTCTTCATTTTTGATTCATCGGTGTATAAGTACGTTGTAGGTATTGCCATATCTATTTAGTAGTGTATAAAACTTTTATTTGATGATTGGTTGATGATACCTCTGTTTTTCTTAAGTTTGTTATACTGATGTCGATGGTACGAATAGATATTGTCCATAGTGCAGGGTTGTGGATTGAAGAGGTATCATAGGTTTTTGGAAATTGAAAATTTAATTTGGGTAAGTATGATTGTATACGAAAGTAAAAAGGATGATCAATTTTATGTGTTTGTTGAAATTTATTTGTAAATCGATCTGCAAAACGTTGTGCAGTACTGGATTGTCTTCTGAAAGAAAGAGGAAGTTCTCAACTTTCTCAATAGAGACTTTTAATGGGAATTATTTAGTGAGCAACTAAAGAAATACGTAGACATATATTTTGGATGATATCCAGTGACTTTAAATGTGTTTTTTTGGAGGAGTGTTTAGACAAATTTTTCAGCTATTGAATATGTGTCTTCCAAGTTAATTTTTATCAAACGGTCATTACCCAAGAATCGGATTTCTTCTACATAATCAAGTTTTTGTCGTGTAGATATAATTCTTTTGTTTGGATTTGATTTCTCTTTGAGAAAACACATTGCTTTCGTTTTTGAAGTGTTAAAACGAAGTCCACATTTAGCTTACCATTTCTCCATGTGTGTTAACGCTTTTTGAATGTGATTGGGAATCGTTGCTATGTTTTTTCATCTACAGAAAATAACTAAAATAGGTCGTCAGCGTACAGTCTAGCTTTGACGGGGTTTTCAATTTGTGTTAATATCAAATTTATTGCTACTAAGAACAAAGTTGTGCTTAAGTTTGATTCTTGTGTGGTATACCATTTTGTTGAATTTTTGTTTGAGAATATGTTCCGTCAACTCGAACTTGAATTGTCTGTTTTTAAGAAAAATTTGAAATGTATTTTAATATGTTACTCCTTATTAACCAGTTGCTGAGTGTTTTAATGATTGAATATTTCCAAACTGTATCATATGCTTTGCTTATATCAAATAATATTCCAGCACAGTGCTGTTTTATTGCAAATGCTTCGTGGGATTTCGATTCTAAGTCAACAAGTTTGTCTAAAGTTGAGCGATGTTTTCGGAAACCACATTCTGGAATAATTAAGTTGTTTGATTCTAAATACGCATAAGCCTATTGTTTATTATCTTTTCTAATATTTTACCTATGCTACATGTGATATCGATCGATACGTTTGTGGATCTAATTTTGGTTTAGTTGGTTTTAGAATAGGTATTATGATTGAATTTTTCCATGAATTATGAAACAAGTTTCTGGATAGAATTATATTGTAGATATTGAGTAGATATTCTTTAAATTGAGGGCCTAAATTTTTAAGAAATATAAACGGAATATTGTCGGGTCCAGGACAAGTGTTCTTACAGTTTGGAAATACATTTTCTAATTCTTCTTCTGTTATTAGTACATTTAGATCGTTATTGTTTTGATCGTAATATTCTATAGGATTTTTTTCTTCTTTTATTTTGATATCTAAGAAATTGGAAGTATAATTTAAGTTACTTGAGTTATCATTCATAAGTAGATGCTAGTATATTGGATATTTCTTCTGGTCTTTTATAAATAGTGTTATTTTGAGTTAGAAAGTTGATTGATTTATGGGGTTTTGATCTAGAGATTTTGTTAACTTTTCTCCATGGTTATTATAGGAGTTGATCTATGTATTATGTTGACATATTATTCTCTCTAAGAGTCACCCATGGCTTTTTTAATGGTATATCTAACGACTGCTCTTAAATGGCTTTTTTAATGGTATATCTAACGACTGCTCTTAATTTTTTAAAATTCTATAGAATTTTCTTGAGTTTTGTGTCGTTTGAATTTATTAAAAGCTTTTTTTTTTAACATATAATCCACACCAACCACGCAGTGTTGTTTGTGGAGTAACATTTAAAAGAATTCATTTTATTTACATTAAATAGATGTATATAAACATAAATCTTTTAAATAATTTTTTACATGGTCAGTGTTTATGGTTAAAGTGGTTTTCATGTCATCTGAGATTCCATATTTTCTTCTTGTTTCTTCGTGGTACTGGCAGTCAATCAGAACATACTTCACTGTCAATGGGAGAGAACAGTTTCTGCAAGTTGGAGAAGATTCTTTGTTGATTAAGAATTTATGGGTCAGTGCAGTGTGTCCAATTCTTAAACGGTTAATTATTCCTTCGTCCCTTCTATTGGATAGATTGTTCAAGATTTGGTTGTGTATTTTGAGTTTATTCGACTTGTGTTGCTTATTTCCAGTTATTCTTACATGCGACGATATCTAGATAAATGCTACTTCTTTTCGAGTTAATTGAATTATATTTATCTCATTTTTTATAGCCCGAAATACTGGATTTGTAGGGTATATTTGTTTTACACTTAATAGAGCATTTAATGAGTCATTAATCTTCTTCTTCATGTACCATGTCCTTTCAGAACGTTGGTTACCATCATAGCTATCTTAATTTTATCCACTGCTACCCTAAATAGCATGCTTGTATCTACACCACAACAATCTCGCAAGTTCTTCAACCATGAGGTTCTTCTTCGTCCTGGACTGCGTTTGCCTGCTATTTCTCCTTGCATGATATTTTGTAGCAATCTATATTTGGGACCTCTCATTACATGTCCGAAATATTCCAGCTTTCTCTGCTTGATGCTTTTTATGATCTCAGTAGTCTTGCTAGACGTTCTAGTAATGTCGAGTTACGAATCTTCTCCACCCAGGAAACTTTTAAAATTCTTCTATAGCACCACATTTCGAAAGACTCAAGGCGATTTAGATCGATTTTATTCACAGTCCAAGACTCGACAGCATAGAGTAAGACCGAGAACTACGTAGCAGCGAAGTAGGCGGACTCCTTAATGCCAATTTTTAGGTCTCTGTTACATAACACCTTGGACATCATTCTAAAAGCATCTCTAGCCTGGTCTATTCTGGATCTAATTTCGCCGTGATTTTCTGCATTACAATTTAATTGCTTGTCCAAGGTAGACGATTTTATCAACTTGCTCCATTTTTGGTATTATTTACATATATAGACGGTTTTATTATGCTGTTATTTACTTATTACGAGTATTTTGGTTTTCCGTATGTTCAGATCGAGACCTGCCTCCCTACAACTCTCAACGGTACTATCAAGTAGTGTTTGCAAATCTTCTTGACTAGAAGCTAGGAGTACTGTATCGTCCGCATATCGCAAATTATTGATGACTTCGCCGTTCACAAGTATTCCTTCTTGTTTTTCAGAAATTTCAGTCATTAATGGTGACACAATTTATTCTCAAAATTAAGGCTTCCAAAATTGCTGTGGTCGCGCCTGTGAGGATGCAGCAGTTTGTAGGTATGGATATATTGCAAGTAGTGTATTTACAGTAGTATGCAGCAGCATGTCCGTCATGAGCTTTAGAGGCATCACTGAAAATTTGGAGATAATTAGGATAATGAGATATCACTTCGGAGTACAAGTGTTTAATGGAAATCGGAGTTGTAAGTAGTTGATTTGGGGTATTTTGTGAGGGTTTAATAAAAAAAATTTAAAGTCAATAGTAAGTGGTTGGATTGTCAATGGAGGAGATGCACTGACTTGTAGAGAACGATTTAGCTTATCCATATCAATGTTAGAAGATTTTATTTCGTTCTATAAAGGGAGTACTATTTTTAGTTAGCTTTGTAGAACTAATACTGGGATGGCAAATTTGGGAGAATACTGGATGTTGTTTCTGTGCTGATATTTTCCCTATATACTTAAGGGATAGTTGTTGGCGTCAAATATACAGAGGTCGTTCTCTCGCTAAAATTTGTAAGCTACTAATAGGACTAGTTCTGAAGACACCCAGTGCTAATCTCAAAGCTGTAGATGGTATGATATTTAGTTTTTTTAAAGCAGTTTTGCTTGCAGCACCGAAGATCTGAAACCGTTAGCTAATTTATTTTTAATAAGTGATTTGTAACGGTTAATTAATGTTTTACAGTCGGCACCCCAAAATTTATTAAGTATTTTAAGTATGTTTAACCGGTTTTGTCATGCTTGTTGTAATATATTAATATGCACATTCTAATTTAATCTTTTATCGAAAGTTAGGCCTAAAAAACTTACTTTCGTTGACTGCTTTACAGGTAAAACATTTAATGTTAAATTAATCGTATGGTGAGTGAATAGTAGTGAATATGAAGTGAGTAGGAATAAAGAAAGCTGAGCAACTATTTAGAATAGCTCCAGACAGAGACAGTTTCGCCATGTTAATCGCCAACGTCAAGGGGACTTGATAGGGCACGTTAAGAAGGTGAGTGTTATTTTAGGACAAATGTAAACCTTGTAAAACTTCAGCAATCAACTCTAGGTTGTAACTAGGTTCACTAAACGACGTCAGAGCGCTCTAGCTTCCTCATAAAGGATAAATACGGCGGTGGTACAATTTTGGCGCCGGTACAATTTCGGCTACTTTTTCCTATTCTTATATTCTATGAAATAGGACGCATCAGATGTTATCCGGGCATTTTTTAAGCATATTAAGAAGTTAGTTTATTAGTGCTTCAGTTGGTCTGTTATATTTGTTCTACATGAGTTACCGAAATCAATTTATGGAACCAAAATCTCTACTCTGTAAACACTTCACTTGTTTACTGTCGACTACCACTACCTTCAGTCGTTTATGAAACACATAAGTAAATATCAGTTTAGGTATTTTAATAAAGGATTCTTAATTTTTATTAAAACCAACAAGGATTTAATTATTTACTTTTAAACTGTTTACCGTTTTATCTCTGGCTTACTTTTCGATCTGGCAAGTTAAACGAAAGTAAACCGTTTAGTTTCACAACTTGAAATTCTGATTTTCGAAAAATTAACAAGCTTACATCTTTAAGGCGGGGAAATAAAGTTTCTTTAGTAAGTATCAACTTCTCTAACTGCAAAACTTTCGCAACTTACAAAAGTTTGGATTTCTGAGGTTTATTATTTCTTTTCTTGGTTAACTAAATTAAAACTAGGTATTAATTTTAATTCTATATTGGGAATGATGAGAAACTTTGCAGTGAAGAGAAACTGTGACAAAGAGATGTACTTGGTAAGATTTAAGACTTTACAACTAAATAAATATTACAGTATATTTTATATTTACATCACTTATTTCTTTTGCTAAAATTAATTAATTAATAATTTAATAATACTTTGTTTAATTTTCCTTAAATAAAATCATTATTGGAAAGACCAATAAAAAGACTCAAAGAGAAAATCAGAAATAAAAAATACACCAAACTAAAAGTAGTAACGAAGAAATAGTTTTAAATAACTAAAATTGGCATTAAAGAGTATTAGAGAAATATATATATATATATATATATATATATATATATATATATATATATATATATATATATATATATATATAGAAGGGCTGCAAAACTTAATGAACAGAAACACCAGCAAAACCAAGCTAATAATCACCAGCAAGCAAAACATAACTGGAGCAAATCTGTATATGAACCAAATGAGAATTGGACGTGTCTCACAATACAACTATAATCAATGAGTCGTGGGACAATACCAAGAGATTAAATGTCGCAACGGAAACGCCAAAAGTGCATTTTTGACTATGAGCTCTGTGTTCAAAAGCTATGACCTCACCGTGAAAACAAAAATAAGGCTCCTTAAATGTTACTTATACTCAGTGATTCTGTATGGAGTAGAAACGTGGACATTGAAGGCGAAAACTCTATCAAAACTTCAGGCTTTTGAATTATGGTTATACAGAAGAATCCTGAAGATACCATGGTCAGACAAAGTCACCAATGAAGAAGTACTGCTGAGGATGAACACAATCGCGGATTTAGTCAACATTGTGAAGAGCCGTAAGCTGGAGTACTTGGGACATATAATGAGAAATCAAGGCAGATACGAGCTACTTCAATGCATTTTGCGGAGTAAAATTAAAGGAAAAAGAGCCCCAGGATGAACAAGAATATCCTGGCTTGCTAACCTGAGAGCATGGTATATAAAGACCTCCACACAGCTATTTCGTATAGCAACCAACAAAATCACCATAGCCGGAATGATCGCCAACGTTCGGAATGGACAGGCACCCTAAGAAGAAGAAGAGAAATATATGAAGATGAATGAAGGATAATTAGAAAGACATGGACGAAGTGAAAAGAAGCAAGTGAATGAAGTGTTGCGCGACTCAAAGATTGCAAAGAAACTTAAAGTAAAATTTATAAAACTGTCATAAGACCACCTATGATTTACAGCAAATTAAACTGTCACCGGAGGTCCTAGTCGTGCACTAATACACACCCCAATATGCAAATCATCTTGGATTTTTGCTATTGGTCGACTGATCTGAAAATGCCATATAGAAAAATATGGGACATTTTCAACTCTCAGCCAGCCAGAATCCAAAACATCAGAGTCAAGTGGGACACATACTCCAAACCAAGTTTGAAGCAACCCAATGTTTCAACTGCCAGGCCTCGGACACTCAGCCAGAATTTGCTACAAAACACCAAGGTGCATGAAATGTGCGCAAACACACCCAATCAGAAACTGCACACTAGATGCTGCGGAGGAGAACACACATCGAACTACGCAATGTGCAAGAAGCACATCGAATACTTGGATCAACGAGCACAAAGAAGAGCAAGACGCCAACCTCAGCCTAAGGTGACACCTCCACCCCACCCTTCAGCTTTCAGGACCACTACTAGTGAACTTTCCTACGCACAATCAGCACGAGGAAACCAATAGCAAACTCCAAACAACACAGAAGGAATAAAAAATACATGGGCAGAATTTAACAAAATAGTAAACGTAGAGAAAATGATGGCACTCCTACAGGACATGAAGAGAGAACTACTAGCAGCTAAATCATTCAGCGAACATGCGATGATTTTCATGATGTACGAAGACATCTTTAATGCCAATTAAGCATCTCAAGATACTACAACTCAACATAGCATCTCTAAGGCTACGAATTAATGAACTACGGGAAACGGTGATACGGCACAGATGGCATATGCCTCTACATGACGACCACACAGCTGCCAAGGATTACAAACTACGATGGATATGGAAGAAGAGACATACTCAACAAAAGAGGAGTGGCCAGTTAAAAATAACATAGAATGGAATCTGGTTGTATTAGAAACAAATCAATTCGAAAATGTAGGTATTAACGTAGGTACTCCTGACATTTTTGAGAGATGGAACAATTCTACTAAGATATTGTGAAGACAGAAATAAGATGGTATTCGCACCAGACGAACCAACAAGAATCAACCCGATCAGAGGACAAAACAACTCTACGTTGGATTTTTCATCGCAAAAGAAGTTATTATGGAAGATGTCAGGGCCAACTTCGAATGCAGTTCGGATCACAAACCAGTTACCAGAAAGATGACATCAAGAGTGGACCTTCCCACTATCGATCCAGTGGAAAGATGGCGATGGAAGGGTACAAATTGGACAAACTACACAAGACAACTCAACCAAATCGAGATGAAGAGGGAACTTCAATCTACAGAAGAAGTCGAAAGAAAAATCGAGGAGATAACAAGAAAAATTCAACAAACCATGAAGAACAACATACCTAAATCTATGATAAACAACAAATGACTGGTTATCCCAACCAAACTGCTGAACCTCATAAAGGACAGAAATAAGACCAGAAGAGTATTCCAGAGGACCAGAAGACAGGAATTCAAGGAATACAGAGACACATTATGAGAAGAAATAAGGGTAAGGTTAAGAAGTCTTACTGAAAACCAATGGCACAACAACATCAGAAAAGCAGAAGAAAACAAAGGAAACATATGGAAAATGATGAAAGCCAAGAGAAGAGGACAATAAAAGATGCCATAAATCATAGACAAGGAGGAAACACACTTCGAAACCGAAGGAAAAGTTGATGCAATAGCAAGAAAAATGACAGCTACACATAGGCAGAACCAAGACATGTAGGATACAAGAACAAGAAAAGAAGTCAACAATGAATTTGCCAGGAACAAAAGAAGAAACGAATTTTTAATAAAAGAAGAAGACTACACCAACCCAAGTGAAGTTGCCAAAATCATCAAGAAACTAAAAGGAAGCAGAGCACCAGGGCCAGAACAAATTCACAACATCACCATCAAGGAGCTGGAGCTACCAAAGAAGATAATAGTACAACTGTATTATATCTTCAAATACTGCCTGGAAAAAGGACATTTCCCAAACAACTGGAAACACGCCAAGATAATTCCACTACTAAAACCTAGGAAGGATGGAAGAAGACCAGAAAGCTACAGGCCAATCTCTCTCCTTGAAACAATTGGAAAAGTCCTAGAAAAAAAAATCAACAAAAGACTGATAAAATTTGAAGAAAGAAAAAGAATCAGCCAAGAAGAACAATTCGGATTCAGAAAAGAAAGAAATTTCAAACTACAACTAGCAAGAATTATCAGCGATACAAAGATAAGATACAATACAAAACAAAGAACAGGAATGGCCATACTGGAGATAAAAAAAGCATACGACACGGTTTGGAAAAAGGCAATCATCTTCAAGATGGACAAAGCTGGACTTCCTTATTACTTAATTAATGTTTGTGATATGTATTTATCTCATAGAACTTTTCAAGTTTCAGCTGACCAAAAGATGTCGATGATTCAAGAAATCCATGTAGGGAGAAGATACAATTCATCATATTCACACAGGAACACAACCCACCAGTGCACGAAATAACAGTAGGAGGAAACAGGATCCAAGCAGGAGGTTCAGTCAAATACTTAGGAGCACACCTCGACAGAAGACTTAACTTCCGGTTGCATAAACAAAAAACCAAGGTAAAAGCTAATGCCGCTAAAAAACTAATACTTCCTTATAGTTTCAGGACCAGTCCACTAACGAAGGCCCAGAAGATCCAGTTGCACCAGGCCTACGTTAGATCGGTGATATTGTATGCAGTCCCAGTTTGGAGTTCAATTGCGAAGACCAACTGGAGGAGACTTAAAGCCACAGAAACATCATGCTACAGGATTATAGACGGATCGATATGGGAAGACAGAACATCCAATGCAACTATCAAAAAGAGGGGCTCTAGGACACACCACTGAGGAAGGTGGCTGAGAAAAGGACCAGATCCTTCTTCCACCAGGCTACAAGAAAACTCCATAAGACAAAAACAGGATCCTGAGGATGTACAGACACACCCGCAATCTGATCGACCATCTCATCAGGGCCTAGCCAGATGGTTTCCGAAGAACAGCCAACCAGGAGAGTAGGTACAATGCCACAAAAAGTACCTACAGAAAAAGAAGCCAGGAAACTCAGAACTCCAGGAATCCGAGAGGAAAAACCGTCCACAACCAAAGGTTTTTGGAAAATCATCATATGTGGCATCCACCGGAATCTTTGTCTCAAAGTCTAAAATAATGTTCAGTTGCTATATGATCAAATTGTTCAAGGTGGATTATCCACACTTGACTCCATGTTATTAGCTAATGAAGAAAGAATTACAATGCCAAGTTATTGGTTTCTACAGAAGGAAATTTAGAGATAAAAGATAGCAAAACAACAAGTCGATAATTATTCACATCATCTTTGAATATTTTCTTAAAAATAGGAATATTAAAGCTATCTTTCCAAAGTGATGGAAAAGCTTTCAATAAAAGTGTAAATAAAAAGTATAAGGGTACACAAATAGTGTAAACGGATCTTTTTAGAAAATAACTGGGAACATCATCTGGACCAATGTTTAATGTATCTCTCAGTAACAAAATTCAATTATAAATTTTCAAAAGAGAAATGTGAATGAAGGGTATAACAGTAATATTAACCTGTTAATATGCATGTTCTTCAATATTTAAATCTGTACTACTGTAAATCTTAAAAAAACCACTTGCAAATAAGTTTACAATATCAATTTTTTGCCACATTACCATTGAAAACAAATTTATTAGGTTAATTACTATTAAACTGGGAATAAGCCACAATTAAAGATAAAAATACGTTTATTGACGTTTCAATTTCCACTTCGGAAATCGTTCTCAAAATACAAACAGTAAATTAAACAAATTTTGTTTTTTTGTTACATAGTGAAAAATTCTAATAATTTAATTTTATCTGACTCATTTATATTGACAATTCAGACATACATTATGCATTTTAAAGTAGATGACTTTAAAATGATATTGCCAATATTGTTATTTATTAGGAATACCTTGACCTTTTCGTAATGGATTAACATGATTCCAGAAGCTCTTAGGGTGCAATATAATCGCACAGTCAATCTGAGATATATAAGAATTATGACAGAGCCATGTCAAATCTTTACATCTAGATGGTGGTTCAGAAAATTCAAGATAATTCATCAACACGTGGCATCAGCAAGGTGGACATAATTTATCAGCTTATTTATTATTTCGCGCACTAATATTTAATTTCAACTTTAAAATCACGCACTTTCAGAACAATAACTATTCTCGAGAGACTAAGATAAGACAAACAAATCATTAACACTGTTAATAACAGAAAATTAGCTTACTTTGGCTACATAATGCATAAATACAGACTTTTACAGAGGCAAGATTGAGGGCAAGAGAGGCCTTGGACGCAGACGTAAATCTTTCTAGCTAATTTTAGAAAATGGACTGATCAAACGTACACTGATCTATTTCGAGCTTCAGTGAATAGAATAAGATTGGTCGATGTGGTGACCAACATCATAAGAAGATGGTCACCTTCAGAAGAAGAAGTTTTCTCAAAATTTTTAGGAATATTTTTACTGAAGACTGATTATCTGGTGATAATACATTCCCCTACATTACGTTTTTTTGGAAATCGAGTAAATGTTGATTTATTAGAATTGTCAGAGGTAAATTATTAAAGAAGTTGAGTGGAAACATTTTAGTTTTTATTAAAGAGCATAACTAAGGTAAAAGTTCTGATAGTATACTGAATATCAATTATTCACATCAAAGAAAGGAATAGATAATAATAACTAGAAGAATAATTAGAATTAAAAATCTCGTTTTATGCCAATTTAGTAGAACTACCTAATTTGTAAGCAATTCAGCATTATTTTACCATTTTGTTAAAATATTTTTTCACCTTAAAATATTATTTTACAATATTTCCCAAATCCTACTTTAATTTAAATACCCCTCAACTGCGACTCTTGTTCAAGGGTTCTTTGTCAACTTTATTACTTATTGCCCACAGTATATCTACAAATTGAAAATCCTAACTTACTAAACTTTTAGTCAATTTCTGCTTTTGGAGACCATTGAAAGTTTTTGGTTTTTTAAAAAACGAGCAATACATATTTTCAGTCATAAAACTCAACCTGTTTTCTCTGTAATAGCTGTTCTCTCAAAACTTTCTATCTAAACCCTTCTGATCATCTCAAACTTCGGAAAACAGCACCTACAAACTACTACACTAAAAAAACTCACTACAAAAGCTTTTAAATTTCTTATAGAATAATATATTTTGATTGCGAGTGAATCAATTATAGACTACAATCCCATGGGACGTTTTAGGGGATTAATTGATCCAACATATAAATCAATAATATAATGTGAATATGTAATAACAACTTTAGAAACTTTGTCGCCAATCTATACTTATCGGTAGGGTAATTTGAGGATAGGTGCAGGTTTTAAAATTTCATGCTAACATTTCTAAATGTTAAAGTAGAATCAGGGTTAATTTTTTACTGAATCTTTATTGAGTTTAGAAACATGTATTAAGTAATAAAATTCATTAAAAATAAAATTATAATTCACAAAAAAAATTAAAATAGCAAAAACCATCTCCCCCAGAGTGTTGAGGTGATATGGCATACCAGAAAAAAGTGTTTTAGACAGAATATTACTTTGTTTTGCAGATAACAATACCGAAGTCGTGGCAAAAGTTCACAAACTTGGAGCAGGAATCATGAAATCAGTTGGAACAATGCATGCAATTGATTTTGTGGTTTGGGAATATATTTCGCCACATCTGGTACAAATCTGGTCATCGTCATCCATAGTATCTAAAGAGTCATCCAATGTAGGTGCCTCTAGATCTTCGTCTGAGGATGATTCGTTTTTGAAAGCTGTTTTAGTTCTATTTTTGGTCACTTTTGGCTTCTTCAACACTGGTTTTAATTTAATGTTTTTTTTTCTCCCTTTTCTTGGACACTTCGTTAGTTTTTGCAACTGTTTCATTTTGTTCTTCTTGTACAGAAACATCTTCAGTCTACCAACTGCATCAAAGTTATTGATCATCGTCACAGTTTTGTTGACACTTTAAGAACTGCTTTCTGGGATTTGTTTATTTTTACCTACATCAGAAATGACAGAAACCTTAAGTACAATACTATGTATAAATTACAAGCTCAGTAGTAGTTTAACCTTAACGATCTGAAAAAACATCTATCTAGGAGTTATAACAATTGTGTCTTATGACTTGGTAAACAAAGCAGTATGATGTGTTCAACACAGTATTCTAGCATCTGAACGTTACTGCAGTGTGAAGCATGATTATCAAGCATTAACAAAACTATTCCTGACGGCTTTCTGGGGACTATCTGATCTATAAGCCACTGAAAAAATATCTCACTGTTGACATTGGCTGATCATTCCAACATGTAGACCAAAGATCCCGAAAGCATCCCATCCTAGTACTCTTGTTTTTTATTTTTCCCTTTCAATACACAGGTTGGGAGAAGTGTTCCAGAAATGAACATATTGACACTGAAGAACCAAACCTATGGAGATGCATCCATTCTCAAGTCCTTTGAAGTAAGGCTTGGAATCAAAAGATTTCCAACTCTCATGATGTAGGTAGTAGAGATGACTGTCAAAAAGTGCACCTATTCTTTTGAACCGAGTTCGCTGCCGTGACACGGTGGACCTAGATTGTCTTTTGTCAATAGGCAGGTGCAGGTGCAGAGCAACCGATTGCTTCGAATCTTGTTTTGGAACTCGGACTCGGAATATTTGGATTCGTTCGGCAACGGCCGAGCGGCATAGTCGGAATCGGAACGGAATTTGGAACTCGACTGGGATTAATAACTGAATAGTGAATCTATATTATAGCTTGGCCCTGCTGCTGAACTGGTTCGTTGTATGCTCTAATTCGAGATGGTAAAATTCGGTTGGTATCGGGTCACTCATAGCAGTTAGGGAATGGGCAAGGATATTTGAGCAAAATTGTTTTTTAATTATAATTAGTGTGGTGTCAAATTACACTGCAATGTGTCAAAAAAATAAATAGCTATTAAAAAATAAATTCTTTAATAAAATTATTTTTATATTACAATATTAAGTATAAAAAAAACAAATACGCAAAGAGTACATTGTTTACCGGGTAGGAAAAGCTTAACATTCCTGGACGACTGTGAAGATTGCTAAGTCTCGACTTGCGCCTCGACTTAGCAACACAGAGTCCAGGAATGTGGCTTTTCCTACGAGGTAAACATACTATTTTTCCGCAAATCGTTAAAAATTCGACAGATATTGATTGATTTAAAAAAAAACGCGATAATTTTATTCCCAAATGAATGGTGCTTTGAAATTCCTAACAAAATTACTTGGGTTACTGTGGAAACGTATTGAGGTTGAATTGTCAAATTATGTAGAACACTAACAACTGTACGGAAATATCATTTCCTTACAGTAAGGAAATGACATTTCCTTACAGTAAGGAAGTCCTGACTTTTTCTTCAAGAAATTTTGACAGGAATATCAAAATTTCCTGGCGATTTGCGGAAAATAATATTTATAGGCTAGAATGTCTAAAATTTATTAAGTCACTTGTAGGAAACAAGCAAACTTGTTTCCTACAAGTGAACTTAAAGTGGGATAATTATGTCGATTGGTTTTCCACCAAAGAAGGGAATCTTCGTCTTTATTTAATATATCATCTTCAATATAACGGTGCACTTCATTGATAGCTTTACCGATCCCTGTCCCTACCGGTTGTTTTCTGAGATATTTTGTTATCTAAAGAAGACCAAAGCGAATATTTGCTTCTCGTTGGTTCACTGCTAGTAGTCAATTCTTTTTCCATTTCTGTTTGCGGTGGATTGTACAACGAGATCTGCTGCTATATTTGTCACTTTTTTCTTTATCTGATCTGCAGCTGCAGCGCTTTGTAATGGTAGAAGCTTAAAGCGTGGATCTAAAAACGTATTGGCAGCCAGCGCAACATTAAATTCAATATTAGTGAATCATGTTTGGAGTCCATTTTTTAGTTTACCAATAACTTGGTTTGATAAATCTGATTTCAGTTCGCCAGAAGTAATCATTTTCTCCATTACATTTAATAGACCTGCAGTAAATACAATTACTAATGATGCCGATATGTATTTATCCCCACTAACTGATAAAGTTACAGTTTCAAAAGGGCGTAAAATGTCTACCAAATTTTTTATCAAGTCCCATTTTTCTAACGTTATTATAGGTAACGAAATGTTTAAAAGAGCAATTGTCGATCGTATTGCCTTCTCCAATTCCACAAATCCATGCACCTGCACCTGCAAAAATGAACCGAATCTGCAGTCGGAATCGGAGTTATTGCACCTGATCCCTTGATGGAACTGACTTTGTCATCTCTAGTAGGTAGCGAGAACAAGGCTCCCTCAAGAAGAAAAACGCCTTCTGCGTTACAATAGGCTATAACGGTGCTGGTTTCTTCCTTTTCACCAGTGCTGATGTTTGCAATGTTTTTAGATCCTTTCTTAACAACAACATGTCCTGGCCTACTATTCAGTTGTAAACCTGTCTTATCCATATTGTAGATGTGTCTAGTTTTATTCACAAGATTGTTCTCGGTTAGAGTATTTTCTAGCCGATAAAAGTAAGTCTCAACGTCTTTTTTGTTCATACCCAAGGATCGATTAATAGACACACCTTCTCGTTTTCTCACTGAAAGCCTTGAGTTTCTCTGCAGAAATAACTGTAGCCATAGAAAAACCAGTTAATTTCAACTCCTTACTAAGATAATGTCTAATGCCCAGCTGTTCGGCCAATTGAAAAGCCATACTTCGCACATCGGTTCAAATAGGAGACAATCCGTTTTTTAAAAGTTTTAAGATATTTTCGACCAACTTTTTGTCACCAGTTACGACTAACGTGGAGGAGGGTCCAAGAGGGTCTAATCCAACAATTAGAGCAACTTTTTGACCATAGCCTAGAGGAGAATCATTTTTTCATTTTTGGAAAGCTTCTTTTTCACAAATTTAAATAAAGTAAAAAATAATTGTCATAGGACAATTTGAGACGAAGTTAGTCCCTTTTTATTAAAATCACAGATTAAAAAAAACACTTTAAAGTTTTAGAGTGCCAAATTCGAAAAAGATTCCCTTTCAACGAAATCCTCCACAAAGCTTCAAATTGTGGTCCTCGAAAAAAGTTTGTGGGAAATAAAGGTTTTCTTTATTATTTTGTAGGCCATATTATTACTATGCTGCAGGCCATCTTATTTATTTATGATTATTATTAAAAGTACAATTTTTTTCAGTGTACACACCTCTTATGTTTTCCAACTTCAGCCAGCAGCATTGACAAACTTTTAATCACAAATAGTTCCGACCACTGAAAGCCTTTTAAAAACTCTTCCGGATCTCTGCACCTGAGCACCGACACTAACAAGCTTATTTTGCATTTCTGTTGGGGCCCGGTTTGTATCAGGGGCATATCACGCAACAGATTGCTTTTGATGGAATATTCTATAAATGTACCTACTTCAACCGTCTAATACGAGTTTCGCGACGGGGGGACTGATGACGTAAAATTTGAGAACTTTTTATTTATTATGTTTTTATTTATCTAACTACATAAAAATGCTTAAAAATATACAAACTTATTAGTTTATTGACGCTTTCCTCTTTCTATTGAGAAATTTTTCCATAGGAACAATATTGCCACATATCTTAATGTTTTCTTATGAGTAAATTATATACAATTTGTACAAAAGTTTTCAGTAAGCGATTAATACCACCATTAGATGCACTTCTTGCATAATGCAGAATTACCAGCTCCACCTAGACTTAAATCTAGAGGACGTAGATGAAACTTGTATAGAATACTAAGAAAATTAGATGTCCTGCAGAAATATGGTCAAAATGACTCTTGAATCCGCAAGTATTGTTTAATGTGGCTCTTGAAGAAATCATGGCAAGGTCACCATTTAATTCATGTGAAATATTTAACAGAATGACCAAATATCCAGTTTAGACAGATGGTACAGGAAAACTTGCAAAATCCTACTACTATACTTAAAAATGTCCTATAAGGCTATAGAATGCAATACCGTAGAGGCAGAACTGTAAGTTTCCAGAGAAAAAAAGTTATGCTCATGTCAAGGTACCAGGTGGAACCATAAGATCAAGAAGTTGCCACAAATAGTCTTAGCTATGACAGAGTGACAAGGTTTAGATATATCGGTTCAGTAAATTGCAGTAATGAAATTCAGTACATAATGACAACTGCTCATCATTCCTCACCCTCTTGCTGGAAGGCGGTTCTGCTTGCCATCTAGTACCGAGAAATGTTTCGAACATTTGGACAACCATGCTTCATTAAATACGAAAAAAAAAAGACATTGTCACTGACATAAAGAAAAGGCAGAAAAAGTAACTGGTCACGTAAAGTGGGCAGATGAGGAGAGAACCATCAATTAAGTGTTCCTAAGTGGTCCGAGAAAAAGGAGTCGAGCAAGACCGACTTAGATGAATAGAGAACTTGTAGAATGACCCAAGGAAATTTGGAATTCAACAGTGACGGTAGAAAGGCAACAATAACCAAGAATGAAGAGATGTATGTGTTTAGACAAACACCACTTATTATCATATGTTCGTCCCAAATAAGTTTGTAATCATGATTTCTGTGTACTGGTATACAATTGGTTGCAGAAAATCACCTCATTTCATGTTTATGAGAGCATTTAAGTCGAACCGCGGCGAATTAGATTGTAACATCATTGGAAATATTAGACATGGCAGATCAAGCATGTGTTAATTTGAGTGTAGCCACAGAAAAACAAAAGTCTCTAAAAAGAAAAATTAGGCTTAGTGAGTGGAAGGACAATAAAAGAAAAACCCTACGATACACCGGGAACCAATATGTTTCCAAAAAAAGTAATATTTTTTCAACATTAAAAAAGGTTCATAATATTGGATTCTTTAAGTGTCCAATCTTCAACCCCATACAAAAGGGTAGAGAAAATATAACATCGAAGCATTCTTATTGATATCGTCATTACAAAAAAATTTTCTTAATCTATTAAAAGCTGACCGTGCAATTTTAATGCGGCATCTTATTTCTTTTGTCTGATCAGTATCTTCTGTGATCCATGCTCCAAGGTATTTGTACGAAGATATTTGTTCAATTTCTGTATTATCTAGTACTAGCTTAACTTTGATGTTTTGTGCTTTTGTAAATACTGTGAACTTGGTTTTCTTCAAATTTATTTTTAGTCCATAATCGTTGCAAGATATATTTAGTTGTTCAGCAAGGTGTTGCAGTTCTTCTAGTGTTCCTACTAGAAGGACGGTGTCGTCAGCATATCTTATGTTATTAAGTAGCTCACCGTTTATTATAAGGCCCTCACTGACCTCGGTAAGCGCTAATTCTGAGATGGCTTTACTGTATACGCTGCTTCACTTTTTACATAAGAGTCAATGCGCCCTTACAAGTTTCCACAATTATACAAATTTCATAATATTGAATAAAATCACACAATTTCTGTTACATAAAATGAACCGATATTCATATGGCCCACACAAATGTTTAGTAAGTATCTGGAGTTCCATAGATTCAATATATCACTTTGATGTTACTGTGTGAAATAAAATTGAAACAATCTTTTTGAAAATTCATTTTCGTGAATAATTCTACGTTTAAAAACAAATTACGGACACATATACACGAACTCCGAAAGAAACACATGCCAAAGTAACAGCTGTTCTTCATTATTTCCAATACAAGCCGAAACCAATACATCTTAAAATAACGACCTACTAAGGCACAAAAGTGTCAAGGCCGCATTCAAAAATATGTATTTTTACACAATTAGCAGCTAGGTAGGCAGATCCCACTGGCTTTGTGTCTTTGAATGAGTGCCAATTGTAGAACCGATTCAAGTGGTTTATCTCGAAAAATTTACAAAGCATTAAACGGGAATGAATAGAACTGGAGAAAATTAAAGAATTTTAAATGACTCGAGAGGTTTTCTAGGACAGTCGTTAAAATGGCACAAAAGATCTAAATGAGGATATTTATTATTTCTTTTGTTGTTGTTAAGGGCCTGATATTTTTCTTGCCTTTTTCGTTATTGTATTCTCGAGGACTTTCTGACTTACAAATAAGGTTGGGCATCTTTACACCTAACATTACTTCTGAATTAGTTCTCATAAAATATTAGTTAGCTGTTATAAGTAGGGCTGTAATTATTGTGCAAGTTATAGTAGCGAAAATATAAGCAAATATTTAGCAATCGAACTCAAGGAAGGAGACACTAAGAAATTATTTATAAAAAAGGTTTTAAAATGTTTTGAGAATAAGCCCTAAATTGTAAAACAAGTTCTATAAGTAGTCTTATTTAAAGGTTCTATTTAACGGATTTCCCATTTCCATTGTTTGATAATATTACATATTGTTCTGAAGCTATTTTCTTGTGGCATCTTAGTTATTGCTAAATGTTTATGCTTAAATTTACTATTTTTATTGGGAATAAACCACAATTTTACTTTAAAATAAATTTATTTTCACGTTTCGAGTTCCACTTGGCAAATCGTTTTTAAAATACAAAACATTAAAAAACTACAAACATTTTATTTAAAAAATCCTTTATAACAGGTATATTAATATAAAAACCATATCGGGCTATACAGGTAACTACAGAACAAAAGTTAAATGAGTACATATACGTAGGTGAAAGTAACCAAAAAAAATCTGAATGGACAGAAGTAGATAGAAGAAAAAAAAAAGAAAGCATTTAGTTGTGGGAAAAAACACTGAAATGACATTATGGAAATGGAATGGAAAAGAAATCCAGGGAGTACATAAGTTGATAGACCTACATGTATACAGGGTCGATCCCGATATGACTGCGGAGAATATGAGGGAACTTATGAAGACTACATTTCCCAAGTAGAGGTAGAATCCCTAAAATCAAAGCATCCTGATATTTACAGTTCATTTAAAGTTACAATTTTTAATAACAATTTTAAAGAAGCTATGTCTGCTAAAATATGGCCATGTGGAGCTCACGTACAACGTTTTTTTCACGTAACACCCAGAAAGCCGCAAGAGATGTAGATAAAAATGTACGAATAGAATCAGCGGTAGTGCAAAAGAATATAGGAAACACCTGTTTTTGTGAAAGTGATATGATAAGTTCTGATAAACAAAAGTTGGTAGTAAATCCTGACCAAACCAGTTTGGTAAGCATTTTTCATATAAATACACAAAGTTTATTAAATAAAATTGATCAACTTAACATTTTTTTAAAAGATAAAAACTTACAATATTTTGTGCTTTTCTGAACATTGGCTTAGAGAATCTAAATTAACAACAGTGATAATTGACAGATACTTTTTATCAACTTGTTACTGTAGAAAAAGTAGAGAACATGGGGGTGTTGCTATTTTCTGCGATGGCAAAATATCTACACGTCCAGTTTCTTTGAATGATATATCTTGTGAATATGAAGGTGAATTTTGTGGTTTGGAAATTATAGATATAAAAACTATTCTAGTATAGAACAGGTAACGCAGATTTCCAAATTTTCTTAGGCCTATTTGAAAAATTATTAATATTCTGTTCTAATATTTATGTTCAAACAATTATAATTGGGGATTTCAATATTGATTTCAAAGGCACTTCAAACGAATTAAAATATTTTTCCGATCTAATTTCTTCTTTTGGTTTATCTATGAAGATTGATGAATTTACAAGAATCACTGCTACATCAGCAAGTTGTTTAGATAATATTTTAACAAATATAGATAATGAAATAGTTGGGTGTGGTGTTGTAGACCCATGTCTTGCTGATCATTGTGCTCAATTCCTGAATTTAAAAATAAAATCTGATCAAATTGACAATGATAGGATATTCAGAAGACACATAACATGTAAAGGCGCCCAAATGTTAAAACAATCACTAAAATCTGTGGATTGGTCGTTAATAAACAATTCAATAACAGCAACGGGATTAGCTTTTAGAGTTTATAATTGACACATATGTAAAATTAACTGAAGTTTGCTTTCCAGTAAAAAAGTCAAGAATTCATTTTGAGGCACCTGTTTCTTGGTTTGACGATGAACTAAGGAAAATGCGAGTAAACCTTTCGAAGATAAAAATTACTGCTAACCTTACTAGTGATTACACTCTGTAAAATCAATTCAAAAAACAATATCAATTAACAATATCAATAAAGAAAAAACTGGTATATGAGCAGTTTTTCTTAAAATCTGATAATATATCTAGAGATTGGAAAGTCATAAATTATCATAGGAATAAAACTCAAAATAAAAAAGTAACTTCATGTAATATTTCATCAAACGAGTTTAATAATTACTTTACTTCGATAGCGGGAAATATATTGAACTCGTTGGATGAGACAGATGAAAATGATGCCATGAATTGTTTGGAGGGAATATACTCCCCTTGCCACTCGTTGTTTTAAACACCTGTTAGTGATACTGGAGTTAGGAATACATTATACAGCTTGAAAAACTCAAAATGCACTGATTTTTACTTCTTAAACAAACAATTAGTGATAGAAACAAATTAGTGATATTATTATTGATAAACTGGTCATACTTTATAATCTTTGCCTTATCGAAGGAATCTTTCACGATGTATTAAAAGTAACAAAAGTGTTACCGCTACTGAAAAAGGGATCTTAAGAAGAAATTGAAAATTATCGCCCTATTTCTATTATTCCCATTCTTGGTAAAATTCTTGAAAGTATTTTGAGTAACCGTTTAATAAAGTACATAGAAAAGTACAAAATACTTCATTGTAATCAATATGGTTTCAGAAAAAAATGCAGCACTACTCAAGCAATTCAGGAAATTGTAAGGGAAGTAGTTGATGGCCTAGAGAGAGGTCACTTCGTGTCTTTAACATTATGTAACTTATCTAATGCTTTTTATTGTGTCTCACACACTTTACTTTTAGACAAAATGCACAAATATGGCATAAGGGGAAATGCTCTTAATTTATTTCGATCGTATTTAATAAAGAGAAAACAGGCCGTTTTTTTAAATAATAATTACTCCAATTTTCACAATGTTGAACATGGAGTTCCCCAAGGGTCTATATTAGGACCTACATTTTTTCTTCTATATCTCAACGATATATTTCATTATACCCACCCTTTAAGGTGTATATGTTTTGCAGATGATACAACCGTTATTAGTACCGACCAGAATCAATATAATTTAAATAACAAAATAGGAAACGATGTGCTTAAAATTAAAAACTGGTTTACACATAATAAACTAAAACTAAACGAGGATAAAAAAATAAAATATAGTTTTCAGTTCAGATCGAAGACACATTTTTGGATATAGCATCAAATTGTTAGGGATTTTTATGGATGACAACTTAGACTGGGGCATCCATATAGACAACTTAAGTTCTAAACTCGCCAGTACAATATTTGTAATGCGTAACCTGGTTTATTTGGTACCTAAAAGTACCCTTAAATTGTGTTACTTTTCATTGTTTCATAGTCATATACAATATGAAATAGCTGTTTGGGGCAACTCTAGTCATGCCGACAGAATATTTAAATTACAAAAGAAGGTGGTGAGGATACTTGCTGGAGCGGATTTAAGGGATCATTGTAAACCATTATTTTTGAACATGGGTATTATGCCTCTACCTTCGCTTTATATGTATGCTACACTGTTGGAAATTCACGATAATAAAAATAAGTTTACTATAAACTCCCAATTACATGATCATCTAACAAGATCGAGGGATTTAATTAGGTCACAACGATTCAGACTATCAAAGAACACAAAGAATTCAATTGATATTTACTTGTATAACTATCGGCCTAACGAAAAAAAAATTCTGTCTCCACCGCTGTTTAAAAATAGGATCAGAAAGCATTTTTTAACATATTGTTTTTACTCAAAGACAGAATACCTCAATACACCTTTGTAACGTGTACCCAGTTTGGTCAGAATACTGTCGATTTACTATCTACATATCACATTGTATTATTGCTATTAAAATGTACTAAGTTTTATGTATTAGTTTATTTAGTCATCGATTCGGGAATATTCTTAATTATTTGTACATTTTTGTTACTTCCATATTTCAAAGATTTTTTATGTGACAGTTTAGGTTTGTTTTTTTTTTAGTCACAGATTTTTTTATCTTTAAATTTTAATTTTAATCCTTCTGCTAATACTTACATATGTATATTACTTTACATTACATTACTTTACAATTTTACATTATTATATCTTTTATTGTATTTTTTATACGGACTTCAAACTTTATGTAAAGTGGTCAATAAACGTTCTATCTATCTATCTATCTATCTATCTATCTATCTATCTATCTATCACATAACGTTTTCGGAATGGCTATTCTATTATCAGTGCTGTTCCTAACCCTTAACTGTGACCATGCGTCTCACAGACTCCGCACGTTTATTAACGCGTCTGCTTTTCTCGCGTAACTGTAATACGTAGCAAACTGTAATTTGGTGTACCTTCCTAGCTTTTAGAGAGTATATTCGAACGTGTTAATGAGAGGTACCTCGCTCGTCCCGTTTTTTCAAAATGTTTACGTCGCGGAGTCTACTAGACACAAGGTCACCATTAGTGTTATTTTAATATGGATAGTTCTCGTACAGCTGTAAGAGTATTAGACGACGGTTTCGAAAAAGCGTGTACAAAATGGTATATGAGGCGAACAGTGACATTAGTGATGATGTCAAAGTAGGATATTATATAGAAAGTAATCATTTTATCGACAGTCAACAAGAACAAAGTGAAAATGAACAGCAACAAGACTCAGAAATGATATTTGGCGAAGATGAAGAAGAGTGTGTCAATTCCAGCAATTATTATTATGGAAAGAATAGGTATAAGTGGAGTAAAAAAGGGCCAACTAGAAAAGTCCGTACCCCTGGTAACAATATTGTTGTACTCTTATCAATTTGTTCAAAAGTAGAAAAGTCAACGAGTCCCGTTTATTATTTTAAAAAATTGTTTTCAGCAGATATGTATAGTATTGTGGTTAAGAAAACTAACGAAAAACTCATAACTTTTCGGGCAAAATATCAACAATATAAAAAAGACAAATCCGAGTTGGCTGATACTGATGAAATAGAATTGAAAGCTTTCTTGGGACTGCTTCTTTATACTTCTATTTATAAGTTAAATCATCGGGAAATCCTCCTTCTGTGAAAAAAAAAGTTAAAAAAAATTACGTTTATGTACACAAAATGATTTAACAATAAATAGCACTTTTTAAGCTTATAAACATTTACAATAACTCCGTACTATTTAGTTTAAATTAAATGACAATAAAATATTCGGAAGGCTGGTTAAAAAACACAACTTTAAAAAAAAAGAAAAAGTTCCTGCGACCATTAGGAGCCGAGTTAGTCCTTTTAAAAAAAAAATCACTGTTACGTCAATTAACAACATTAAGGGCTGAAATTAACCAATCTTTTAGAAGAAAAGTCAAAGTTTTTAACAAAATATTCAGCAAACAAAATAATTGAAAATTGATTAAACAGGAGTGTTGTAAACCAAGAGTACTTTGCGTTCCGACTCAAATGGAAGGAGTGGGGATTGCCGATTGCACTCAAGCCGCGCTCTAAAAAAAGTCGAGCGCACGTCGGCTGTTAGGCCGTTTAAGTTACAACTCATTTTCCTGCGACTATACAACCGGTTTGTTGTATTCAAATATTTAGTGTTTTGTTTTATTTAATAATTGTTACAAATAATTATTGGTAGTAAAATTCATCTGAATATTAAAAAAAACTACGTGTTGTGATATATATTAATATAAACACATGGTTGTACCACGTTGTCTGAATAATATACGGTTAACTTTGAATATAATATTATTTTACTATTATAATGTACTAATATTTATGAAATTATTAATGAAGAAGAAAACGATACAACAGATGAACAAGAGATAATTGATAAAATGTATTTAACTGGGTTTGATGAGAATAGCGACAATGAAAATGAAATGATTTATGAAAGTTATAATACAAGTGAAATTGAAGATGAAAGTAAAGATGAATGTTTACATAGTAGTAGCAGTGACGATATAGAAATTAAGTGTAGAAAATTACAGTAAATTAAATTATTTTAAAAAATCACTACACAAAATTTCAACTTCTGTAATAACATAAAATTAATTTATTATTTCATTAATAAATTTTTAGTAAACATTATTCAAAATGTTCATTTACTTAATATAATTAACATTTATTTAATATAATCATATTTGAAATAAATAAATAGAAAAATAACAATAAAAAGACGACTTAAGAAAAAGTTTGTACATTCCGTAGTCATTAGCTGCTTTGTTTTGAATAATTTTGCAATAAAAGTACGTTAAATGTTATTATTTTACCGTTGTACCCCAGTTTAAAAAAAAAAAAGAACAAATTTGGTCCACTAGAACCCGAGATATGTCATTTTTTTCCAAGCACTCTATTTTGAAACTGTGCGCTCGACTTTTTTGGAGAGCGCGGATTTGTGCAATCGGCAATCCCCACTCCTTCCATTCTAGTCGGAACGCAAAGTACTCTTTGTTTACAACACTCCTGTTTAAACAATTTTCAATTATTTTTTTTTGCTAAACATTTTGTGAATAACTTTGACTTTTCTTCTAAAAGATTGGTTAATTTCAGCCCTTAATGTTGTTAATTGACGTAACAGTGATTTTTTAAAACAAAAGGACTAACTCGGCTCCTAATGGTCGCAAGACCTTTTTTTTTTTTTTTAAGTTGTGTTTTCTAACCCGCCTTCCGAATATTTTATTGCCATTTAATTTAAACTAAATAGTACGGAGTTATTGTAAATGTTTATATACTTAAAAAGTGCTATTTATTAATAAATCATTTTGTGTACATAAACGTAATTTTTTTTAACATTTTTTTCCACAGGATATTAATATATGTCTCATCGAAGAAAATAAGCCCCGGATTATTAAGATCCATTCAGTCAAATTATCTGGACCGGCCTTAGAAATTTGTGCATTTTTCAAAAAATCTTATAAACAAATTAAATTGTGCAAAAACTATATAACGGATCTAGCCTATCTTTCGCATACACTTTTAACACGATGAGATCTTTAAGTTTAGATACATTTAAATAAATTTTATTGATTACTAAAAAAGTTATTAACAATAATCAAAAACAGCCGTTTTGCTTGGTTATTATGCAATAACTTTTTTGTTTATTAACCGATTTTAATTTAGTATATCTTATTTTGTGTATTTTTTCTTTCTCAACAACTCGTCTGTGGACGTCAAATCTCTAAATAGACAAGTTTATAAGTTATGAGCAAAATAATGATATTGACGTCTTAATTGTTTATTTAAAAATAGTTCCACTAAAAAATTCATGAATCCCTAGATGAGAGTCTTTTTGTAATATCTCATACTACTTATTTCAACTGTCAAACCCGTCTATACACTTGTGACGAAAAAACGCTTATTTTCTACTAACTTGACTCGTCTAATGCACATATACTCAGAAGGTAAGCTGATATTCACTTGCCTAAGATAATAAAAGGAAGATTGAGAAAACTGGCTGGTGCATCAGAGCTCAATTTACAACCCGAGCCAGAAAAAACAGTAGCTACAGGTCGTTGTGTAATGTGCGACTGGAAAAAAAATCAAAAAACTAGATTCTCCTGTAGCAACTATAAAGTATCTATGTGCCTAAGCTTGATGGGTATTTGCGCAAAGGTTAAAAACACAGATCAAATGGCCTAGTTTTATTTTTTTCCAATTATGCATTATTGACATGTTAAATTGCTAATCATTTTAATTTTTGAACAATAATTTATTATATATATATATATATATATATATATATATATATATATATATATATATATATTATATATATATATATTAAAATAACTTATTATTATCAAATACATAATCTTCACACATACTTTTAAGAAATAATCTTAAATCTATCTTTCCAAGAATCAACAAAACCAAAAAAATGTTACAATTGCTCCATTCATAAAGTTCCGGTGAGGTTCAGCCAAAGCAATTAACACTACGGCACCAAAGGAACTATTAGAGATAAGATTATCCCTCCCACGTGGTAGTACTTTTATAACGAACTATTTGCTAAAATAGAGAAACCTATTCAAACTGTCCATTGTCGTCTTTGTGAGAGGTAAACAGGTGCTAATGCCATTTGAAAAATTTGAGCCTTTTGACAAGACAATGAAACATTTAAAGAAGATTTTAAATAGTTAAGTTAATCGCCTTATGGCTTTATTCAATTCCTTGACAGCTAAATGGGAACATAATCTAGACAAGAAGTACTTTCTGTTATAGAAATTATATTTTTGGGTGGCAAATGTTAAGCGTGTATCCTGAATTCTTTATTATTATTTTAAATGTCGCAGATGTCATAAGAAGAAAATGAGAAATATTAGTAACCGAAAAAAATCATATAAACTCAAATAAAATATTTTTAAAATTTTTTTTAAAAGAATACAAAAATTATGAATTAAATTTCTTATGTTCATTTTTAAAATCTACAACGTCAACTACACAGTGAACACCCAACAAGAGAAGAAGTGTCAAATGCAATCCTAAAACTCAAAGACAATAAATGGGAGCTTATCGCCTATGCCTTGCCTAGTTCCGTATCTCAAGTGTGAGTTCGTCGTGTCTGACTGAACTCTTAGCTAATAGCAAATAAAACAAATTTTAAACAAACATATTTATTAAATAAATAAGAAACAATAATTAACACGGCCAAAGCTTAACAATAAACTAGTGAGGATGATACTTATGGTTTCGATGGGATGCTTGTGTGTCCTCCCAATTAAATGTTGTGTACTGTGGAGAGCTGCAGTTACATGTGGATGTAGGTCTTGATTAAGTGGTTAAGTTCTGAAATGGTTAATAAAATTTTCAAAATGGTCAATAGACTCTTCAGTATATTCGATATGGTCAATAAAGCCGCCAATAAACTAAAATATCAGAAAAACAGCTTGCATTAGAGACACAACAAAAAGGGTTTAATTTCTTTGCCATTTTACAAAATTACAATTAAACTAATAGCGTACGGCAATGATAAAATAAAATATAATTATTAATATTTAGGTAAATTTTGATAACAAGTCCTACATGCATATATAATCGAGAATAAATCATAATCAATAAAACGTGCTTTCGAAAGGAGTAAGGTTATAAATATTGTTTAATGCTGTCAGAATTATAGAATAAAAATTACGATGAAAGTACTTACCCCAAGAAAATTTTGTAGACCATAAAATGAATATTATAATAATGTTTGCCTTCTATAAATTTTAAAAAGAGGCAAAAAAAAATCTCACCATTAAAGGTGATTGACATAAAATAGGAAGGGACTGAATGAAATTAGCACAGATGTCATAGGATGTAATTAGCTTTTCTGTCAACACAGAACAGAATATTTAGTCTACTGAACAGAAAGAGAGAGAGCGAATATTTATTCTCAGGGACAGAAAGAGAGAGACAAGAAAGACAGAGGGAGAAAGAGAGGGCGCCAAATAGTTTTTAAATAAAAAAACGGTAAAAAGAGAAATGAAGGTAAAGGAATTAATAAACTAATAAAGAAATTAAAATATAATTAATAAAATATAAATTAATAGAGGTGTGACGTTTATAACGTTACAAACTAATTGCCATATACTGCAATTATTTGTGTTATATCAGTTCTATTTTACGAAATGAAGACTCGTACGCTTTCTCTATAATCGATGGAGAAAATGGATGTATTTGGAAACTAGTACTTATGATTTTTTTAAGAAATTATTGAAATTCTAGTAAAGATTTCTATCGAAATCTAGTAAATAACATATTTGATAAGCAATCTATTAACTACTTTTGCCAATATAGTGAAATGTCACCGATGCAAAAATGCGTTAAACCTTTTTATTGTGTATAGCCGTTCAAGTGGCATCCCCAGCGATATGGATTCATCCCCCGCGCACTGGCTTTTCGGAAAGATTAAAAGCTTTCATGTCGATTAACTGACAGTGACACTACATACCGCAAACGAGGATTAACCCAACGAGGATCATTGTCGTAAAGTAAAATTACAATCATTATAGTGTCAACCATAAACATTATTTCGAAACCATCAGGGTATTAGCTTCAGCCAATTTTCCATTAGTGCGCTGGTAGTAGCAGTTAAAAGTGTTTAGCCTTGACGTTTGTGCGACTTCTTGATCGTTAGATATGTGGATTAGATAATCGAGATATTTACATGACGATAGAGAATACGGTTCGTTACCGTTTCGATAGGATAGATTTGGCAATTTCCAGGATATACCAAATTTAGAGGATTCATTTACCTTCAGATACTGTTTCAATATTAACCCTGGAATATCACACCTATTTTTTTTTGACATACACCTCACATATGGGTATCAGATACCCATTGATTTTTTTGTGAAGAAATAAATAAAAAAGTAAATATTTTATGATTTGCAGGGACTGTCTAGTCACTATTGAATACACAAGAATCATTAAATCAATCATTTTATTTTCTCTCTCTTAATTGTAGTAATACAAAAGAAAAAAATATTAAAAATGTTTAAAAATATTTAACAAACATTTTCTAAAAAACCAGAAACCTGATTTAAAATATTTTACCTTAATATAACAACAAAATGGTCTTTCTAACTAAAATCTAACACCGTTTGATTATAAAACTCATAGTCATTCTTAGCCAGGTATTTCAATTTTACTCATTTTGGTGACTGCATTCACAACACAGTTTAGCTCTATGCTCCATGCAGTATGCTTTATGGCAAGCCGAGCATGCATGCTTCGTTTTTCTATCTTTTCCTTTGCAGAGATAACACCTAGTTTGCTTCACTAAACTTGTGGGATGTTGTGTTGGAAGGTCTTCAACTTGGAGAATGCCACAAATTGATTGCCTGAGTGATTTCGGTGAAGAAGGTATTTGAAGTAGTCTCTCTCGCATTAGTGGTTCAATTAAAGCCATTCCCAAAGACTTCAGAAAAGATTTGCTATTATTAGATGCAGTTTCTTTCCAATGGGTATTTGCGAGAGAAGATAGCACCATCGCATTTATGCCACTTGCATCAAGCATGTTAAAAAAAATTCTTAGTGGCCACCGTCTGCATTTTCGTGATTTAGCATAAAAATGGCATAATTGATCGAACGTATCTGTACCTCCTTTTGATTCATTATAGGTGTGTATAAGGTTTGGTTTTCCTGTATCAGCATTTAATGAATTACCATGATGTAATGTTGACAGCAAGAGAACCACTTTTTTGGGATTTGGAGTGTATGAGATGATAGTTTTATTTTCGTCGAATGCAAATAATGATGTACCTACTTCTTTTTTACTGAGAAAAGACGGTGGAATTTCTCGTTTATTTTTTCTTAGTGTACCCAAGATAGTTAGTTTGAATTGTCTCATCATTTTATCAGCAAAAGGTATGAAGTAGACCAATTATCTACTGTTATATTTCTGTTGGTTCCATGTATTGGTTCCGACAATTTCCGAACGTAAAAAGCTGGTACTGACTCCTTATCCTGTGTTTGGACTTTTCCAATATATGAAATGCCGTAACCATATAAAATGTTTTAGAGTCATTCATCATCATTATCTTTATTCCATATTTGTCGGGCTTACTACTCATATAGATTTTAAATGGGAATTTCCCCCTGAATCCTACGAGCTGTTCATCGATAGTACAATGCTGAAAAATGGTGTAGTATGATGTACAGTTGCTTATAAAGATTTCCCATAATTCGCGTATGGATGCAAATTTATGCGCTGCGTTTCTTGTTGCTCTTGTATTTTTATCATCAAACCTTAGGCGTACAGCTAGAAATGCAAACCTCTGCTGCGACATCGCAGCACGAAATATTTCATTTCTAAATTGTAGGGACCAAAGTTCATCAACACTAGAGTTAGAAACACGTAATGCACCAGATATGAACAATAACCCAATGAAGGCTTTAACTTCTAGTTTATTTGTCAATTTGGTGTAACTTTGCGCTGTGATACTTTCACGTTTGTGAATAGTTTCTTCATTTGTAAAAAGAACGATAATATCTAACATTTCTTCATTAAATAGTAAGTTCCAGGCTTCTTCAGGAGACTGAAGTATTCTGGCATTTCCTTTTCCGCCCGGTAAACGTATAACAAGATTTGCGGCTGTTGTACGACCACGCCTTGAGGGCTGTTCTGTAGACCAACGATGCCCGTTTTTTCCAAGTAAACTTGCAACATTTCTCACTGGTTCATGATCTCTTTCACTATCACTTTGTTCACTTTCATCGGTACCAAAGGTATTTTCACCATCATCCTCGTTGTTTTCATTATCAAATAAATGTTCAGCTTCCCTTTCCAGTTCAGCTTGGGTCAACGGACGACGTTTTTCCCAGTTTTCTTTCCAGCCACATGAAGCCATTTCACTAAAAAATAATTATAAGAAAAATTAATAAATTATCGGAAACCTCACACATGGGTGTTACATACCCTAGCGCTTATTCAATAAATTCTCGTGATCGGAAATGTCGCTCAAACGAGACAGCAACTACAAACTTGTCCTTGGCAGACTACAGACTGAATTTACATGAAGCGGTATTAACATTGAAATGCGATTCGCGTATTCTACATTCAGTTAAGTGTCTCGATGGGTATCTCACACCCAAGTATGAGGTTCCAGAGTTAATGGGATAACTACGTTTACTTTTTCTATCAATTACAAAAGACCTAGACCTTTTGATGATATAAAATTTGATCTTCTTATGATATAAAAAATGCTTCTATGATATAAAATATTTTTTTGTAGTTCAATGGTAAGTAAGTAAAATATGTTGCCGTCAAGGAGTCTAGAATTAAGTTGTGGTTATAAAGGTATAAGGAATTGTATTTATTCTTGGAACTCTTGGAAAACTTGGTATGGTTGAATTTTTTTTTGATTGGTTGAAAAATATTGATGGAAGGGGAGAACGAGCCGAACATCTAGAATGAATGAGTAGATTTTGGCAGTTTGTGTTTGTTCAATCGAAAGGAGAAGTCCAGTTTTGAAGACCGCGTGTTGGAAAAGTATCGCAGGTTGTGTTAAAAACTACAAGTACTATTAGCAGAATAGTGGAACGGGTGATAGACCAAGTAGAGAGGTTCTTTTAAAAACTGCTTGGAGTCTGATGTGTCCAGTTGTGAAAGTAACGAGAAAAAATTTTGTTTGAATTTGTGGCACCGAATCGATAAAAGAGATGCTTGGTTTATAAAAAGTAGAAGTGGTTAAAAAAAAAGAAAACGATGAGAATTGCATCAGGAGAAGATAGAAACGAGCACTTTGGGAAGCAGTGAACAAGAAGGGGAGCAAAATTCACAGAGTAGCAGAAACAAATTGTTGGGGAACGTGGACGAGTTCTTTTGGTTACAACACAATCCAGGAAGGAAAATTTTTACGTGTGCAGACATTGTCGATTTATCAGCAAAGGTCAGTCGTTTGCCGGTTGGTCAAAATTAATTGTCTGTATGTGTGTATAAATTTGCATTTGATAAATTTTTATTGACAATTTATTCAATTGGGTGAAGTAAATTGAGTTTTAGGCTTAACTCGCAACATATTACTCGAATTTCATATTTGGCTGCGATAAAAGTTTAACAAGAAAATACCATTGCTATAAAGCTAACCATAGGAACACCTGAAGGAAAAAGAAGCAAAGGCCGACCGCGAATTAGGTGGTTAGATGGAGTAGAAACTGACTTACGAATATTAAAAATCAGAAGATGGCAACATGTTGCCAAAAACCGAAGAGAATGGCGACGAATCTTAGAGCAGGCCAAGATCCACAGAGCATTGTCGAGCCAAAGATGATGATGAAAAGTTTAACAATGTGTCGATTACCAGAAGCAAAAGTAAAGAGAATTAGGTAGCAATATATATGGAAATAGAAAAACAGGAACAGCCAGGAATAGAAAAAATGATACAAAAAATGATGCAAATGATACAAGTACAATAAAAAAATGGAAGCGAACCAAGATGAAACAAAACAGGCAATGTAAGCAAATCAACGAGAAATAAAGCAAATAATAGAAGAAAATCAATGGGAAACAAAACAAGCAATAGAACCAAACAGCAGGAATATAGAGCAGCGTCTGGAAAATTATGAACAGGGAATTAAAGGATGTTTACAGAACATTGAAGAGATAAAGAATTGCTAGAAAAAGGAGCTAGAGAATTTGGAAATTAATTTGGAGAACGCTATTTAAAAAGACATGAAAGAAGTGGAAAAAAGATTTAAACAAATAGAAAAAAAAATCACAGAAACCAAAAATCAACAAAAATGCAGAGGCAACGGAGAAATAATTATACATAGTACAGGTGAGGTGAAAATACAATTTGGCGGGAATGTAAGAAAATTACATCCCCGCACTTGTAAGATAATTACAAGTACCGTTCAGAAACAATTTAAAAAAGAAGGTACAATACATCGGAAATTTTGAAGCAGCTAAGGAAATAATCAGAAACCATCCCAAAGATGAGGCGAGTCTATGGTTTGACATGATTGTAGGGGTTGACGAATTGGCAGAAAAACATGTAGTGATAGATTTCAAATATAATACCATGACACTAACAAAAGAAAATGAAGAAGAACAGGACAAGTGGAAAAAGGATAAAGAACATGAGAAATGAACAAGTGATGACTCGGATATAGAACTAACAGTGGACATGAATTTGGCAACAAAGCAAGGACAAAGAAGAACAAGGAGAATAACATAATAAGGCAATAAGATAGTTTAGATTTAGAGAAAATAATTGTTTTTTGAACCGTTCCGGGGAGAAGATCAAGCGGAACTCATTTGTGAACGAAAAAAAGCTTTCTTTCCCTTTACTATTCTTTTTTAATTTCTGGTTCTTCTGTTCCAGCCGTGCTTAAAGTAACTCTCAAATATATTAAACTTTCTGCATTTTTCTTTCAATATTGTCCTTAAATTAAACTATGCGCCTGTTTTCCCAAGCTCTGGCCTGTGTTAGCTTTTGTGTTTTTTGAATATTTATTTCTACATCGCTTCTTTTGTCCCTATTTTAAATTGTAAATATATTTTTGTCTCCTCTTCTGTTCTGTGATATATAATGCTGATGTCATCGGCATGGGCGCAATCTGTATTAATTTGTTTGTTAGGAGGCAAATGAAACTGAATGTTGGTTAGTTCTTCTTCTTAAGGTGCCGTGCATTTCTGCGTAGGCGTCCACCGTACATCGTCTTCTCAGGTGAGATGTTAAATATTCTGGATTAAATAATTCTGTCTTTAGCAGCATTGCAAAGCATTTCATAGCTGTGGATTCCTGTCCATTGTCGAATATTGCGCAGCCATGACATTTTTTTACGTCCGAGACCTCTCCTACCCTCTATCTTCCCTTCGAGTATCAGTTGCTGAAAAGTGTATCGTTCTCCTCGTATAATGTGCCCCAAGTATGCAGTCTTCTTACTTTTTACATAATTAAAAAGTTCCCTATCCTGTAAGCCCTCTCTTCTGAGTACTTCCTCATTTCTGACCCTGTCCGTCCATGATATTCTGAGCATTCGACGCAGGCACCACATTTCAAACACTTCAAGTTTGTTAATGGAACTGGCCTTTAACGTCCATGCTTCCATTCCGTACAGGAGAACAGGCCACACGTAACACTTAAGCATCTTGTATCGGAGGTTGAAGTCCAATTTGCGATCAGTCAGAAACTTACGAAGCCTCAAAAAAGCATTTCTGGCTTGTTCAACTCTGCTCTTTATTTCATTCTCGGGGTCCCAACCCTCATTCAGCAAACATCCCAAGTATCTCTGTATCTGTAGAGTAGGGAGGGCGAGTTAAGTTTCACAGCACTTAGGCCACAATTGACCCATTGTGCATCCTCCCAGGGAGCTGTCACCCTTAGCTCATTGTCCATCCTGCCATTTCTAGGAAGGTGGACAAGTCACCAGGAGACATCTCACTTATGTGGGCAGGTGTAGGCCAGGACTCGCCGAACGCGTACTCTCGTATTAACGATAACTCTGGGCATTCACATAGGACATGCTCTACAGTTTCGTCTTCTCGTTCACACTTCCTACATAGAGGTGTGTCTACTAGCCCCAGTGTGTGGAGGTGTTTGCTTAGTTGACAATGACCAGTTAAAAAACCAACTGCCAAACGTAGATTTTTCCTGGTCATTCCCAAGTACTTCTTTGATGTTGACTCTTCAAGGTTACTTAGTGTTAACTTGGCAAGTCTACATCCTTTCCCTTCTTCCCATCTTTTTACGGTTTGCGTATGGGAGTGACATTTGACAATTTCCGCGATTGTTGTAGTTGACCAACCAAAAAGATCGCCAGGTCCTAGGAGTCTTAGGCCTGCCGCCTTCCTAGATAATTGGTCAGCAATGCGGTTGCCTTTATTCCTATTGTATCCTTTAACCCACTTCAGGATGATGGTATTACCATCCGAAGCTTGAGTTAATGACTCGTGACACTCCATTACTAAACCTGATGTGACACGTGGTCTATTCAAGGTTAGTAGCGCTTGTCTGCTATCTGTGCAGATCATTATAGTTTTCCCTGCTATACCTTTTTGGGTTATCTCTTTTGCGGCTATGGAAATACCAGTTAGTTCTGTCTGAAGTACACTGGCATTTTTGCCCATACCCCACTTTATTCTTAGGTTCAGTGATCTGGAGTATATCCCGCATCCTGAGCCTTCTTTCATTTTGGAGCCATCGGTGTATATGCAATAGGCATTTGCCACGTTTGTCTCCGTACACTGTCTTGTTTCAATTTTGTAGGGTTTGTTAAAGACGAACTTTGGTTCAATTGAGTCGCAGCCTGCCTGTAGTACTGGTAACGCATCCAGCTCTCCCCGCCAGAAACGAGTTCTCAATTGTCCCATTCCTACATCAAGGTTTGCACCAGCTGAGCGCAGTCGCATCATTGTCACTAAAGCCACCTCTTTGACATATATGTCTAGAGGCGTGATGCCAATGATCAACTCCATTGCAGCAGTTGGTGTTGTTTTCATGGCACCTGTTATATTTATGCAAGCCATCCGCTGAATATGGTTTAGTTTGTTAATCGCTGTTGCCTGTAGCGCTTTTGGTACCCAAGCAATAGCTCCGTAAGTTAGCATTGGCCTAATGACAGCGGTGTAGACCCAGGCGATCACCCTGGGCGTGAGGCCCCAGGTGCGTCCAACCGTTCGTCGACACTGTTCATAGGCAATATATGCTCTTTTAGCTCTACCATCTAGGTGTGAGTTCCATGTTAATTTCTTGTCGAGGGTAATACCAAGGTACTTCACCTCGTCAGAAAAATTTAGACTGTAGTTTAGAATCCTTGGGGGTATTAAGCCCGTGATTCTTCTTTTCCTGGTAAAAAGGACCATCTCTGTTTTCTTAGGATTTATAGATAGTGAGTGTTCCTTGCACCATGTTTCTATTAGTCGAAGAGCAACTTGTGATCTCTCACATAGTGTGTTCTTAAACTTACCGCTTTGCAGGACAGCAATATCGTCTGCATAGGCTATTGTGTAGAAACCGTTGCTGTTGAGTTGGTCAACCAGGGTGTCTAGAACTATGTTCCATAGTAGTGGTGATAGCACCCCTCCCTGTGGACATCCCCTCGTAACCATGCCTCTAACAGAAACGTCTTCTACATTTATGCTTATTGCTCTACTAGAAAGCATACTAAATATCCATTTGCTTATGGCCAGGGGAACATTCCTAACGTTGAGCTGTTGGGTGATAGTTGGGAATGTGGTTTTATCAAACGCTCCCTCAATGTCTATGAATATACCTAGGGTGGATTCTTTATTATCCAACGATCTTTCAATTCTTCCCACTACATGATGCAGTGCAGAATCGGTGGATCTTCCCGAAGTATATGCATGTTGATTTGGGTGAAGTGGGTTATGAACCAGAACTTCATCCCTTATGTACCTCTCGCATAGCCTCTCCATCGTTTTCAACAGAAAGGATGTTAGGCTAATTGGTCGGAAAGCCTTTGGTAGGGTGTAGTCCATCCTACCTGGTTTTGGTATGAAGACCACACGTACCTCTCTCCACTTCTTAGGAATATATCTCAGAACCAAAGAGGCTCTGAATATTTCCACGAGGTGCGGCAGAAGGATATCCAGTCCCCACCGCAGTAGGGCTGGATATATGCCGTCAGGCCCTGGTGATTTGAAAGGGGTGAAGCACGATATAGCCCATTTTACCTTTTCCTCATTAATCATTGTTCTGGCGAGATGCCAGTCGTTTGTTGAGGGTATGATTGTTTCTTCCATCCGGTTTGGTGCTGTTGAGACACTAGAACCGGGAAAGTGTGTTTTCATCAGGACCTCAGCACTTTCGCGAAGGTTGGAAGTTTTGTTCCCATCTTCCTTCGTTAGTATGCCGACATGCCGATGTGGGTCCTTTGAGAGCGCTTTTTGTAACCTGGAAGCCTGCGGGAAATCTTCGATTTCCTCACAGAAGGTTCTCCAAGCAGCTCTTTGTCTTTGTCTGCAGACTTTTTTAAACTCTCTGAGATTTGATTGATAAGAATCCCAATCCTCTTTGAGTTTGGTGCGTTTCGCTCTATTAAAAGCTGTTCTTGCTATCTTTCTAAGGTGTTCCAATTCAGTGCACCACCAAGAGTTGGTTTTGCGACTTTCCTGGACCATCCTTATTGGACAGGATTTTTTATAAGCATAGCTTATTTTGTTTTGGATAGATACCGTATACCTTTCCAATTCTATATTAGTTCCTGGAGTTGAAGCCTTTTCATTCCGCAGAGCATCTTCTAAGAGTCGGTTGTAGAGTTCTACATCCGTCCTCCTAGGGTCGCGTGATTTGACAAGGCTTTTTTCCAGACTAATATTATAGGTTAGCCAGCGGTGGTCAGACATAGAAATATTATCCGATACCTGCCAGTTCTGAATCTTATTCGATATTTCAGCTGTTGCCAGCGTGATATCTATGACTGTTTGGCTATGAACATTAATAAAGGTAGGTTCGGTGCCCTTATTTAAGATATACAAATCTTTTATAATAATATAGTCATAAAGGGACTTACCTCGAGCGTTGTTGTCTTTGCTGCCCCAGCCTAAGTGGTGAGAGTTCGAATCGCAGCCGATAATAAGTTCTACTTTCTGACTGAGACAATGGTCTACCAGATCTTCCATTTCCCTTGTTGGTGGTAGGGTGGCTGCATCTGAGGGTAGGTAGACTGATGCTAGTATCAACTCTCTATTTTTGCCCTTTCCCCATGGGCACTTCACTTTAACCGCAGTTACGTCTGAGGTGCAAAACTGCGCCATGGGGGAGGCTTTGATTTTTCTGGGAACATATATTGCTGTTCTCGGTTGTTGATTGCTTGGTAAGCTGATAATTTGACCGTTTAGGCTGCTAAGACCAGTTATTTTGGTCTTATTTATCCAAGGTTCTTGGATTAGTGCTATTGCATCCTCCATTTCATCCAGGCGGCGACATAGTGTCGCCGTTGCCACCTTTTTGTGTTGGAGGTTGCATTGAATAATGATAACCTTATTTTTTTCGACGTCCTTGCCCATGGCTTAGGTATCGTTTCGGTTCTTTTTTTTTTTTTTTTTTTTTTTTTTTTTAGGTGTCCATTTCCTCCTCGGTTGAGGAGGGGTCATCTTCAGCTGTTTTGGAACCTCCTCCGCAGAGTTCGTAGACCATCATCTGATGATCGTCTCCCTGCTGTGGAACCAGGGGTGTCTCAGTCTCAGCAACCGTCGTCGGTTGCCGCGTGTCTGAGGTTCCTGGTTCCGAGGAGGTATCCTTCACTTTGTTTGTGCTTGCTTTTAGGTACAATGAGGTGAACGCGCAGCTCAGCCTCATTGCCCTTTTCCTAAGGACAGCCATATCATCGTCTCCGATTCCGAAGACAAACAGGTGTCCTTTAGGATCCTTTGTTTTCGCCTCATGGTGGAAGGTGCACCATCTCGCCACTGCCATGTCTGGATTTTGCACCGCTAACCTCCGCAGCACTCTTTCTGGGTCATCAGAGGTGCTAATAGCATCCTCCGGGATCCATAGAGAGGCCTTGGTAAGTTTTGGGAGCTTATCCTGACTGACAACTGCCAGTGATGCTTCCTCCCACGGTTTGAGCTCAGCTGTAGCCTTTTCCAGCCATGCAAGCGCCTCATCGTCATCACAGACTACTCTGATGATCTCACCAGAGTGAGTCCACGATTTAAACGTGGGTGCTTTTACCTGGCTGCTGGAGGGTGACAAGAATTTTCTGTCCAATTCCTCGATTAGGCTGTCTCTAATAAGGTTTGCCCGGTCGGCGGTGACCTTTCCGTACGGGTTTTCCTTATCTATAATAGCAACCTTGAGATGTCTCAAGGTAGCTTCCGCGAAGCTTTGGGAAGGCGCAGCGGTGTTTCCACCACCGCGTGACTTCTTATGCTTCCTCGGCGTTCCCTCCGTGGAGGTACTTGGGTGAAGGCGCTTCACACCGGGGGCTGTTGGTTCCTGTCCTCTTTTGGAGGTGGAACCGTTGTCAGCCTCCGATGTGGGCATCTTCACTTTTGTCTTGGGAGGGGCTCGAGAGGGATGAGCTGCTCCCGTGGGTGCGTTTCCCATCGCCTCTCTGGCCTTCTTCCTTCTTTTTGCCTCGGCGCCGCAAATTCTGCGGCGTTTTGGCTGATTTTCCCGAGGTGGTCCTTGTCCATCCTTAGTTTGGGCCGAAGCTTGAGGTGAACATTGCTGTTCATCCTTAGCTCCGGCTTCAGACTGAGGTGAACGTTTTGGACCAGCCTCCGGTTGGGCCGAGACTAGAGGTGAACATTGCTGTCCATCCTTATCTGCGGCTTCAAGCTGAGGTGAACGTTTTGGTCCAACCTCGGAATTTGGTTTTGGTTTTTTTTGTTTTGAATTCATGTTGTTCCCACGAGTAGCTAGGGAAAAATTGGTCGCCCCTGGCAGAGCCCCGCATTACCAGGGGAAGGCTTAATACAGTGGGGTTTGCCTGGTTCCCCAGGGGGATCGTTCACGACCACATAAAACCCTGTGGTCATACAGCCATCGGCACGATTACCTCACACCTTAGCTTGGGTAGGCTGCTTCTTGGTCGCTGAAGCAGTTCTTCCACTCCTAGTCTCTAGAATACCTGGGAAGGATTCCCAGATACCCCAGAGGGCTATGTGGTGACAGGAACTGTTCCAGCGTGGTCGTTTCACACCTTTCTATACTTCCATTCACTAGGCCTAGCCCGTTTATAGGGGGTACCTTCATTCAACAGAGAGCTCCTTATTAGGGAGATCCCATTCATTCACACACACATACATGTTCCACTTCCTACGCTAGACTACAGCCCTACCTGAACAGTCAGCTTAAGCCTCCGAACCTACGTCAAGGTCGTGCAGCCCCTATCGGAGGAACATCCCAAGTATTTGAATTGCCTGACTTGTTCGATTTCTTCTCCAGAGACATATATCTTTGCGTTGGGATAATCATTTCTACTTATAATCATTGATTTTGTCTTCTTGATATTTATTTTCAAACCCCGAGCTTCACTTGCAAGAGTTAGATCATTTAAAAGACATTGAAGATCTTCGATGTTATCTGCCACTATGGCTGTATCATCGGCATACCTGATGTTATTAATAAATATGCCGTTAACTTTAATACCCTTATTAGAGTCTTCCACTGCTTCTGCGAAGGCTTTTTCTACGTATAAATTGAACAGCATTGGGGACAGTATACAACCTTGCCTTGTTTTACATGTTATTTTAATGTTTTACATTATCGAATGCTTTCTCGTAATCGATGAAACAGATAAAAACATCCTTTCTTTGATCTAAACAATTCTGTATCAATGTTTGCATACTAAAAATCGCTTTTCTTGTGCCAAGTCCATTTTTGAAACCAAACTGACTCCATCCACTGACCTCTTCACATTTCTTAAACAATCTAGTGTGAAGTATTCTCAGGAAAAGTTTCAAAAAGTGACTCATTAGGCTTATTAGTCGGTGGTACTTGCAGAAGTTCGCACGTGGTGTTTTTGGTAGGGCGATAAATGTAGATCGAAGCCAATCTTTTGGAATCTGGCCCGTATCGTAGATGTCGTTAAAGAGCTTGACAATAATGTCTAGGTTTTCTTCATTAAGTAACTTGATTGTTTCTGCGTACATATCATCTGGTCCTGGGGTTTTGTTACTTTTTAATAGTTTGATAGCGTGTACAATTTCAGCTTTCAAAATACTTGGGCCATACATATGGTCTCCCAGTTGTGGTGGTTTTTGTGTTCTGTCATCATTGAACAAATTGGCTGTGTACATTTTCCAAGTATTAAGTATATCGCTAGGGTCCGTTATTAATTCATTTTGGTCATTATGTATACCAGTGACTTGTTTTTTCTTGAAGACACCAGCAATTTCCTTAATTTTCTTGTGAAGATTGAAGCTGTCGCCGAGTTTATATAGGCTTTCAGCCTCGTCGCAAAGTGTAGTCATCCAGATCTCCTTCGCCGCTATAATTTCTTTACGAATTTGACTGTGTATATTTCGGTATCCTACTTCGTCCTGCCTGATCTTACACTGCCTGCGTTGTTCCATCATCTCTAATATTTCTTCTGTCATCCACTCATTCTTGGTAGTTGTTTTACTCTCTAGTAGAAAAGTGTTGTTCAACTCATCAAATGATTCTTTTATGGTGGTCCATGACTTTTCAACATCATTCTCAGTTGCCATATTAGAGAACCTATTGTTTATTTCCTCTGTGTACGCTTCATTTGTTTCATTGTTTTTGAGGTTTCTAATGTTTACTGATGCCTTCTGGTGTTTTCTTTTAGCTGTAGCGAGCCTCAGTTTGATATTTGCTACTAAGGGATTGTGGTCGGATCCTATGTCTGCTCCAGGTAATGCAGAAACCTTAGTAATAGCATTTCTGTACCTTCTATTAATTGTCACATAATCTATTTGGTTCCTTATAATGCCCTGATGTCCGTCTAAAGGCGACTTCCATGTGTAAAGCCTCCTGGGTGGTGACTTATACCAAGTATTCGTTATGACTAGATCTTTGTCTTGACAGTACTGTATCAATCTGTCCCCTCTGTCGTTTCTCTGATCAAGACCATATTTTCCAACTACGTGATCTACAGCTCCTTCCCCAACTTTTGCGTTAAAGTCTCCTAATACGATGTTAATTTCGTGATTCTTAGTCACCTTTAAGGCTTCGTCTAGCTGTTGATAAAATCGCTCTAGTTCTTCTTCTGGCTTGTCTGCTGTAGGGGCGTAGACTTGTATAATATTTATGTTAACTTTTCCATGCAACTGAATAAGTATGACTCTTTCGGAGATTGGGACAAAGTTCTTCACGGAGGCGCGCAAATTTTCGCTTATCAGAACTCTCACCCCATGTCTGTGGTGAGGGTCTGTGCTATCACTGCATGAGTAGTAAAGGGTTTTACCAGTAGTATTGATCATGCCTGTGCCTTTCCATCGCAATTCGCTTATGCCGAGAATATCGATGTTAATTCTGTTCATTTCCTGAATTAGATTTTGTAGTTTGCCTGCTGCAAATAAGCTTCTAACATTCCACGTAGCAATTTTGATTGTCTTATCAAGTTGAAACCGGGAGATTCTTCGCACCCCTTGGTTGGTTAGTTAGTAAGTAAAAAAGGTAATCAAAATTGATGAAGAGGTAAATGGGATGAATAACAACAATGAATAAAATTAAGGATGAATATAATAGCGGAAGTCTAGAACTGCAGAGATCTACAGCTCATGTCACTCGTAAGACTTAATGGGGATGTTAACCAAGTTTCAATGATGATTTATTGTTTTAAATTTAGAATAATGCAAAAAAATTTATTAGATTTCGAACTAGAAATTGCTAGATTTGTATAGATGCATAGCCAATTGTAAAAATGTGGATTTTGGAAGCAGTCACAAAAGTTTCCACTTTTCGGGACAACTTGTATATATTTTATAGTTAAATCCTTTCTTTTCTTCTTTGTAGTTCTGTTATATATTCCTTTGAGGATTCAATTTAATTAGGCGTCGTATCTTTGAAAATGTTAAAGTTTTTTAGCGAGACATTTTATAAACGTTTGTTAAAAATTTGTTTGGGAGTATATTCATTTTGCGCGACGACCTCTATCATCTTAGGAGAGGAGATTATTCTGTATTCCAATCTTTAAACATGTAACTGCAGTGGAATTGCAGTGACAATACAGTGTCATAAACGTGTTTTTTAAGATTTCACGATCGTAATTTATGCCCACTATCGTATTTTTGTGTCTATTACCTTCATCGATATTTTTTTGCTGTTATTACTTAAAAACTGGTTTAATGGCGGTTAAAACATGTTTATTTTCTTGTAATAATTAAATATATGAATATATATATAGAGTTTAACAAATGAACTAATTTTCTGCCTAGCTTCCCACTCCTAATTCCAATTACCTTCGCTAGATAATGTCTTTGGTCACTGTCCAGAACCAACAAATTAACTTCCTTGTGGAGTTCGAAATTCAGGTTAGGAGGCGGAATTGATGCGATGTCCGAAATCCGCCGATCATCCGCCTCTGGGCACACACTGATTTGACCGTAAAGGAGAGGTGAGCAAACATGTGCCAACACACAACTGTAGGGGTTATCACCGACTTAGACAACAATATACAGGATTTAGCGGTTTCTAGATGATATATAGGGTACATTTCCTGATATTGTTTGTACAAAAATATCTCAAAAGTTGAAGTAAATAGTAGCAAATAAAATATTAGAAACGAGAATCTAAACTTATAGAGTTGGAACCGTTATTTAAAAATGGAAACTAAATACATTATTGTGTTGTATTGAAATTTGATCTAATAGACGAGTCAAGTTAGTAGAAAATAAGCGTTTTTTCGTCACAACTGTATAGACGGGTTTGACAGTTGAAATTGATAGTATGAGATATTACAAAAAGACTCTCATCTAGGGATTCATGAATTTTTTAGTGGAACTATTTTTAAATAAACAATTAATACGTCAATATCATTATTTTGCTCATAAACTTGTCTATTTAGAGATTTGACGTCCACAGACGAGTTGTTAAGAAAGAAAAAATACACAAAATGAGATATACTAAATTAAAATCGGTTAATAAACAAAAAAGTTATTGCATAATAACCAAGTAAAACGGCTGTTTTTGATTATTGTTAATAACTCTTTTAGTAATCAATAAAATTTATTTAAATGTATCTGAACTTAAATATCTCATCGTGTTCGAAGTGTGTGCGAAAAATAGGCTAGATTCGTCAAATAGTTTTTGCACAATTTAATTTGTTTATAAGATTTTTTGAAAAATGCACAAATTTCTAAGGCCGGTCCAGATAATTTGACTGAATGGATCTTAATAATCCGGGGCTTATTTTTTTCGATGAGACATATATTATTATCCTGTGGAAAAAAAATTTAAAAAAAAATACGTTTATGTACACAAAATGATTTATTAATAAATAGCACATTTTAAGTTTATAAACATTTACAATAACTCCGTACTATTTAGTTTAAATTAAATGGCAATAAAATATTCGGAAGGCGGGTTTAAAAAACAACAACTTAAAAAAAAAAAGGTCCTGCGACCATTAGGAGCCGAGTTAGTCCTTTTTTTTTTAAATCACTGTGACGTCAATTAACAACATTAAGGGCTGAAATTAACTAATCTTTTAGAAGAAAAGTCAAAGTTATTCTCAAAATGTTTAGCAAAAAAAATAATTGAAAATTGTTTAAACAGGAGTGTTGTAAACGAAGAGTACTTTGCGTTCCGACTAGAATGGAAGGAGTGGGGATTGCCGATTGCACACAAGCCGCGCTCTCCAAAAAAGTCGAGCGCACGGTTTCAAAATAGATTGCTTGGAAAAAAATGACATATCTCGGGTTCTAGTGGACCAAATTTGTTCTTTTTTTTTTTAACTGGGGTACAACGTTAAAATAATAACATTTAACGTACTTTCATTGCAAAATTATTCAAAACAAAGCAGCTAATGACTACGGAATGTACAAACTTTTTCTTGAGTCGTCTTTTTATTGTTATTTTTCTATTTATTTATTTCAAATATGATTATATTAAATAACTGTTATAAGTAAATGAACATTTTGAATAATGTTTACTAAAAATTTATTAATGAAATAATAAATTAATTTTATGTTATTACAGAAGTTGAAATTTTGTGTAGTGATTTTTTAAAATAATTTAATTTACTGTAATTTTATACGCTTAATTTCTATATCGTCACTGCTACTACTATGTAAACATTCATCTTCACTTTCATCTTCAATTTCACTTGTATTATAACTTTCATAAATCATTTCATTTTCATTGTCGCTATTCTCATCAAACCCAGTTAAATACATTTCATCAATTATCTCTTGTTCATCTGTTGTATCGTTTTCTTCTTCATTAATAATTACATAAATATTAGTACATTATAATAGTAAAATAATATTATATTCAAAGTTATCCGTATATTATTCAGACAACGTGGTACAACCATGTGTTTATATTAATATATATCAGAACACGTAGTTTTTTTTAATATTCAGATGAATTTTACGTACCATTAATTATTTGTAACAATTATTAAATAAAACAAAACACTAAATATTTCAATACAACAAACCGGTTGTATAGTCGCAGGAAAATGAGTTGTACCGCTTTCGACGTGTGCTCGACGCTCGACTTTTTTTAGAGCGCGGCTTGAGTGCAATCGGCAATCCCCACTGCTTCCATTTGAGTCGGAACGCAAAGTACTCTTGGTTTACAACACTTCTGTTTAATCAATTTTCAATTATTTTGTTTGCTAAATATTTTGTTAAAAACTTTGACTTTTCTTCTAAAAGATTGGTTAATTTCAGCCCTTAATGTTGTTAATTGACGTAACAGTGATTTTTTAAAAAAAAAGGACTAACTCGGCTCCTAATGGTCGCAGGACCTTTTTCTTTTTTTTTAAGTTGTGTTTTTTAACCAGCTTTCCGAATATTTTATTGCCATTTAATTTAAACTAAATAGTACGGAGTTATTGTAAATGTTTATAAGCTTAAAAAGTGCTATTTATTGTTAAATCATTTTGTGTACATAAACGTAATTTTTTTTAACTTTTTTTTCCATAGGATATTAATATAATGTCTCAACAAAGAAAATAAGCCCCGGATTTTTAAGATTCATTCAGTCAAATTATCTGGACCGGCCTTAGAAATTTGTGCATTTTTCAAAAAATCTTATAAACAAATTAAATTGTGCAAAAACCATTCGACGGATCTAGCCTATCTTTCGCACACACTTCGAACACGATAAGGTCTTTAAGTTCAGATACATTTAAATAAATTTTATTGATTAATAAAAGAGTAATTAACAATAATCAAAAACAGTGGTTTTGCTTGGTTATTATGCAATAACTTTTTTGTTTATTAACCGATTTTAATTTAGTATATCTCATTTTGTGTATTTTTTTTTCTCAACAACTTGTCTGTAGACGTCAAATCTCTAAATAGACAAGTTTATAAGTTATGAGTAAAATAATGATATTGACATTTTAATTGTTTATTTAAAAATATTTCCACTAAAAAATTCATGAATCCCTAGATGAGAGTCTTTTTGTAATATCTCATACTACTTATTTCAACTGTCAAACCCGTCTATACACTTGTGATGAGTAAAAACCTAACTTGATTGGCCTATAAATTTAAATACTGTTAATAATTTTATACCTTTCAATAATTTGAAACAAGTATTCCATTTAAAATATAAGAAGGGATAGAGAGAAAAAGGGAACAAGTCACTCTTTTTCACAAAAGTATTTTTTGTTGAGTTGCGGTAGATCTGGCCGAGTCTTTTGATATAAATATTTGTGGGAAAAATGGGTCTATTAGCTATTTTTAATATTATCAAAAATGATGCCCTAGCGTGAAGAAGTGATCAAGTCCGAGCGTTACGGGGAAGAAGTCAACTTACTTATTTTAAAGCAGTGCTGTATTGTCAATGCTGAAAACCACATACTCACACCGAGTGTTTTGTTTGATACAGTTAGTCAAGGTCATACATGTTTACTGTTTACAGTAAACTGAGATGTTGCTGATAGTATTATTAATTTTAATTGATTCTGATGGAAAAGAATGGAACAACAAGGGTATTAACGTCGACGGATCATACTTAAACCACTTGATATTTGCAGATGACATAGATTTAATAGCCGATAATGATATGTTACAATAATTAAATGCAGTTTCAGGAGCGGTAAATTTAAAAATGAACTACATTAAAACAAAAATACTGAACCTAACACAGCTCAAACATTGTCACTTTCAAACCTTGAAAATCTAAATGAATACTTCGTTAATGTGAGTAAAAATATAACATCGACTATTTTGTTACAACCAGATCCGATTCCCTATCTCCCCAATTCAGTCTCGAATTCATTCTTTATAAGACCAGTTAATAAATCTGAACCGGTTCAAAAAATTAGTAGTATTAAAAGCAAATCTTTCTGTAGTTCTGATGGACTATCCATAAAAATTTTCTTAAATCTTCCAAATAATGTGTTGGAAGTCCTGGTCTCACTGCTTAATGATTCCTTTGATGAAAGTATATTTCCAGTATGCCTAAAGACAGTCATGATTATTCCTCTTTTTAAGGGTGTCGAATGTCTCCAACTATAGACCTATTGCCTTGCTACCGGTCCTATCGAAAATTATTAAAAGACTTATAGAAGCCCGACTTATGTCCTTTCTCGTTGAAAACATTTTATCACAAAGTCAGTTCGGTTTTTTTATCTAATAAATATGCCAGTGATGCTATGTTTTCTGTACTACATGAGGTCTATCAAGCACTAAACAATAATCCTTACCAATTTTTTTGTCAAAGCTTTTGATTGTGCTTTGTGTTTTGATGAAAAATCAAAATTTCTACGGAATCCGAGGTATTTCTTTAAATTGGTTCCAATCTTACTTGAGGAATAGGAAATAACTAGTTAGAGCAAATGGTACTGACTCTAGTCAAAATATCATTGTAAATGGAGTACCACAAGGTTCAGTATTGGGTCCTCTACATTTCTTTATCTTTATAAATGACATAATTAATCTAAAAATTGATGAAAACATTTTTCTTTTTGCTAATGATACCAGTATCACCTGGAGGAACTCCAATAATGCAACTATAACTTCTGATCTACTTAAAATAAAAATCCTTATTCAACTCCAATTCACTCTCTTTTAACGTAGATAAGACAGTAAGATTATCATATAAAGGAGCTCTTTAACCCTTACTTGCAGTCAGATTAGTTTCGTTAATCCTGTAAAAATTTTTGGTATTTTTATAGGCAGAAAGCTTAAATGGTCCCTTTATATCAATTTATTAAGTAAGAAACTAGCCTTTGCCTGCTATGCAATAAGATCTGTTTCGAAGAAAATCAATTTAGCATCTTCCAAAATAACATATTTTTTTGTGTTTGAGTCTTATTTTTAATACGGCCTTCGTTTTTGGGGTTCTAGTACAGCTGCTAATCTGATGTTATCTTTAAATTACAAAAAAAAAACATTATGGTATCTTTTTGGCCTCAGTAGAATAACATGGAGAAGCTACTTCAAAAATCACGAAATTTTAACTCTTCCATCTTTATATGTTTTAGAAAAAGTTTGCTTAATTCGTAAACACTTACATGTTTTTCCAGCAGTACCTAATCATGACTACTCCACAAAAAATTTAACCTTTGATGTGTATTTACCGATCCCATCCACTAAGTTAGTATAGAGATCTATATTATATTCAGCAAAAAAATTATACAACCATCCCCCTTTGCAATCTAAATCTACAAGTTCTTTTCTAAAGTTCCATAAAATGACAAAAGCCCATCTATTTGAAAGACCATAATATTCAGTGGAAGATTCTTAACGAATAACTAAGAAATTACAGTTCGTTTATATACAAGTAACTCAGTATTTTTATAAAAATTTGGGTATCATATGCACCAACTTAACCCTATTAATTCGTCAGATTTTATGATGTTATTTACAATTTACTTAAATTTATTTAAATTTTGCTTTTCTATTTTTATAACCCTTCAGAGGAATAATTTTTATTGGTTGTATTTGAATTTACACAGTGAATTAAAATTCTTATTTCAACCCTGTGATTTTTTCTGGTAGTTATTTATCTTTTTAAATTCAGCAAGTCGCATAAGCAATTTATTTCTCTTCATCCTAATTTATATTATGGTCACATACGCATCATTCGTATGGTGGCCAAAAACACAACAAACAACAGCTAACGCTATGCTGCAAAAAGTGCAGCGGCTAGCTTATCTGGGAATCACAGGAGCAATGTCAACATGTCCCACTGCAGCTCTAGAGGCGATGCTGAACCTTCCTCCCTTGCAGTTACTCATAAGGAGGAAGGCAGTAACTACCGCTTTAAAACTGCGACAGACACAAATAATGAAACCTGGAGATCTAGTTGGCCACCTAAAAATCTTAGAAGAAATTCCATTGGGTTCTAAGGACATGCCGACAGATCCTATGCCAGTCAAATTCGACTTTGAAACACCCCTTAAAGTGGTCATAAAAAACCACCAAATGGGTGAAGAAATTGAGCCAAAGGTGGAAGAAGGTCCACTCGTATGGTATACGGCTGGATCTAAGATATATGAAAGGGCAGGAGTGGGTGCGCCCAATTTCAGGCTATCTAAATCTCTTGGAAACTATCTTCCAGGCAGAAATACATGCTATAGACATAAGTGCCCATAAATGTCTCAACCGAGACACCCGTAGGGTAAAAGTCTTTTTTATCAGACAGCCAAGCCGCGCCTTAAAGGCTCTAAAGTCATTTACATGTGAGTCAAAGTCGGTTTGGGACTGTAAACAATATCTCAAGAAGCTGGCGGAACGTAACAATGTAACTGTGATGTGGGTGCCAGGTCAAAAGGGAATTGCAGGAAATGAGGAAGCTGACAGCCTCGCAAAAGAAGGAGCTAATACCCCATTCCAGGCTCCGGAACCCTTCTGTAGACTATCGAAAAGCCACATCAGAGAGGAACTCCGTACCTAGAAACTCAATCAACTAAGATCATATTGGTCTAACACACCAGAACAAAGGCAAGCCAAAAGGCTCATAAAAGTGTCGCCTACTGCAACTCGAAATGAGTAAAAAAGATAACAAAATAGTCACTGACCTTGTCACTGGTCACTGCCCTCTGAGATATCATCTCAAGAAGATGGGCAAATCAGATAGTGAGAACTGTTATTTCTGTCACAATGAAAAAGAAACGGCAGAACATATACTACGCAACTGCGTAGCACTATTCTGCAAACGACTAAAATTCCTAGGAGAGGTCAGTCTGGCGTCCTTTGACATAGGAAACAAGTCACCTAGGAAGCTAATCAACTTCATCAGAAGTATTGTCATTCTAGAGTTTAACTAGATTAAGGTATACACAAAAGATCTCTATAGGTCGAAGTGCGGTGAGGCCGCATGGCCTTAACGACCTGACATAATTTAATCTATTCTAATCTAATTTATATTATATTTTAGCGAATATTATAATTAGTTTGCCAGTTTGGATTTTATATCTAAAATATTTTCGATGTAAAACTCTTTTAATTTTAATAAAATATATTAAGTGTCTTGGACTCTGAGATTTTATCTAGCTTATTACTAATTTCAATTTGAGAATGGTAACTAATACTTATCAACTACAATGAATTTGTTTTGTTTCAGTTTATGTTCAGTTATCCCCATAATTTTATGTATATTCGATTTTATTAGTAACACTCTGTACGTTATTGTGTAATTAAATTTAATATAAGTTAATGTATCCCCAAAGAGTAATGCTTTCAACGATGGGTTGGATGGTATTAATTCATGCATGGAAATTGGCAGAGTAGAGAGGTAATATATTTTAAGTAAGGGTTGGTAGTTGGTATGTATATGTAGGTGGTGGTTGGTGCATACCGTTATTGAATTATAGCGTTCAAGATTCTCTATACACTCATAAAAAATATTTGCCTCTAGGGAATTTTCTAGATAAAATTTTTCAATCACCATGCAAATACATATAAAAAGGGTGAATAACGAAAGGTTATGAACCCGTTATCATATTTAGTAAAAAATATTACGTAAAAATCAATATACAGAGGGCACGATCTTACCTTATATACCGTATATAGAGGTACCTATATACTTATGATTTTAGCTACTACTTTGATATATTTTATTTAATTTACTACAGCTCGTAATAGATCAGTTGATGTTAGGTCAGTACATTTTCTAAGATTAGCCAGCCGCTAGTGTATATCAAGAGTAGAACTCTAAACAATGTAGCGAAGAGTATCATTTTTAATAAATGCAGTAGATAATATTATTTTCGATAAATAGAGTAAAGATTATTATTTGTAATTGTATGCCAGAGAAAACTATAACCCTTACTAAAGCGACATGGACAATAGTTGCTCTTTGACGAATGCCAGCGAAATTCCAACAACCGAAATTCAAACAATTAGTGACCTAGATAACCAATACAAAACAACTACAATCAGTTAGACTCATCTAGAGACGTAACGATACATCTAATGAGATTTAAATTGTCAACATTTGTTGGAAAGTCTTCTTGGTCTATATACCTTAGACAATTTAAAGCTATTGCGACAGCCAATCATTGGCGAGAACAAGAAAAGACTGTTTCCTTGACTGCTGCTTTACGAGGTGATACTGCGGATATACTAACATTGATTCCTAAGGGCCAAGAAAAATGTTACCAGCCTTGTTCACTCGAGTAGACTAGACAAGACTACAAGGCACAATTAAAAAGTAGAATTCAACGAGCAAGTGAAAATTTGCAAGAGTTTAAAACGGATGTTACTCGTATAGTGCGTTTAGCTTATCCGAAGGTACCAAACTATATTTTGAAAGAAATTACTGTCGATACCTTTGTCAATAGGTTAAAAGAAAGTAGGTAAATTATAGAAAGTTTTACGACTAGCAAGACCGAAAGTTCTAGTTGAAGCGCTCGCTATTGCTTTGGAACATGAAACAGCTAGTCAAACTTCACGGAGCCATCGAGTAAGAACCATTAAAGAAGGCGACGAACCAAACGATGAACGTCTGGAAGAAATGGTACGTAAAGTAATTCATAACACGATGCCAAAGAGACGCGAGCCCAGATGTTGGAATTGTAATGACGTAGGTCACATTCGCTGTAATTGCAACAAAATGATATAACAGTCGGAAAACTAGAACGGGTCGACACCAAGGGGCAACTTCCGACCTCGAGACACATAGCCCCCATAGTAACTGTGAACATTACGTCCTCCGGTGGAATTCAGAGCCTGTACATCGAGGGTTGTATCAATAACAAATGTAGGTCCTTTTTGGTAGATATAGGTGCAACAAGAAATATTGCACGTCCAGAAGTAGTACGAGGCCATCTTAAATTATCGCCTGCAACAGTAAGGCTTAGAACAGCAACTGGTGAGATAATTAATACATATTATTCTTTTATTTCCTCCTTTGTTGTAAAGCTCCAAGGAAATATGTTTACTAATGGTGATCCTGGTGAAACATATTCAGAGGGTTAAATGACCTGAGCAAGTTCTGAGCCAACTGTAACAAAGTAGTTACTGAGGTTGCTGCCTTGAAAAATGAAGTTAGGATCATCAATAGCTAAGTCTGTTATAAGTTTGGAAATGGTTGTTGGTTTTTTTGTTAGCCTCTTATTATGTATTTTGGTATTTCGTATATCCAATTTTTTTTGGGTTATTTATAGCTGCCGCTATCTCCATTTGAAAAAGTTTCTTTCACTCTGTTCAATGTTTTCTGTGAGTGTTTTCTGAGATGTTTTATAAAATTTAAGTAACTAGTTACTATTGGGTTACACTTTATACAGTTTGAAGTGATAGTTGCTTTCTTGTACTAATTTTAGTATGTCAACAATAAACCGGGGGACTATTTTTTCGAAAACGATTTTTCAGTTTAACTTTTACGAGGTTTCTTTGGAAGGTTCTAATTATTTATTTATATAAAATGTTGAAGTCGTCTCAGATTTTGTCCAGTAACTGAAGTAACTACAACTTAATCTGTCTTTATAAAACCTAGTAAACATATAATAGTATTCAGATTGATTGGACTGATTGGATAAATACTACTTAATATAGCTTTTATACGGATTTAATTGCAATAATCACAAAGTAGAGATGTGTTGCACATTTTTATTCTCCAGAATCTTCTTCCTTGTTATAAAGTGATCTAAAACCACATAGACTTTAATGAAATATATTTTCTCAGTGTACAATTCCTAGTAAAATATCGGTAGATATTGCAACTAAATCCAAACTTCGGAATAATTAATGGCATATTGAGCTGCAGGAGGTCAAGAATTTCGGCTCCGCTATTTCCAAATTTCGTGCACGAATCTATAAATTCACCTTTCATTAGGTTTCATAATTAGAACTTCGTCTGCGTTTTTTAAGATGATTTATTGGGGTTGTTTTTTTTTATTTTTGGGGACTCCCGTGGTTCTGAATGGCGCTAGACAGATCATTTCCAATTTCGGGACAGGAAGATCTATGGTTTAGTAATGAAGATATTAATCAGCGAAAGCATACATTCGATTAATTATTCTAGCGGCAATACTAAACAATATTAAAGAGCACTTTTAAAATAAACAGTAAAATAATAAAAACAGTTGACAAGTTTATAAACAAAAATTTATACATGATGTCCAAAAAGTGTTGGTGTCTAACACCTTTGTGTACGAACGGCTGACATGCAAATAAAATAAAAGTAAAGCATACTAAAGACAAAGCTGATAAGCTTATCAGTAGTCAGCAAACATACGAAATAGGACTAATCTCAAAAGCTCAGTTTGGGAGTAGAATAGAACGGTGCAGCGAATTACAAGTACTTAGACAGACAGAATACATAATAGCTGGATTTAACGACAAACGGTATGGCTACGAATACAGTAAGGCCATGATGAAACTGATCTCTTCGTACTTGAACAACCAAAGCTTCAGGGTTCGGATAAGACAAGTCCTGTCTGGGCACAGAGCTCCGGAAACTGGAATGCCACAGGGAGCAGTCCTGTCATTCCTACTATACGCAATATATACCGCAGATGTTACAAGAACACCAGAAATACTAGTAAGCCTTTATGTAGATGACACACCGATTGCGGTCAAATACAGCAATTTAAAAGTAGCTTTCATAAATCTACAGAAACCATTAGATAATACTGAAACACATTCAGAAGAAAACATGGTTAAACTAATTTCGATCCCTATTTGCTAAAGGTGACGATAATAAACCACCAACACCAGAGGTGGCAACAAACGAAAAAATAAATATTGAGGAGGAAGAGGTAAAGGAAGGTGTTTGGGAAAGTATGTGTCATTTTGTTCCATTTTTTAACATTTAATATTTTTCTGGTACGGTACTGTAATGTGATCTAATTCAATGCTGTATTCTAACGACTTTGTTAAAACATATTGCTTCCTGTTATTTCATAAAACCACTGGCTATCTCATTTATTATGTTTTAAGTACGGAGAATTTGGCTTTCTCTTTTGTATTATGTGTCACATAGATTGAAACAAGTGTAAGGTTTCGTATTACCGTAACAATTAACTTTAAATTATCGCCATTCAAAATCGTCCGGCAATAGGGTTGATTTATGGCATGGTCTTGCATACGAGCTATTGACCACCCAACGGACAGAGTGTGGTTTTTGCCCTAGTAACGACCTCAAAAGATCTACTTCAATATACACTTCAAGACAAGACAGTGAACGACACAGACCTAGTTTGAACGGTTCTTGTGCTATAGCCTCGGCGTCCCGGGCGTCGGTACCGCGACCAACTCTTTAACCTGTTACGAAATGATCAACAGAACCAAAGGGTAAGTCTACATTCTTTGTACAGACAACAATAATGAGTAAGACCAGTTAATTTCGTAATTTATTTACTGTCGTCGCAGCAAGAGTATATCTATAAAATTATACACTCTGCTGTACGCTCTACTTAGGGGTTTCAGGCATTATAAGTGAAATACCCCTAAGCGTGTATCCATTTTAACATCTGGATGTGGATTTATTTTCTAAGTCGTGATACAGACTGGGAGTATAAGGTAGGATATGCCATCGTCGAAATAAAACAACGTTTGATGTAAAGAAGAAAGACTATCAATAGAGTCTGAAGGTTTGCGTAGACAAAGGTGAAGCAGAGCCCCGACTGGAGCCCTCCTAGAGCATAAGTGTTCTAGGTAGGGCTGTGGTCTATCGACTGATGCCGAGATCCGAAGAATGCCATATGCAAGCAAGCAATTTGATTGAACCCAGCCTATGAGAAATGTTCACCCAGGTAGTACGATCGGGTGTAACAATTCATTGGAGCAAGGTGTTTTAATTCGTGTTTAAAAACAGGAATCACCCCACCGTGCTCCAATGCTCTAGACCATCCCTTTCCCCCCTATAGCAATCTGATTTGCTATAGAGGCACAACAATCAGCCAAGTGCTCTTCATGTGGAGGTCCTGGGTATTTGAACCCCAACATGGTTTCCTAACCGTATGTGAAAACTCAGGACAGCGCATCTCCGCTTTATTCCTGTTTATCTTAATGTAGCTTATCCACGAAGAAGAAGAAGAATGCCATATTTAAAAGTATTTTAATATTTATATGACATTTTCGGATCTCTCGGCCAATGAAAAAATGAATAAAATGTAAAAGGCGGGGCGATGCGCGTCAAGGTGCGTGTTAGTTTGTTAGTTTGCCACTAAAGGCACCAGGACGACATTACAATTTATAGTTGCTATTTTACGCTAATTTATTTACAAACAAAATATTGCATTTATTCTTTATAATTATTTATCTAATATCATTTAACCAGCGACCTCTTAAGTTCAACGAGTCATAGTTCAAGTTCGACAACGAAGTCATATTAACAAAACAGAATTCCTCAAGAATGGAGATCACATCCTAATGCTTCTCTTCAAAAAGGGAGACAAATCGGACCCGGAAAATTACAGAAGAATTAATTTATTAAACACAACAATAGAATTAACAACCAAAGTGATAACAAATAAACTGAATGAAATTATAACACTAGCAAAAGAACAACAAGGTTTTAGGTCAGGAAGATCATGCACCGACGCTATATTTCTAATGATGCAAGTGCAAGAGAAATCAATAGAATACAACAAACCGGCATATCTATGTTTCGTAACTTTACGAAGGCATTTGACCAGGTCAAATTAAAAAAGGATATCCACTTACTGTACGAAAGAGAGATATCTCTAGAATAAATCAAAATGATCGAAAACATCTACCAAAACAACACAATAAAAGTAAAAGTAGAAATAGAAATAACCGAATCTATTGCAGATGGCAATGGGATGAGACAGGGGGATTCCCTGAGACCTCTATTATTCAACCTGATTATGGATGAAATAGTAAAAAAAGTAAGAACTAAAAAAAGATATCAAATGTGAAAAAAACAACTTAAAATAATCTGCTATGCAGACGACGCAATACTACTATGTCATAGTAAAGATGATTTACAACGTATGCTGCATCAATTTAATATAACCGTCAGAAACATGTAAATTTTAGCTGAAAGGTCAGATAATAGGACAAATAATGGAGTTTAAATATCTAGGCATCATATTATCTAGCTCGAAAGCTCGAAACTGAAGTGGAAGATCAAGTGACTAGAGCAAACAGAGCCACAGTCTACCTAAATGCAACAGAGGTGAAAACATTTAGAAAATTTATGGTAAGACAATATCGGACAAAGCTAGAAGTACAGAAATACGACATAGGTGCAATGTGGATAACACCAAGAATTGGGTAAGAAATAAAAGAGTAGAATGGAACGATCATATAAGCCAAAATAGAAATCCCCAATAGGAAGACCACGAAAATGATGGAACGACAACTTACTGGAGGCACATTAAATACAGACAGAGTTATGTCTATATAAAGAAAGAAGAAGAAGAAGATATTTAGGTACATTTTATGCATGTCATAAAATAAGTCCAAAGTTTTAAAAGTAGCAATAAATGGGAAAATTCAATGGATCAAACTGTTTGCATTTGAGTGTATTCATATTTACTTAATGTCAATTCAAATTATTTTTATTTTTCATTCTGCATTTTAGCTAAAAATATCTTTCTTCTTGTCTATTATAGTAAAAACACGGGTTTTATTAAATTTCAGACACGATTATTCGGTGAATTTAAATTAATCTTGTTATTATATTCTTTAAAAACCCGAATGGGTACATCACGACCGTTGTCAGTTATAGTTAAATTCCCGGAATAAAAAAGGTAAATTCTTTTCAAAGCTCAGACTCTTTCAGTCGGCACTGTTTGCAAATCGTCCAAATTATTCCGAACGATCTGCTGGCCTGAGATCACTCACCGTATGCTCACTGGCCGATCCGTTGCTAACCGTGACAAATTTGACAAAAGATTGAATTAATTTGTTTCTTTTGTGATACGGCGGTAAACACTCAAAATCCAGTGCAGGATCCGTTCAATTTCTTCGGTTACCGATTACCATGGGAGTAGGTAACCAGGGGCAAGTAATAAACTGCTAATAAAATAATCGTAATTTTTTTATTACTATAAATTTATGAAACTATAACTATTAGCGTTCTATTAGTGAATTAGTGAATATTAGTAAAGCTTTGAATTGGCCGTGTTGTAAAAAGCCTGTAGAAAATAGAGCACACAAAATATGTCGATATAAGAATATAAATAGATAGAAAACTTTGGAAAACAGTAGACTTTATGTATAGTATAGACCTGGGTATAGTATATACCTTTTATCGCTATAACCACATCTTCCTCTTCTTTTTCCCACTTTATAAATAGGCTTAATGCCTGTTTTACTTCGGTTTTTAGCGTCAATTAACATTGTCTGACAATCTTTTCCTCGGTCGTCCCAATGATCTTCTTCCATTTGGCGATTTGTCATGTGTTTTCATCATTTGTATCAGCATAATTTTTTCCGATATTGGTACAAAGCCTACAACTGATTTTTCAACTTTTTGACTGACATTAATTGCTACTCCATACCGATGTTGGCTGTCGGTATTGGTTGTGCTTAGTTCGCCAGAGTCGAGCAGTCTTGTGTTAATTATTCCCAAAAGTTGTGTTATTTAAAAGTTGAATTTTGTATTTTTAGTACGGAGGGATTTCTCTGGTTAACGACCTGAGGAGTACGGTGATGCTTGTCATTAACTGCCATGACAGTTTCTTGGGATACTCTATGGGTCTTTAATGCAGTGGTTCCCCGTTGCCTTCTGCATCCTTATGCCGTTGACCATTCCTTGGTTCATCTGTTTCTCTATCTCAGGACAAAGTTTCATAGTTTTCTCTATCTCAGGACAAAAGAGTGCCCTTACATCTACCAGTTCCTCCGCCCGAAACCGTTGGCCAGCATTTGACTTGATTCTATATCAACACTAAAATCGAGGGTTACCACTTACGCCATCCGCACCGTACCAAAGTTTTGCTTCTTCGCCGTGGCTGCCATTGTGGACTTCATCCGTAACTCTGGACAAGGGACCCTAAACAAATACTAGTTTTCCGGGTCAGGAAACCCCCGAAATCTGCGGAGCACAGGAATTGATTTATTTTGCCTGATATGACTATCTTCAAGAATTTAAAGAGTTCTTACCCGCTACCCCTAAGTAATTAAGAGTAACGCTACCGCTTACATTAATTAATGTAAAAGTATTATTATTAACTCTAGGTTTAATTGTACTAACCGAGGAAAATTTTCGGAACGTTATATCTGCAGGCCCTGCGTCTTATGGCTGTCGGTAGATACAAAATCATACATGGAAAGCCAGAGAATGTGTCCTGCTATTTCCAATTCTCCAGTGGTAGCTCCTATTTTGGCTCCTAAAAGCGGTACATATTTTGGTAGCCTTTAACGAGTCTTTTTGAACTGTACGAAATGTGTAAAACATTTACAGATTCCAGCAGGAATCTACGGCTCTTTGCTACGGCTTTGTAGAATTCAGATGCCTCAACCTCCTATTCTTGAAAGGACCGTAGTTCCTGTTCTTAAATAAAAATCGTTTCCCTATTCAATCCACTATCCTTATCGGTATCTTAAATTCTCTAATGTAAAAATTCTCTATATTCAACATAAAGGCCCTAAGCTATCTTTATTATATTTATGAAAATATAATAAATTATAAAAGACAGATATAATTCTCAATAATTAACTTGAGGCCAGCAAATACTCCCCTTTTTAATAGTCCTCCCTAAGTTTATATAGTATAGATGCTTTGATGAATACATGAACATCCTGGAGGCAACTCCACTTCACAATTAACTAAATAGCTTACTTTGAGCTTTATCACGGACAGGGAAGGATTGGTTTTCTGTGGTTTCCTGATCCTATTGCACAGTTATACCTGTCCTTAGGGAGGATACAGCCAGAGCTACCTTGAACGCGACATAAATTGATTTTATAATAACTTATACATTTAAATGCAGTCATATATCATTCATAATCATTAACAAAAAATAATTTCTGAAATGAACCGTTTTAGCAACAACCATTTCACCTCTTACTACCCTGGAAAGCTACCTGCTCCGTATGAATCAACATCCACCGAGCCAATACCACCAGTCAGACACAACGATCGCAGTACCAAAATCCTTAAAACGTATAATGTCCAAGACAGACATCTAAAACAGGACACACATATCCACTGAAAAGAAGCAACCAATCAGAGAAAGACACACCAACGGATTAGCTGAAAGTACATCATTGAGAAAGCCGCTCTGGCCGTCTGCCGAAACAGCTATAGTGAAAATAAATTGAAATAAGTGTTGTGAAAGTGTCAAAAATAAGTTTTTAGTGTTTTATTCTTAAATAAGTGGTCATATCTGAACCACGAAATAGTTGTGGGAGATAGGTACCTTATCCCTTACATGGGTTTATTATTAACTTTTTAAAATCTAGTTTTTAATGTTTACTGATTAATCGCTACTTAGTGTTTCTTAGAACTTATCCAATATCTCAAGTTTTTTTAATCAATGAGAGTCTTATTGGTTAAAATATTCTGAGCTAGTTAAAATGGAACGCCTATGGTCTCATTTATCCAGATTCTTTATGTCTACTAATGAAAAAAAAATCGATTAGTCATTGACTGCTGCTCGTTTTTTGTTAGTAATTAAAAAAAGAGAAAAAAATTAAATTCAGGTGATTGAGTGATTGATTTTGGATAATAATTCGAGAAGGCGGCTGCATGATGACGATGACCTCCCATGACGCATATGTGAATTTATTGTGTTTCTATTGAAAAGTAATTTTGTCTAATTCTTTACGGAATATCAAAAATTAAAATACCTTGGTGTGTTGCGGCTTCAGTTCATTAAAATATCGTTGAGTTTGGGTTTCCAATGTTATTTTTTTTACATTATAAAAAATCATATGAGCATAACGTATGTGGCTAAACATTACTGCTACAGAACTGCTAAGGCTAATAATACAAGGAAAGATAAGTGGAGGAAGGAGTATATGAATAAGGAGAGTGTCATGGTTGAAGAATTTAAGGGACTGGTTTAAATGCAGTTTTATAGAACTCTTTAGAGCAGCAGGAGATAAAATAAAGATAGTGATGATGATATCCAACCTCAGATTGGGAGACGGCACTTAAAGAAAAAGAAGAAGGCTAAAGATTTGAAATGTGACAGAACTTTGTCTGATCTCCACCAATTTTTTTGAGGGGGGGGGGAAAGCTTATTAAATTCCTTTTCACAGCGGGTACAGTACCTTCATCGGGTTCAGTACATCTTCAAGAAAAACAGGAACACCCGCTGCATCATAAAATGTATATAAAACGAATAAGAATGTATAAAAGGCCCGTCGGGCACTCTATACCAGCCAGCAGGCATAGGCCCTTCAGGCAGATCAAATATTGATCAATCGCGGACCCTGAGCATCGAGGCCATGTGCGACAAGCATGGGCTCGGTGGCCAGGACTCACTTCTCGAGCACCCAGCCGACGAGGAGAACAAAAATTTTATTTTGTCAAATCGGCGACTGAGTGAACGAGCACACACATCATTTCCAGACAGAGAGCTGTCGGTTTATACCGATGGCTTTCTGTCTGGAACACACGCTTTTTTTAGGGACATGAGTCCCGAAGTAAAGTTAGAGTAACTTCTATAGAGTCAGTAAAGTTAAATAAGGAGAAAAGCCGACATGTGTGCTACCCCTACAGCTAGGTGGCCTAACCACAGTCATTAAAAACAGAAGGTGTCTCATTACCCAAGACACCTTACGTAAAATTCAGATCATAAGCCTCCTTACGTAAGTCACACGTTGAGGAGGGGTGGAGGAACAGCCTGGGGGTCAGATAGGTACCACCTCAACTAGTGAGGTGTGACCGGTTTGATTTTCGGACATGTCAATTCCACTCTTACCGTGGTATACACATGTTCCTAGAGGTAGGGTTGATCGCTTCGCATGATTGTGTGTGGGTACAGTACCAAATATTTTAGGATCATAGACTGTTAACGAGATTCCTACGATATAAGTAGTAAGCTCTAACTGCACGGCGATATTTCCTTATGTGTTTGGTTTTATCGGGTTGTACTTAGAGAAAAATAAGGCTAATCAATCGATACTACACATTTAATAACTAGAGAATATTTAGAAACTCACTATTACTAATTAAAGAGTTTCCTAACACATTGTTTATTATTATACCGGTGTTTTTGGGACGCGCGAATATAGTAAAAACTAATGCACTTTTCATTGCAAGCTTTTGATAGTGTAAAAAGAGACAGAATGCTGGAAGACCTTTGTAATCTAGGTATACCTAAGAAATACATCAGCCTCATAAAAATAACGTTGCAGGGTTCAAAAGCCGCAGTCAGAGTAGATGGAGAACTGACTCCCCTGTTTAACATCAACATGGGAGTAAGACAGGGAGATGCCCTATCAACCATGCTATTCAACCTAGTTCTTGAGGCAGTCATCAGAAAAACCAATATAACCGGCCATATAAACACCAAATTAGTACAAATTACTGCATATGCAGACGATGTAGCCATCATTAGTAAGAAAAAGCCACGACTAATGAAAGTGTTCAAAGAAATTGATCCTGAAGCAAGAAAAAGAAGTCTCAAAATAAACGAAGCAAAAACGAAGTATATGACAGTCAAAAGAATAACTGACAATGAAAATAATATCACAATAGACAACTATACTATCGACGAGTGGATGCCTTTACATATCTCGGTACAGAAATCAATCAGAAGAACTCTCTAAGTAGCGAAATTAATGAACGTATTTCCAGCGGGAATCGTACATACTATGCTAATAAAAGATTGATGACATCGAAATTATTAGACAAAAGAACCAAAATGACTATCTACAGAATACTGATTAGATCCGTAGTAACCTATGGATGTGAAACTTGGGTAATGACGAAAAAAGATGTAGCCCAACTTAGGACATTTGAGAGAAAAATACTGAGGAAAGTATATGGCCCGGTACAAGAGGAAGATGGCACATGGAGAATCAGGAGAAACGACGAGGTTAATGAGTTAAATGAAGGTGAATAAACAACAAAGGAAATGTTACAATGGAAGCCTATAGGAAGACGAAAAAAAGGAAGGCTCAGAACGAGATGTTTGGATGACGTGGAAGTCGACCTGAAAACAATGAACATACGACATTGAAGAAGAAGGGCACAATAGAGATCTGAATGGAAGGACATAGCCAGACAGGCAAAGACCCATCCAGGGTTATGATGCCAAAAGAGGAAGAAGAATGCACTTTTAACTGCATTTATTAAGACGAAGGAAGCGTAGGTGCCCAGTACTGCACACCACCGCACGTTCGGGCCAATGCCTTTTAAATGAATTCATTTTTTTCGAATTCTGAGAAAACTAATAAATATTTTTAAAAATTGAAACGCAGAATGAAAGATTACAATATTACCGAGAGCCGAAAGTCCCTTAGAATAAACAAAAATTTTCTTTTGAATGAGATATTTGAAATTAAAAATCACACGTATTTTTTTTACCCATGTAACTTACTAAAATAAACATTATAGAAGTTTTCAGGGACTTTCGGCCCTCGGCTTACATTTCTCTTTGCCTGCTCTATTTTCATCTTTATTTCCTACATTAAGTTCTTTTTAGCCTTATTGTCTTTGCACTTCTATTGATTTCTTACACCCATTCTTCCTTCCGTGTTTGTCGTTGCCAATTTTTTTTTTAGTTTAGGTTTATTACTACTATGTTGTTTTTTACCTTCTAACTCAGCATTATCATCAGTAGAAACATAATATGGATTCTCATCAGAATAAGTCTGAATTTTCGATATCACGATAGTTAAAAGGATATTGCTTCTCTGCATAATTAATAATTTTATTGAACACCTCAGTTATCACTATAGAATCACTTTCTATCTTTCCTGTTGGTTTCACGGGTATTGGTGAAGACCACTCTGTAACAACTAGAAACAAGAGTTAAGACTATATGGCTCCTGAACTATATTTTATGATATTTCTGATTGTCATAAGAATTCAGATATAAACAATACCTATTGTGCTGGCAAAACGAAATTTCAAGTGTTACCAAAGTAATAATATTATTGCTCTTGTACCTATACAAATATTGGAGATCACCTTCCAAAACAATCTAGGAGAAAAAGAAGATGTTTCAGTTGTTCCAAAAAGAAGAAGGAAAGCCATACAAAAACCTTTTGTGTTGGATGCAGTGTCCCATTGTGCAAAGTGTGTTTTTTAACATTCCACTCATAAGTAGTTTTCAATTATACCTTATTTAAAAAAAAAATTTTGTAATTGCTCTTTTTATTACTGATGGGACCTTAAAACCCCAGTCAAAACTACTGTTGGGGCCAAATGTTCCCACCTCCTTAGAACGGACAAATGTAAATTTTACGACTAACTAAATACATAGTTTGTTTAAATTAATTATTTTGATTATAAAACTGAATAGTTTCAGTCTCCTACTTGCAAAACTAAATTCAGTGGTGAAAGGGTTAAATGCTGACGCACGGGTAAAGAACCATTGACTCAACTGTAATAACAGTTTTGATTCAATGTGTAATTATAACCAATCCCGTATAATTAAGAATGATTTATGCATCTACCTTTGAGTGCCCTTAACTTTTTTGCTTAAACTTACTTTCATGTCTGTGAAATTGGCATTAGCTAACATTTTAATGCCAACGAAACACCCTATACGCATAAAAAAGTCAACGACTGGATGCACTCAGGTACACTTGTCAAGATACGGATGAGGGTAATTTGTTTTTGATCAACTAATTGTCTTTATGTCTTTTTACTTTGAGTTAACTACCAAAGCAGGTAATTAGGAATAAATGCAAGTTGCCGGTTAATCTTGTAAAATGGTCGTTATGGGGATTAAAAAGCATATAAAAAAGTTTAATTAAAAGAAGTACACGTTACAATTAATAAGGGCTAATAAGATCGTAAATGTCACACGGGAATGCCGTTAATAATGGCAAGTAATAAAACAAACATCACAATAAATAAAAAAGGTACGCAGATTGAGCTAAACCAGTAACAAAGCAGCTACAGTTAAAATAAAATGTGGCTAAATGTCGGTGTTATGAATTTGTGATACTTATTGAAGCAGGTCTTAGTTTGTTTAAACAAACTCGGGATAGTTTGTATTGTTGAATTAAATACTTCTTTGTGAATAAATCATTAGTACATGCGGGATCAAAACATCCTCTCACTTATATTTTTTATTATTTATTAAGCATGAAGAAACGTTAAAAACACCTATAAAAAAGTTGCTATAGAAATTTGAAAATATTATGAAATTGTAAAAAGAATTGTTTTCACAAAAATATTGGAACATGGAACGTGAAGGCGCTGGTGAAAACAGGAAAAATGGAAGAACTAGAGACACAGTTGAAACAATACAAAATAGATATTGCAAGAATTCAGGAAACCAGATGGGAGGGATATGGAAAAATCGAAAAGGAAAATTATACAGTATGGTATGCAGGCAAAGAACAACAGGGATATGGAGGAACAGCTTTTATGGTGATAGAAGAAATGAGACATAACGTTTTGGAATTTAAACCCATAAGTGAAAGAATATCATACATAAGAGTAAACAGTAAAGCGAACAAGTTTTTAATAATAAATGTGTATGCACTCACAGAAAAGAGTAATGACAAAACAACAGTTCGATCAAACGCTAGAAGAAAATGCCGATAAAATCCCGGGAGAAGAGATATTAATCCTTATAGGAGATTTCAACGCCTAAATAGGCAAAGCAAGTTGCTTCAGAGAGGTTGCATGTGCAAACTCAATACATGACACAACAAACAATAATGGAGAAATACTATGTAATTTAGTAGCGGCATTAAACATGGACATAAGTAACACGAGATATAAACACAAAGACATACACGAAATAATATGGATATTCAGACCCGGCAAATCTTGCACCAGTCAAGTCCTCGCACTAACAGAACACATTGAAGAGGGCTTTGAAGAAAAACTTATAACAGGGACGGCTTTCGTAGATCTGACAGCAGCCTATGACACAGTAATGCACAAAACATTGCTCCGCAAATTATACAACACTCTCAATGACCACCATCTGGGAAAGGTCGTATATTCCTTACTGCAAAATAGACGGTTTTTCTTTATGCTGGAGGGTAAAGTAAGTAGGTAGAGAGTTAAAAAAAAGCGGCCTCCCACAGGGAAGTGTTTTACCACCAATGCTCTTTAATATATACACAAACGACCAACCTACTCCGACCGAAACCAAGCACTGCCTCTATGCTGACGATCTTGCAATATGTGCTCAAGAAAATAGTTTTGAAGAAGTGGAGGAGAAACTCGAAACTGCCCTAAAAACAATGACAGCGTACTACCTGCAGAATTCTCTGAGACCCAATCCCTCCAAAACCCAAGTCTGCGTTTTCCACCTTCGCGCAAAGGAAGCCAAGCGAAAACTCCAAATTAGTCTCTAGACCTCAGTCCCTAGACTTTAAAACGTGGAAAACTATGAATAGGATAAAAACGGGGGTCGCTACAGTAAAATCAAATATGGCAAAATGGGAAAAAATAGACCAAGATGATGTGAACTGTGACTGCGGAGAAACACAGAATATAGAACGTCTTCTTACATCCAGAAACTGTCTCCATCGATGTACCCTTGAAGATTTGTGCCTCGCCAACAAAGATGGAACCGACGTAGCCCAATAGTCAGCCGAAATTTTATGAATGACATGTCTGGACACGATAAAGTAAGTTTGGAAACATCCTGTAAGCTTTTGACTTTTATCTTTGTGGTGTATTCTGGTGTTTTCTTATCACATATATGTGTTTTTATTCAAACTTTGCACAATATCAATTTATGATCGATTCTTATTTCTGTTGATGTTAGCGCTTTTACATCCAAGATTTAAGAGGAGTGTAACTCTTTATTCGACAGAATATAGTCTATCAAAGATCTTTATCCTCTAATGTTTTCAAAAGTGTATTTGTATTGTTCTTTGTGAGGGAAAATATACATAATATTATTACGTATTTTGACTACGCTGCAGAGATTCGTCAGAAGGTCGCCATTTTCATTTATGTCCATTTATGATATTTTAATTATATCGCTGTTTTATTCCTGAAACTATATAAATACCACACTATATGTAAAATCATCCATAATGATTATATATTCATCATTTAGGATTTCGTTTATTAGAGTCTAAAAGTGTTCATAGATGTTTGTGTTGGTACCTTGTGATGATATCTCTATTGTTCTTTGATGCACAGATTGCTATCACATTAAGAGGTTTTATATCCAGTTTAACTTTTACATTTACTATTTTTTCAGAGATATATTTAAATTATTGTATTTGGTGTAAAATTTTTTTACGGATTAACAGGGCGACTCGTTCTTTGGATCTGATTTCAAATATGGAAATACCACTGTAAACCATTAAAAAGTCATCCAGTATAATTTGACCTTTGTGCACATATGTCTATATTTTTTAGTTAGTATATTTCTTTTTTCCCTAAAATCCATTGTCCTCTTTCTCGCGTTAGTCGGCGTAATGAAATCATTCCTGTTCCGATAGATAATCCTATTTTTATGAGCTGTGGGGTTTTAAAGTCTATCAGTAGGGTGCTAACCTGGCTGTAGACCTGGCTCCTCCTTTATGTGGACTTGGGACCGACAACAGTTATGTCGAGATAATCGATGTACTTAACAAAACTACAGACGGAGTTAAACTGAAGACATTGGTTTCTAAAATAAATCTTGGACTTTGGTTTAGATAATATGCTAGTCCTGCATTATACCAATGGGATATTTTTAGCATACGTGGGTAAATTTTCTAGATAGATAAAACAAGAAAAAAAACTTCAATTTTCTTTAAAATTTAAATTTTTAATAAATTGCTTCTTAAGGCGCATTTTCACGAGTCGATCTAGGTTGAACGATTTGGATCGTTCGACCATAATTCGATCTGTGAGGAAAGTAAAAAGATTTACACGACAGGCGATGAATGTTGAATTAATTGTGGTACAAAATGACAACACGGAAAATGACTAATGTAGTTGTGCAATTAATTTGTTGTACAATTCGGTAATATATCTAAAAAAAAAGAAAAAAACGAACGTATTGGACCCGACCGTGGACTGTAAGACGAAATACTTATGATGCATCACAAAGCCTGCTCCAAGAAATGGTTGTGGAAAATCCATACCCTAGACTCTTCTATCTAATGTGGATTTTTACTTGTCCAGTATCGATATGTCTGGCGATTTACCGGTTCGTTCAGCATAAAAGACGTTTCATCAGAAAAAAGTACCTTTTGTATTACACATGTTGTAGAATTGCTTGCAACGCTATTAGCCGTTCAGATTCCGATAAAGCTCATTGCCATGTCTGCATCTGACCAATTTTCAGTCATTTTTTCCCAAAATTACAGCTTGTTTCATTAAAAACAACAACTTTTTACACGCTAGAAGTACTCTACTCGGTGTTTACACATTTGATTCCAGTCGTTCGACATTTGGCATTTGGCGACAATTACCCATCAAAAGTAGACAGTTTTTCTACTTTGGTCGAATCGACTCACTCCGCCGAACGGCCAAGTCGATTTATGGTTTACATATTTAAATTGTTTTCGATTTAATAATCGACCTAAATCGTTCAACCCAGATCGACCCGTGAAAACGCGCCTTTACTGTAATATTTTATTAAAAAACTAAAGATATTGTATGAAATTTACCATCTAGAAATTCAGTAAAATAGAATTGAAAATAGCATCACTACATATCCTTCAGCAGTTTTTATTCGTTGGCTATGTTGTCAATTGATTCGTGAAGAGTTCCTTTCTATTCGCAGGAAAGTAGTTACTTTAATATTACGGAAAAAGTTTTTTCTTGGTCCAAATCACTTAAATTTATACTTTCTTTTTTTTGCAAAAGTTTTCATTGAATAAATAAAGCAAATGCTCCTAAACAACCCAAAATCAACTTAAAAAAGTTCTCGTATATGCGGGTAAATAGAAACGTGAAGTAAACTTTTTGGTCGCTACAAAATGGGATACTTTATATTTGAGTTGGTTTGAATTTTATTTGTACACGTAATTCAAAACAAAGTTTATTATGTTATTGTAAGAGTGGATGTTTGAGTAATAACTCAACTACGGATATTTTACATAAAGTTCATTTTCAAAGAACGGAATATAGGGATGATATGAAAAAAATTAATGCTTTTTAACAATTATTTGTAATTTTTGTTATACCGCCAATTTAGCTCATTTTCTTTGTATTTCTGCCATAGGGTACTAGTGGGCTAGTGGGCACGAAAATACTAAACCGTACGCTATTTGATAGATGGCGGATACTTGTTTGTGGGTAATAATATGTTTGTGGGCTTGCGATTGTTGACACCATCATACAAGGTAAGTTTCTTAACAAAATACTACTCTTTGCGGAAAAAAATACGAAAATGGTAGTGTAGATTATCATCAAGAGTGGTTTAAAATACAATGCTTCCCAATGTAACACCGGGCAGTGTGATAGTTATGGAAAATGCAAGCTACCACTCAAGGATTCTCAAAAAAATTTATAACAGTTCGTCTTCAAAACAGGAATTAAAAGATTTCCTGTCAGATAATGATTTGTATTTTGAAGACAACTATAATAACGAAGAGTTACTTGGAGTTCTTCGTACTAAAACTTATAAGAAACAATATATACTGGACACTATTGTAATACAACTTGGCCATACTGTCTACCACCTTATTTCGCATATTTAATACTATCGAACTTATTAGGTGACAAGTAAAAAAACGGATTCGGAGGAAAATAATTTTAGTAACACTTATTGGCGAGCACTATTCTTCATTTGATTTCTTCACGGACGTTGTTATCTTTGGTTAGCAGCGACCCTAAGTATATGAAGGTGTCAACACCTTCCAGTTATTATTATTCGTGTAGGTGTTGGGTTGCTTGACCTAGTGCAACACATATATTTGGTCTATTGAACATTTATATTTAGTCCCATTCTGTGTGCAGATGCTCGTAACGACCGAAATGCTTCAGTCAGAGATTCTGTGGACCTACCTATGATGTCTATGTCATCTGCGTATCCGACAATTTGTACTGATTTGTTAAAGATAGTACCATTCGTAGTAATCTGCGACTCTTGAATTATTTTTTTTAATGCCAGGTTAAATTAGAGACCCGATAGTCTATCACCCTGTCTTAGTCCATTTTTGCAATTAAAGGGTCTTGAGAGATCGTTTTGGATTTTTACCATGCTCTCTGCACCTGTGAGTGTAAGTTCAGTTAACCGGACAAGATCAAACGGAATGCAAAATTCTACCATAGCAAGTAGAAGATTATTTCTATTAACGGAGTCGTATTTTACTACTACACTACACTACATATTCGAAGTCAACAAATATGTAGTGGGTTTCGACGCCGAGCTCTAGGGATTTTTCAAGGATCTGCCTCACTGTAAATATCTGGTCCGTTGTTGATTTATTAGGATGGAAACCGCACTGATATCCTCCCACTATTTGTTCGGCGTAGGGGAGGAGTCTTTTGTACAATACGTTGGACAACACTTTATATGCCATATTGAGGTATGGCATATAATGGCTTTATGCCTCTATAATTATCACATCCCATCATGTCTCCCTTTTTGTGTATAGGACACAGTACACCTAACTTCCAGTCTGTGGGTGTTTCTTTCTGTTTCCAAATTGCAGTTATCAGTTTATGCATGTGTTTCATGAGGGGGTCGCCGACGTTTTTGAAAAGTTCGACAGGGAGATTATCCGAACCGGAGCTTTATTATTTTTCAGTGTTGCGATGGCTTCTCTAATTTCTTCTTCGGTGGGGGGTGGTTGCCGATCATCTTCATTCATTTGAAACATGGGATCCTCAATCTCGCCATCTTCGTGAATTGCCGCAAGCAGTTCTTCAAAATGGTCCGTTTATCTGTTTAGAATCTGTTCTTTGTTACTAATTATGGAACCGTCACTAGCTTTACAGGCTATTATTCTGGGTTTTAATTCTTTTCTGCAGCTGTTTATCTGTTGGTAGAATTTTCGTGAGTCTTTTCCATTGTGGTGGTTAACAATTTCGTTTAGAGCGTGTTCATATTGTCCTTTCTTTTTTCTTCTAAACATTCTCTTTTCTTCTCTTCTATGATTTTCATAATCTTCCAGAGTTATTCTCATTCTGCGCTGCTGGAGTCTCTTATATGCTTCGTTTTTTTGTTGGTTGATATGTCTGCACTCTTCATCGACCGATCTTCGTTTTTTTTTTGTTCTTGATAGGTTTAATACAGTTTCAGTCCAATGTTCTTCTATACTTAGATTTTCTTCGATTGTTGGTAACGCTTCGTTTACTATTGTCATGTAATTAGCTCTAGCAGTTTCAGATTCTAGCACCTCAATATTATATTTTGTGGATTTTGTGCTGTGACCTTTTTTGCGTTAGATATCCGTGCTCTAAGTTTTGTTTTTATAAGGTAGTGGTCGGAGCCTATATTAACACCTCTATATGCTCTTACGTCCAGTACAGCGGAGAAATGTCGACTATCTATAAGAACGTGGTCGATATGATTTTTGGTCTGGCCGTCTGGTGACTGCCATGTAGCTTTATGGATGTTTTTGTGGAGAAAGCACGTACTTACTACCACCATTCCTAACGATGCCGCGAGTTCAACCAGCGATAAACCAATTTGATTCCTGACCGTATGGAGACTATGTTCACCAATAGTGGGTCTGTAGGTTGTCTCTTGCCTAACTTTAGCATTAAGATCGCCAATAATAATTTTTATGTCATTGTTCTGGCATTTCCTATAAGTGCTTTCCACTTCCTCATAAAATAGATCTTTCTCCTCGTTTTCTTTATCTTCAGTTGGAGCATGGACGTTGATAATACTGTAGTTAAAGAACCTGCCCCTTATTCGCAATCTACATATTCTTGAGTTTATAAAATTTTATTCTTAAAGCCTACGCCAAAAGTGTGATTGCTTTCATGTCCGCTGTATTATAGAGCGTAGTCCTTTTTCTCCAGGCTGCCGCTACCAGCACATAATAATATACACATTACAGACTGTTATTTTATGATTTAATACTTGTATCAAAAAAATTGTATCGCTGAAACAACCTATATCGCGATACGTCCCTGGACATCGGTTACTTGAATTTCATAAGATACAAATATTATCTGTTTGAATTTGCCGACGGACGATATATAGTTGGCCTCAGCTATACCTCTCTAATTTTTTTGTGCACACGGAAATCATCATGTTTGCGTTGTAGTGTTTCAATTCTCGTATATTTCTTCATCAGCCATGCTTCTTTTGCTCCTTTTATCTCCTTTAGTCTTATAAAACTTTTTGTATTCGTTGCCATTTCTACTTTTTAATTTTCTTCGCTCTTCCATCAGCTGTAATATTTTATCTGTCATCATTATACTTACATAAATAAATATTGTATTACTCCTGGTGTATGTGAAAGTATATGAATATCACGTATATAATATTAGTTTACTATTTAACACATAAATAAGAAATTCGTAATACGCATTCCAATAAAGAAAGAACTTTTCTTTTCCTATCGTAAATTTCCTTTTCCGGAATTTATTAAAGGAAATTAAATTCCACTAGATTTACTGCTATTATTCCTCAATTACCGGTAAACATACTATATCAAACTAAAATAAAACGCGCAATCAAAACTTTTAGCCAGAAAATTCCATTCTTCCGCTTGTTTATTACTTTAAAAATATATCCGCAGTTTTCCTTAACACGAGATGGAACCGCGGAAGGAGCAGGTGCGTGCAAGTAATTTTAAGAGCACAGTCTTTAAAAAAAAATAATAGAAAATAAAAAAATTATTATAACTCAATTCTTGATATGTAACAAGCGAAACATGTAAATTAAGTAATGTGAAGTATAAAATAATAAATATAATTATAAGTGAACTGTATAATGATGATGATAGACCCGAAGAACTGGAGACTTTAGTTGAAGGTGAAGGACCAGAAATACTAAAATCAGAAATACTGCATGCTATAAAGTTAGCAAAGAACAAGAAAGCCGTTGACCCTGATAACATACTGACAGAGATGTTAAAGCTTATAAATGAGGAGAACATTGGAATACTGGTCAAGCTTTTCAACGATGTTTATTCGACTGGTGATAAGTCCGAATTCATAACACTACCAAATAAACAACGTCCGAAAAACTGTAGAGATTATAGAATGATAAGCCTTATGAGCCACACTTTGAAAATAATTCTACGCATCATTTACAGTAGAGTCAGAGATAAATGTGAAGAAGACCAGGATGAAACACAATTTGACTTTAGAAATGGACTGGGAACTCGGGACGCCCTCTTTGCACTAAATCTATTACTGCAGAAATGTCGAGATCAAATAAAAGACGTCTTTGCTGTATTTATTGACTATGAAAAGGCCTTTGATCGAGTACAGCATCACAAATTAATTACAATATTAAAAGATAAAGTAGTTGATAGTCAAGACATACGATTCATAGAAAAGTTATACTGGCGTCAAACAGCGACAGCTTGCATAAACGGAACATCAACAAAAATATGTAAAATACAAAGAGGTGTCAGACAGGGTTGTACACTATCCCCACTGTTATTTAATTTATATTCAGATATAATATTTAAAGAAGCGCTGAATAATTTGGAATGGGGAGTGAAAATTAATGGAATTCTGATAAATACAATCAGATATGCAGACGATGCAGTTATTTTAAGTGATAACATGAATGTACTACAATGCCTTTTAAATGCCATTGATACAGTGGGAAGAGAGTTAGAGAGAGTTTTAAAAATGAGGTCATTCTTCTGTAATGATAACTTGCAACTTCAACTTCCAAAGCGCATGGTTAAATGCTACATTTGGTCAGTCGTCTTATACGGTGTCGAAGCATGACATTAAAAATATCCACCATTAATCGTCTGGAGGGCTTTGAAATGTGGCTGCACAGACGTATACTAAAAATTACATGGACGGCTATGCTGACAAATGTGGCAGTCCTTGAGAGAGCAAATGCTGTTGGCGAGCTGCATGATAACATCAAATGTAGAAAGATGGCCTATTTTGGACACGTAGTAAGAGGAGACCGATATAATATTCTTCAACTTATTATGATGGGTAAAATCGAAGGACGCAGAGAATTGGTAGATAGCACGCCTCTTGGTTGAAGAATATCAGGGAGTGGACAGGAATAAGGAAAGCTGAGCAACTCTTTAGAATAGCTCGAGACAGAGACAGTTTCGCCATGTTAATCGCCAACGTCAAGGGGACTTGATAGGGCACGTTAAGAAGAAGTATAAAATTATGTACAGTGTAACTTCTTTATAACGGACACCAACGGGGAAAATAATTATCCGTTGTGTAGAGTAATCGCTTAATCAATTGGAATAAAAAAGTGGTTTCGATTTTCTCTTCTTCCTCTATAGCACTACAGCCCAAATTGAGACTCGACCTTCTTTATTTTTTGCCTACACCCTTGCTTTTCTGTGGTTGATCTCCATATACGGATTTCTAAAAGGGCTTGTGCGTAGCTGTTTACTGTATCTTCCTAGCGCTTACTTGGCTTTCCAACCGGTCTCTTTCCCTGCATTCTAGCATTTAGTGCTCTTTTTAGTAGCCTATCCTCTCTCATTCTTATCACATGTCCGGCCCATAACAATCTTTGTATTCTAATGAAATCTGACAGTGGTGCTTCCTTATAAAGTTGATAAAGCTCTTTGTTGTATCGACTTTTAAAGATTCCCTCACAGCTTCTAGTATTCTCCTCAGTACTGCCCTTTCCATCCAGGTCTTCTTTTTGTAATACCAGTTGACTTGGAATTTATCAACATAAAATTTTTAAAAAATCGAGGATTTTCATTTGACCAATCACCATAGGTTTTTCTTTTTCCCCATTTAAATTTGCACACGATAATACGGTCAGTCTTTCATTAGCAGATTTCCTCCCAGTGCACTTTGCATTACGAAATGTAAAAGCTTTATTAGGTAAGGCTCGTTAATACAGACCAGTATCATCATCGTTATAAGTATCTTTAGGTAAATAGCCATTTAACAAATTTCGCACCTTTTCTTTACCACTATGAAACATCGCAAGATTAACATTTATAGTGTTTCCGCTACAGCGTAAAATTGCTTCAAATTTATTATTATGTCTCAAGTAAAACTTGTCAAGCCAACCATTGGAAGTTTTAAAATTCAAATTGAGTTCCTTCGCCGCGTCTAAAGCTCTTTCTTTTATTATCTGTCCAGATAATGGAATGGCTTTCTTCCCACTTTACAAAACCAATCACTATAGTATTAATGGCAACAACTTCACTTTTACTCATCTTTTTTGTTGAACATTTCCACTTTCATTGTACCACTTTGGCTTGTTCGCAAGTTGGTTTTTTTATCATCTGTATCAATTATGTGAAGGAGTCACTTTACTAAAATTCTATTTTCACTATCCTGTTGAATTTGCTAGCTGCGGAATACAATTTTCTTTTCTTTCATGCAGCCTACTAGTTTTCTGTACGTTTCTGGACTCAAGGTGTTTATTTTTACTACACTATCTGGGAGTGTTTTTGAATAATAAGCTTGATAATAAGCTTCAGCGGGAGTGATCTTTGTCAGTGAGTAAAATCATTGTCATATATTCGGTCACCCTTTGATCTTTGATTGAGTTGTTAATAATCAGTGTCGTTGTTGACAATTTAGTTTCCATCGGTCTCTTGTTCTTTTAGCACTTGGAATCTGTTGTTTGTAGTGGTAAGAGTATTTTACTTAGAACTATTTATTTGTGATTTCTTTTTTTTTTGGTTACTCTTTGCAACTAACAAGACGTACGAAGATACAGGTCTATAAAACAATCATACGACCCGTTTTGATGGATGGAAGCGAAACGTGAACGATAACAAAAGTAAACGAAGAGATACTATGTGTTTGAGAAAGAAAAATCCTAAGGAAGATGCTGGATGAAGCATCGGGACAATATAGGATAAGGACTAACAAAGAGCTCAAAGAAATTTACCCAGATTTCTGGAGTCCAGACGACTCCAATGGTCAGGACACCTCAGAAGGAATTCTGACGAACGAACAGTAAGACTGGTGTGGGAGAAAGTCCCAACTGGAAGGAGACCACGCTGACGTTCTCGTCTCCGGTGATGAGATACTATTGTAGGAGACCTAAGCACTATGGGCGTGGAGAATTGGATGGAGGTTGCTCAAAACAGAAAACAGTGGAGGCATGTTGTTGAGTCGGCTAAAACCCACGAAGGGTTGTAACGCCACGGAGAAAGTAAGTAAGTAAACTCTTTGCCACGAGGGAGTTTTATGGTCATTTGTATGACTTTACATTTCTTCTTCGCTCGATGTCTCCTGTCGAGAGTAATTTGGGTTTTCGACTGTATTCTGACGGTGTTGTATTTAATTTGAGTGTTAATATATTACACTCAAATGTCTTTATAATATATAAGGGTGCTGGACTTGTATTAACTTGAGCCGGTGAAGGTGGTTGTGGAAGTGATAGGGAAGTGTTGTAATTGTTTTTGGTGGTACTGTAACATATCTGCCGATATTGGATGAGGCTGTTGTAGAAGTGTGTATAATGTTTTCATCCCTGGCATTGGATATAATTGTTGGTCGACTGGATCTGGGTTCATTTCCGGTCGAGAACATTTTGGTGGAAGGATTCAAATTTAATGATGATTACATTTTTGTCCTATTGTGCAGTTGGTTCTCTCCCATAAGAACGTTGATGACGACTGTTAAAACTGTTTTATTTATTTTATGTTTAATCAGCTGTGGATTTATTTTTATGTACTGATTTGATGAAATTTTCTTAAAATAAGATTTGCAAACGCTTATACAAAGGGTAGATATTGCACTTACACTTCTTGCCCACTTTTAACAATTTATTAAACTGTTGATTTGTGAGTTATTTGGTGATTTCAATAACGTCACCAATAGCTGTGGTTAACCGGTGATGGTTCAACTGCACTGTCAGTCTTCAATTTGAACTATGAAAAATTGAATAAAATTTTGTTTTATAGATTGTATTTTATTTCACAGCACAGTAATATGTGGTGTGTTTTTACGTGACGATATGAAAACTCACTACATACTATTTCCTTAAACAAACCCCCGCCCATGTTTATAAAGCTCCATATCAGCAGAATACATCTCAGAGAAGTTCTGAAAACTTTTTTAATTAGTACGTCTAGATGTATTCGATTCAGCTACAGTTACAGCTTTTAAGTTACGGCAGGCTACAACGAATGCAAATTGAACAACATATAAACAGTAATAAAACTTTTGCAATTGGCTTAGGAAGTGATCTATTTTATCTGTACACAATTGATAAAGTTAAGAAAAAGCAAATGAAACATATATGATAGCTTCGGTAATCAATATACCTTTTTATCTCTATAGTCTTAACGATTAAAACAGTTTTTCTATTCCTTCATATATATATATATATATATATATATATATATATATATATATATATATATATATATATATATATCGTACATCTAGTTCAATACTGCCACAACTCCAAAAATTCCAATTTTGAGTTAAGGCTTTAAAAAGGTTGCATATATGATACCCCATCTAATGCAATACAACCTTAACTAAAATATTGTCTTGAATAAGTATAAAGTAAGATATTTCGGTATTACACTGTAGGGTTTTGAAATGCAATATGGCCATAACTAGGAGATGTGGCGATAATACACTCCGCCACAATACAACCGATGTAATTCAATACGGCCACAACTGCAAAAATTGTTAGATTAGTGGTACGATTTTATGAGTTCTCAATTATTTATGCACGAGGTATCCACGTTTTAGTGTACAACTATTTGATTTAAAGCCTGAAAACAGTGTATAGTGATATTATTATTAACTTTATTATCAAACACGGGCAAGAAACATGTCAAGGCAAGAAAAATGCTTGGACTAGCTTTGCAAAGCTATCTTAAAAATGATGAGAATCTGAGAGACAATTCAGAGGTTTCTGAGGTTATGAATGACATCTCCTTTGTGCTGATGGAGGTTTGTATTTCAACAAAAATCACAGTGAGGTTTTACTTAATGTATATAATTTTTTAGCTTGCTCCGGTTGCGTTACCCGTGCAATCAAATCATACCGCAAATACATTTGAAGATCAAGAAAATCTACATACAGACCCTCGCCAAGATGATTACATAGAGCAGGTATATTTTTATGAAACGAGAAACGGTTACTGGACCGGTGAAAAATAAAATAAGAGAACACATAAATTATTTCCAAAGGGTAGAATCACATTATCTTAGAGCACAAACTACAAAGGAATACATACATGGTTCACTTACTTTAGCTCAAATGTATCGCGACTACAAACTACAGGAAGAGAGTGAAGGAAGGCCTATGGCTAAAAAATGCACTTACGAGCATATTTTCAAAACTGAGTTTAACATAACTTTCTTTCAGCCAAAAAAAGATCAGTGCGCAATTTGTGAATCATATAAAAATTCTTCTGCTGAACAGCAAGTTACTCTTCATCAAACTTATAATAAAGATATCCATAATAAAATTAGAAGCAGAGAAGAAAAAGCACAAGATCTAGCAAGAGCAAAAGATGATTCTCAAGTATTGGTAGCTTGTTTTGATTTGCAGGCGATCCTTCCTACATCTTGTGGAGATGTTTCAAGCTTCTACTATAAATGCCGCCTGAACTGCTTCAACTTTACAATTTTTTCAGATATTGCAAAAGACTGGTTACTGTTACTTTTGGCACGAGGCTATTGCTAACCGCGGCTCAAACGAAATAGCTACGTGTCTGTTTGATTATCTTTCAAATCATTGTAATGATAAAGACGTTATATTTTATAGCGACAATTGTGTTGCAAAATAAAAATAAATTTATAGTTACCATGTATCTCTATGCAATTGGAAAAATTAATATTAAATCAATCACACATAAATTTTTAACAGTGGGACATACCCAAAATAAAGGGGACGCCATGCACTCAACTATTGAGAGGCAAAAGAAGAAAATACTTAAAACAGGTCCCATTTATGTTCCTGCACAATGGCCTGCCATCATAAGATCTGCAAAAAAAAGAGGGAAATCCTTACAATGTAAAAGAAATGTCAACAGAAGACTTTTATGACTTTAAAGATCTCAATACAAAAATTGGAGGAAATTTTACATAGAATACAAAAGGAAAAGGTAGTCTGGAATGATATCCAAGTTATTAAAGTTGTCGAAAGCAATCCTGGATCTTTCTTCTATAAAACAGATTATAATGCCGATGAGTTCGAAGAGGTCCATTTTAAAGCATGGACGGACAAGGGGGCGTTCAGCAACTGTGGAAGCAGTAATCGATTTAAAAAAGGCGTACATAAAGCCTCCATCGATATCCGCAAAAACCAAGCAACACCTTTTGGAACTGTGCAATAAAAACTTTATTGCCCAGTTCCAGTAAAACAAATATTACCTGTTCATCACAATTTTTATAAGGACTTGGTTAATAGTAATTAAAAAAAATGTTCATACACACTTGTAATAATAATAATAAAAATATTTTTTGTAAGAACTAGTTGATTTTTTTTATTATGATGCCGCCGTATGTCCCATTTTTCGTTTTATAAATGACTTTCTTCACAATGCAATATCGCCATAACTATCAAAATACAATTAACGTTTTATTGTTAATAAATTGTAATAAGATCCAGCGAATAACTGTATAATTTGGTAAACTAAATTGTAATTTTAAAGCAAGTCATTCTAAAAATAAATTATTTACAAGGCATAACTCGTTTGCTACAGAACGTTTTGCTCATTTCTCGAAATTATTGTATTTTGGACTTGTGGCACTATTGAACTAGGTGTGCGATATATATATATATATAATATATATATTATATATATATATAATATATATATATATATATATATAATATATATATATATATATATATATATATATATAATATATATATATATATATATATATATATACTTATATGATTTCAGTTGTTTTCCGGGTTTGACTCCGCGTTAAGCAATTTTGGTTTTAGAAAAAACCATTGTTTTGACGACGTTTCGGCAAGGTCACACTTGCCATTGTCAAGTCAGGTTAGTTCTGCTTCGTCTTGATGTTTCAGGAAAGTTTCAAGTTCTACTATTTGTCCAATATCTTATAAGTAAAACCGTCCAAACAGGGGCTGTATTTCTGCTTTTTTTAGTGCGAAATCTAGTTCTGAAGGAATAAAAGGTTTTGACATGGAATCTATACTAGTATTAAAACGAAAAATTTCTTTAATCCTACCAACATTACTAGAAGCAGATGAAGGTGCAAGGTCTAACATCTGTTTAATGAGATTTTTAGAAAGTTGAGGTTTTTTGTTGTATTGATAGTTATTGGAAATTGATCTGACGGTTGACCATATTTTAATAAATAACCCTTTACTTAACTCTTAATTTTAAGTACTCAGTACTTATCTAAAGTACCCAGTGTTAAATAACCCTTTATTTAACACTGTAATATTTATATAGCCCTCGTAGATAATGTGTGTAATAAATCACGATGTAACACGGGTTTGTGTTTTATGACAATATGCGAAACTAGCTAGGCACAATCACAAATATGTCGATAATTAGCGATTCATCAGCAATTAGCGACTATACCTTTAGCCACGCAATATTAGCAGCAACAATTACATGGCGGTAAAACAGCTAGCAGCTACCAACTACCAGCATGAAATGAAATAGGGTGTATGTTGACGTGAAATTTTTCATCGGACCGGAAAAATTGCCTGAAATAGGAAGCACATACGTACATAGACAAAGATAGAGCCAACAGTGAGCCACACACACATTTCCACCGACCCCAGAGTTAATTTTCCGCCGGCATGTAACATCATCCGGGCGAAAACTAAATGAGTTGCATTCCGTTGTTATTTTTTCTGTGATAAAAAAACAAGGTGACACAATATTTATCGCTCCGTTAAATATTTTTACCAAATAATATTAATTTATTGAAATATGAAGAATAATACAATAAAAAGTACTGCAATTTAAAAAAAAATCCTACCTAATGGATCAACTTAATCGATAAATGTATATATTACCGTTTTAAAATACCTTTCGGCAACTTCTTTATTCAGTATAATACGTCATGTATTTTCTATTTATTTTCATACGGACCTTTCCATTGTCTTTGCAATTTTGGAGACAAGCCTCTACGACGTTGTGGATTATAAAGCCAAACAAAAACACTTACTGCATAGCTTTCATTCTTGCATCGAGACTCATGTTGATCTTTCATTCTGTCACTGGCTTACTGGATATGTTGTCGGGCAAGTTCATGAATGTTGTTCATTCTTAACTTCAGGCGGTCGACACAACATGTTCTTTGAAAGGTCTGCAGCCAAACTCTAGGTCGCAGGGCAAACAAACTTTATGACCAAATACCAGGTAGGTTGGAGTCTGGCCTGTAATTTCATTGACGGCAGAGCAATAGGTCATTAGGAATAAATGAATGTGCTGGTCCCAATCTCTTTGATGTTCTGATACAACTTTCGACAGGTGTTTACCCATCGTTCGTGATTCCACCTGATTAAGGATGCACGGGTGTCGTTCTGGTCTTATTGACACTAATCAATTTACAAAAGTTTTGGAAAAGGGTTGACTCGAAGTTTCGCCCTTGGTCGGAGTGGATCTCCAAGAGAACACCAAATCGGCTAAAGAATTCTTTAACAAATACCTTTGCAACGGTAGCAGCTTCTTGATTTGGTATCGCGTAGGCCTCAGTCCATTTCGTAAAATAATCCATGGCTACCGAGATATATTTATTTCCATCATGTGTCTCTAGAAGTGGACCTGGCAATAGCGAGCGCTTTATCTAAAACTTTCGGTCCTTCTAGTCGTAAAGCTTTCTGTAGTTTACTGTCTTTTAACCCATTGACGAATGTATCTACAGCAATTTCTTCTAAAATGTTGTCTGGTACCTCTGGATAAGCCAACCGCGCTATACGAGCAACATCTGATTAAAATTCTTGCAAATTCTCACTTGCTCGCTGAATTCTACTTCTTATTTATACTTTGTAGACTTCTCCATAGATGGTAGATGGACATCTCCGTAACGTTTGTCTAGTCGCGTGAACAAGTTCTGGTAACATTTTTCTTGACCCTTAGGAATTGATCTTAGGATATCCGCAGCATTACCTCATATAGCAGCAGTCAAGGAAACCGCTTTTTCTTGTTCTGTCCAATGATTGGCTGCAGCAATAGCTTCAAATTGTCTAAGGTATATGGACCAAGAAGACTTCTTATCAAATGGTTGCAATTTGAATCTCATATGATGTGTTTTTTCGTCTCTAGGTGATTATTTTTCACTACAAGATTTAAAACGACTGTATTAACTGGTGTTAGCACTTTCGTATTAGTTATCATGCCCTCTAGCTGTTTTATCTTCTCTTCTACCTTATCGAATGTTCTAGAGACTTCTTCAAATTTCTCATTGGTCTGACTACATACTTCGTCGAATATTCTAGAAACATTTTCGAGTTTCTCATCATTTTGTCTAGCTACTTCTTTAATAATTTCAGACGTTTCATCGAATCTTTTGAAAACTTTTTCGAATATATCCTTATTTTTTCTAGAAGATTCTTCGTTTATTTGAGAAATGTTTTTAAATTTCTCATCGTTTTGCCTAGCTGCATCTTTAATAATTTGAAACGTTTTATCGAATCTTTTGGAAACATTCTCATCATTCGTTCTTGAACTTTCTTCGATCTTTTCTAAAACTGCTTCTTCTGCTGATTGAAAATGGAATATCTCTGTGTCATCTCCATTCTTGTTCAGAATATTCTTTAGTCGTTTTGGGAGGAACTTCTTAGACCCGCTACAGTCTTCATCGCATTCTTCCAGTTGCTCACGCAACTGCTTTACTAAAGATGTACTAGCAGCGTCTTTGGTCAGGCACAAACGTTATTTTTAAATGTTCTTTTTTTACAAATATCACTACTGAATTACGTGGATGTTCTCGACGAACAATACTTTTTAAAAGTTTAAATACCTTTTTTTTATCAATCACTTGGTTTATCGCTACAAAGGTTTAATTGATCAGAGCATATCCAAACCTCACACAAAACATCATAATATACTTATAATGCATTTACTTTCAATGCATTTAAAAAATCTGTGTAAATTAGAATGGGTCTCCATGTAAAAACATTTTCGTAGATTTGCTTGACTTCTCTCCTTGTTCCGAGCTCTTCGTGGGTTTTTTCATTTCTGTCTCTCGAGAGAATATTAGCTTTGTAGTGGCAATCGGCACGCATTCAGGGTTTCTCTAATAAAAATTGTACGAAATAATGGATTTTTATCCAGTGCAATTTACTGAAATGGTGGAATTTTAAATGGAATATTCTTTGGTACAATTAAGTTTTGTAAAAACTACCCCATTTTGGCCTTTTTACTAATCTTGTCAAAAAAAACTCTAGGGTTTAGTATGTAAAACGATATAGACAAACAATACTTTTAAAATAAATTACTGTATATATAAAGATTTTAATTATTGACGCCAAAATAAAACTTAATTGTCACTCCCTCTTCCTCGTTAATTTAGTCCTTGTCAGAGCGTGGTAATACTCTAAATATTATTAAATTTCTGTGTCCATTGGCTCCGATCTTGTGCCAGATAGACGGCTTCATGTAAATATTTTCCTACCAGAGTCTTCATTTGGTCTGTCCATCATGGAGGAGACGTTTTTCCTATATATGTGAAGCCTTCTTTTCACAGCGGATACGGAAAACGAAATAATTCTACGGACAAATAAAAAGATATTGTAATTTTAAAATAAATTTAGTAATTCTGATACAACAAAACTGAGAGAACTTACAAAGGAAGAATATAGACCGTTTCTCGCTATCTTGTATTATTCTGCAGTTTTTAAGTAATGATACAAACTTGCCAGAAATATTTGCAACAAACGGAACAGGACGAGACATATTCAGATCCATTATGTCTTTCAAAAGAGTATATGTGTTGCTAGAATGTCTAAGGTTTGTTGACTGAATAGTTAGTGTAAATATTTTATTGCTTTTGCTTTAGGTTTGATAATGCAAATAATCGAGAAAAACGTAAAACTAATGATTAAACTGCAGAAGTGTCTTGGTTATTTGAGCGTTTTGTAAAAAATTTTCAAGACTGTTATTCTATGGGAGAATTGTGTTGCGTCGACGAAATGCTGACAGGATTTCGCGGTAGATGTAAGTTTTGCATTTATATACCTAATAAATATCGGAAATATGGACTGAAAATTATGGCCCTAACAGAGGCATGTACCCACTATTTCTATTATGGCTATATTTTTACTTAGCAATGGCGTGGAAAGAATATGCAGAAAGCCTTTTTAATGACGAAAGACCAACACAACCAACGCGCAAACTTCCTTCCGAAAACTTATCAGGGCCATCAATAATGCGAAGTGAAATAGAATATGCAGTTAGAACCACAAGGATGCATAAAGCAACAGGTCCAGATGAAATTAATATAGAAGCAATAAAACTACTAGACGAGGAGAATATCGAAATCTTGGTAAGGCTGTTCAATAGAATTTATGATACTGGTTACATTCCGCGAGAATGGCTGCAGTCATCCTTTGTGATGATCCCAAAAACAGCTAATGCCACAAAATGCAATGAACACCGCTTAATCAGTTTAATGAGTCACTTGTTGAAACTCTTCCTTAGGATATTACACTCAAGAATGTATAAGATACTAGAAGAACTTAGCGGGTCAACACAATTCGGTTTTAAGGGAGGACTAGGAACAAGAGAGGCAATTTTATGTTTGAACACCTTAATACAAAACTGCTTAGATCAACGAAAAGATGTCTACCTCACCTTCATCGACTACGAGAAGGCATTTGACAATGTTAAACATGATATCATGATGGAACTACTACATAGGGCCAACATTGACCAGAAGGAGATCAGAATTATTCAGAATCTATACTGGAACCAAATGGCAAAGGTGAGGATTGATCAAGACCAATATACGGATGAATTTGAAATCCGGAAAGGTGTCCGCCAAGGCTGCATACTCTCTCCGATGCTTTTTAATTTATATGTTGAAAATATATTTGCGGAAGCATTAGAAGATACGGAATTAGGCATTAAGGTGAACGGCATACCAATTAGCAACCTACGCTATGCGGACGACACAGTGATTATAACTGATAATTTGGAAGATCAGCAGTTATTACTTGATAGGGTGAATAGCATAGGTAAAAATATGGCCTCAAAATCAACATTTTGAAAACGAAATATATGGTCATTAGCAGAAACCCTCCAGAAAACCCGATATATGCATAGGTGACAATCGTATAAATCGCGTGAAAACTTTTAAATACCTTGGCACCACAATCAATGACCAATCGGATCCACAACACGAGATAAAAACCCGAATACAAATGGCAAGACAAGCTTTTGTGAAATTCAGACCGCTCCTATGCAATCAACACCTAAACTTCGAAATACGCTACAGAATGGTCAAGTGCTACATATGGTCCATCTTGCTTTATGGCATGGAAACGTGGACTTTAAAAAAAACATATATCAACAAACTTGAAGCATTTGAAATGTGGTCATTGAGAAGAATGATGCGCATACCTTGGGTGGATAGAGTTCGAAACGATGACGTCCTTAATAGAGCCGGCGTGGAAAGAGAACTCTTTGAATTAATTAAAAAACGCAAGATTGGTTACCTTGGGCACATATTGAGAGGAGCAAAATATGAAATACCACAGTTAATCCTACAAGGGAAGATCGAAGGTAGGAGAGGAGCCGGCCGCAAACAATTGTCCTGGTTAAGGAATATTAAAGAATGGACAGGAATACACAATACAGGTGAGCTGTGTCACGCCACCAAGAACAGAATTCTAGTAATGAGATAGTCGCCTACGCACTTTGGTGTATGGCATGTTAAGAAGAAGAAGGATAGTGATGGTTTTTCTCTGACAAATGAGGAAAGATGTTTCATGAAACCAACACAAGCGGTGTTAAAACTGTGTCAACTAATTGCTAATTCACACTAAAATGCCACAGCAGACAATTGGATTTTATCCATAAAATCCATAGATGCATTAAAAAACGAGGACTGATCTATGTCAGCACGGTCAACCAAAACAAAAAGTAAATACCTATGCAGTTCCTTCCAAGTCAGAGTAGAGCTGAAGGCTCTTCCATTTATGGTTTTACAAATTACTACACAATAATGTCCTACGTTCTAAAAAGGAAAGGCAGTTGTGTTTATCAATGCACCATACCGAATATGAGGACATAGAATAATTGCAGGTGTCAACGCACACATTTTACATGGATGTTATAAAAATTACCAAGCCATAGAAAGACAAGCCTTTTACAAAATTCTTGTAAGACTACTAACTTGTTTGTAAGACAATTTTCGATTATCTAGGGAGCTTCGCATGGGTATCAGTAGAATACTAAAAGAAGCTTTAGATGAAGCAGAGAGGGAGGAATTAAATAATCAGAATCAGAAACGAAAGAGATGTGGTATCTGATCGAAAGAATGACAAAAAGAAAAACAAAAATGTCGTGCAGCAAATAGTCCCGACCCATGTGCAGCGACTGCAGGGTATATGTTTGCAAGAATTGAATTTAGAAAAATGTTAAGTGTAAATAGTTTGCATTATTTTTAATAATAATATATTTTAATTAGAGAGTTTGTATATTTTAGTTCCTTATACTTTATATGAAACGAAAACGGTTTTTTATATTCCGTTTGTAAGAAATTATATTCTGCTGTCAGAAAACCTTGAAAAGTAAGTTATGTTACATTTTTTAAACATTTGTCATTATTAATGCAAAATACATACAAAATGGGCTTTTTCTTGAACCTATGCTCTATCCTTCCATTGTTGGATATAGGTCTCCCCAGTTCTCTTTATCTTTCCCTATCTTGAGCTGTTCTCTGCCATGTGGGACCTCCTTGTTTCCTGATGTCATCTTTTCACCTCATCTGTGGTCTGCCTCTTGATCTGTTTGCATTGGATGGACGCCACTTTCCGATGGCATTGTTCCATCGTCCGTCTTGGAGACGTTCATTGTGTCCAGCCTATTTCCATTTCAGTTTTTCTGCTTGTTCTATCGCGTCTACTGTCTTTGTTCTGGTTTTGATCCACTGGTTACGTTTTCTATCTCTAAGTGATACACCCAACATTTGTCTCTCCATCGCTCTTTGTGCCTTCCTTGTCTCTGTAAATTTCCATGTCTGTGCTCCGTAGGTGAGCACCGGTATTATGCAGGAGTTTACAAAATGGGCTTACTTGGCCTTATTCCAGCTTAAATGATTACAGATTATAACGAAATAATAAATTATTTTTTTATTAATTTCACAAAAAAAACTCAAAAAAGGTGTCCAGTAGATCACCGGACGCAGTTAACGGCAGAATAAACCACGACGTCAGATGAGGGTTAAATATATTTTTCAGCAAAATTTATCTTATGTCGCTATCGTCCAATTCGTTTGCCCCATATTTTAGATATATGAAAATGCTTATTTTTACCATAAAAATAATTTTCACTTGACCTATAATTGTGTTTCTCTTAAAACTAATTTTATTCTTTCTTAATTTTTCCTCGTCGTGTTTTTGTTAGGAACATAAATTCGTCTGCGCTTAGTTCGTCTTGGCGTGGCAGCCAACTGGATCTTTCGTTCATTCTTTATTTGCGCCGTGATGTGTTGTGTTTAATGTCTTACAGGTTTTTCAGCGGTCTGGTAATTTGTTTTGCAGCCAACTTGAAAAATGTTGACTGTGAGCTGTATTGGACAGCAGCAGAGATCGGGAAGTTTATGTGGGAAATTCTAGTGGAGAGTAATCCGAATTCTTTTATTTTTTAGAAAACCTTGACAGTTTATCTGTTCGTTAGATGGAAGGAGAAAGTTTTATGGAAAGCTCGTTTAAAACATACTACAATCTTATTTATAAGAAATTGAGATATGAGCTATTTGTGGGATATAATTTATTTATGAGATATACATTTAAATGATTAACTTGGACAAAATAAAAACAAATCAATTTTATTAAAATCATGAATGTGTTGCTTGTGTGAGTCCATTTCAAATAGGTAAAGAAATAATAAATAAGACTTACTCACAATCAATTTAATTTAACTATTCAGACGACCGGTTTCGCTTTTTACAATATGCAAAGCATCTTCAGGTCTCGATACAAAGTTAAATAAATGCTGAAATAATAAAAACCCATATTAGGGTGTTGTCTAATTAAGATAAACAAATTAGATGTTATAAATTACAATAATTATGCCAATATTACATGTCTGTGGTTTTTCAAAATGAATAAAAATAAACAAAAAGGTATAAAAAGTTTAAACAGACAAGGTAAGACCCACAAATTGTTATAAAATAGTCTATTAGATTGTAATCAATTAATAAATGAGCAAATAAATAAACATTACTTACATGCTGGTACTCTATTAATTGATGGATGGTAGAACATGGTTGAAACTATCATGTATTGTTGAATGGAGAACTTAAATCTACTATTGTAGTTGTTTGACAGTAAACGGGAAGTTCTTGACGAGATAGATTTGATCCAATGAAGTAGAGATAGGTGTAATGTGATTGTTTGTTAGATGAAAGTGATGTTATATACCATTTAAAAGTTATTTATACTTATTCAAGAGATATATTTATGAAATGTGTGTTATTTTTTGAGTATTTGTTTTATGAAGATGACAGTTTTATGACAATGAATAAGCTTAGATGTACAAATTGTGTGGGTGTGCAATTCTTTCATCTTGTAATTATCAAATTACTTTGATAAAGTTTTATTGGCAAAATGGTCGATTATTGCAAAGTCGAGTATATAAAATATTAAAGTTAAAACAATTAAGGACAATTTAAACACACTAAAACAGAAAACACTTAGAAGGGACAAAACAAACATTAAATTTACAAGGGGGAAGGACTTTTATGCACTACATCTCAATCTTGGACACAATGAGTTTTTATGTTATCTATTAGATTTTAGTGGTAAATTTAACAGATGTAGGTTAACATGTGACAGATCTTCTTCTATTTCTCAATACTGCAAGTTAAGTTATCTAGTTTTATGAAATATGCTGATATTAATGAATGTCTCTAAATTGTTTTAATTGAGATATCAAAAGTAAATTGATATGTTTAATATTGGCATACTGTAACAATCTTTAATTAATTAAATTTAAATGTAACAATACGAATTATTGAAATACATCCCACATTATAACTAACTTAGTTTAGTCCAAATTACAGAACAAATTACAGTGATTCTTTGGCAACTAAACATGTACATTTTGTAATCAAACGTATAACAAATTTACAAAATTTTTATTTGAAAATACTGTTGCTGTGAGTTATCTGTAATGGTGTGTATAAATATTTTTAAATATTTATATATCAGAACTTAAATTAACACCTTAATATGGGTTTTTATTATTTCAGCATTTATTTAACTTTGTATTGAGATCTGAAGATGCTTGATGATGCACCTTGCAAAATTTTGGGTTTAAAATGGAATTAAAAAACGGACCACTTAAAAATGTATGTACATAACACTACTTAATTAAACCGCATTACAAAACGTCAATGTAAAAATTTTAAGTCGAGACATATTAAATCACAGTTAAATCCTGCAGTTCTCTTATCCCGTGGAGTATTTATTCAAAAAATATTAAATTTTTGGTTTCAAGGACCCTAGTTTCTGCTAAATCTGGCTCGAAGGACCAACAAAAATGGTGAAAATAAACAGAAGATCTGTTTCACGAGTTAGTATGGCAATCCTGCTACCATTTAGAGCGTACTAAGTAATGTAATTAATTTAAATTTGAAGGAACACTCACTAACGTGGGAAATAAGAACACAAGCAATAATCAATGGGTCATTTATTAATTATTTTGTTACTACAACTAAGTTATTATCTAGCCAAAGTTTTAGCACAAAGCTGTTATATCTAAACCGCCGATCACTGTCCAATTTACTTGAATCCTCGAAACACAACACGAGAGCACTGTTACAGTTTAAATATGTTACCAATAAAATTGTCACATAAACCAAGGATTAATACTAAGTGTTTTTGCATCATGTAGTCTTTAAACTATAAGCTATATAACAATAACTAGGTATACTCAATACGCGAGATTTTAAAACCCTTAAACCAGAAATGGGTCAACCCCTCTATATTAGTTACTTTTTCAATCCACGATATTCTGTGGACTCTCCTGTAGCACCAAATCTCAAAGGAGTTTAATTTTTTTGATTTCAGACTGTTTTATTGTCCATGCTTCCATGCCGTATAGTAACGTAGAAAAAACGTAACAACGATGTATTCTTGTGCGGATCTCTAGATTAAGGTTACAGTTGCAATGTAAGTTCCTCAATTTTCTTTGGTTTGGTTTTTTTGAGATTTGCATTGTATACATGTTGTATTGTTGTACTGTTGTACTGTAGATCTTCCATGTCACTTGCAAATATGACCGCATATCTAATATTATTAATGCTATTTCCATTGACCAAAATACCTTCCACAATATCCAATAAAGCTTCTTGAAATATCACTTCACTGTAGACGTTGAATAAGAGTGGTGAAAGTATGCACCGTTGTCGAACTCCTTCTAGTATACTTACTTCCTCTGTCAGTTCTCCTTCGACTTTTATTTTTGCTTTCTGATTTTGATACATATTCGAAATAATTTGTAGATCTCTACTATCTATGTTTTTGGTCTTAAGAATACTTAAAGGTTTTCATGTTGAACTCTGTCAAAAGCTTTTTTAAAATCTATGAAGCAAGCATAAATATGTGATGATTCATATCTAGACATCGTTGTGTTGGAACATTGACTCCGAATAATGCTTCTCTAGTTCGTAGACCCTTTCTAAAACCCATCTGTGAATCATTTATTTCTTGTTATAATTTCATGTTAATTCTGTTATGTATGATTTTATGGAAGGTTTTCAATGCGTGGCTCATTATTGCAATTGTCCGATAGTCATTGCAATCTTAAGCATTTGTGATTTTTGGAACCGTTACAAAAGTTGAGAGAAGCCATTCTTTGGGTATGTGTCCCATCTTGTGGGAACGGTACAAAAACGCCAATTAATATACTGCAACAACATAACCACCCTATTTTAAGTTAAAATCCTTTCTGTTTTAAAACGATTTTTGAAGTGGAAATCGAATAGTAAAAAACAAAAATTATAAAATGTAATTTTTGTAACAGTCAAATGTTATAGTTTATTTTTATGAACGAGAGAGTAATTAGCATAATTTTAACTGGTACCTCCGACCACTCCATGGGCGTGCTCAAGATTAATTGAAAAATTATTTTGAATAATTGTAAAAAATAAATGAATTATTTCAGTGTTATAAAGTGTTATGTGTATGTAAACAAAAGTGACCTCTTTTATCACACACTATATTAGAACTGACTGGCCTACATTAAAAAGGGTTTTAAAAAATTCAAATTTTTTTTAATTTTTAAAAATTACAAAAGAGAAAAAGAGTTTTTAAAACCGTCTAAGGTATGTTAAATAGATGAATAAAAATATTAATATAAAACTTACAGCTACTTGTTACAAATCCAAATCAGATTCAGAAGATGAACTTTCAGGACCAAGATTTATAATAACTGGCTCGATCATTTTAATCATGTGTGATTTACTGCCTTTTCCCAGTTTTCAGGTTTTACATTATTTACGGCCTCCAAAAACAACTGTTTAACATCATGAATTTTAAAAGTGGTATTTTTCTTGAAACTTCACTCTTTATCTGTGCCCATACCAGTTCAATCGGGTTTTAATTCACAATGATATGGTGGGGATCTAAGTACTGTCATTCCACGATTTTTGGCAATTTCATTAATTTCGTATTTTTTAAATTTTTCTTTATGAAGGACACACAACGAATTAAGTTCCTTTCTTATAGATCCGGGATGATACGTAATATTTTTTGAACTCAGCCAATTCTGCAAGTCTTTTTTTAACCACTTGGTTGTGGACAGTCCTTCTATAAGTCTGGAGTGATAACTTGCATTATCCATTACTATTACACAGTTCTTAGGAAGAAGATCTATCATTTGTTCGAACCATTCTTGAAAGACATCAGCGTTCATGTCTTCATGGTAGTCACCGGTACGAGTTGATTTAAAAGTTAATAAACCACCTTCAACAAAACCGTCTGAACTGCCAATGTGTACTATTATCAGCCTGCGTCCCTTTCCTGATGCTGGGTTTAAACCAGTAGATAAGTTATTTACAAAAGCGTGCCTTTGACTTGTAACAGTTTCATCCTGCCAAAATTTATTTGGTGTATGACCCTCGTTGATCCATGTTTCATCAACATAAAATATTTTTTTTTTGGTTTCTCATTTCCTTTATGGTTCTTAGAAAATGTCTTCTCCATATGACAATATCGCTTCTTTCTAATAAAATAGACTTTCTGGGATTCTTTTTCCAGCGGAAGCCTATTTCTTTTAGAAGTTTCCATAACGTACTTCGACTCATTTCTGGGTAATCCTTATCATCTCGAACTGAGACAAGAACTTTATCTAATGTTGGAAATTCTTGTCTAAAGAAGAATTCATGCACTTTCCGTCGAAGTCCTTCTTTAAAATGATATTTTATTTGAAATTTTGGTTTCCCTGGAGCATTACGTGGCATTTAAAAACTACCACATTTCTCTTCTTTAATAACTCTGTAAATCGTAGATTTCCCAACACCAAGTGTACTGCTAACTAACTCAACGGTCTCATCAACACTTTCACACAAACGTTTGTCTGTAAATGATTTAAAACAATTAAATATTAATGTTTTTTCATTAACTGTTAAAGGACCAATTTTTCGGCGTTTACACGGCACTTCCAAATTTTCAATAACACTAGTATACACAATAAACTGCACCTTGCAACTGAAGTACCTACTTTTAGTGAACTGTTAAGAATTTTGAATACGCCACTTGGACCTTCCTACAAAATGGAAAAACCCACTATCACATTTTCTGTGGAATAAGTTTAGAAGGTAATTATCTAATCAATTACTGTCGTAGATTCCTGGAATTAAAGAAATAATTGTTTGATTGTTGAAACCCTTACTTCGTGGAATGCGCTCATTTCAGATAAAATAAAACGTTTTATTTTATCTAAAGAATTAAACTTTATTTTGCAAATAGGTAGGTACTTATTAAACTTTTATTGGTTATATATAACCAATAAAACAAACATCTTACATTTCTTGCAAATTCATTAGTACCTGTTAACCTCCATTACTCCGACACTGGCAACCTTATTTAGGGATTAGTAACCCTCACAACTATTGTATTCTATTCTGCTCCAACCTTTATACCTGGTGGTCATACTCAATTTAAAATTTTTTTCCTATATACTTCTGTAAACTTGTTGACAAATATCTGTTTTTCATTGAGTCACCCGTATCAACAGTTTAGGGATTTGCATACATAATTTATTGTTTTATTACTCTCTTATACATAAAAATACACTATAATATATCTTCATTGTATTAGAACTCTTTTCATTTTATTATGTATTCTACAGAACTAATTATATTATCACTATAAAATATTAAATAATTTATTATATATAATAGGTTTAACACATATTAATATTTTGAAAAGGTAAAAGTTTCTAAAAATACATATAAAACTCATAAAATTTGAATTGCCGTAAACAGCTCGGAAAAAGAGACTAAAGGTGGACATCCGAGACGGGTCTTACAGAAAAGAGAAAATGGGGGTTAGCGTAGTAGGATTTTGTAGTCTTTTATCTTTTAAAAGGATTCCCGTGTAAAACAGTTAATTGGGATGCTTTTGTTAATTCAATTTCGACATTTCGAAAGATAAAGAGCCGGCATCCAGCCGCACGCTTGGCCTTGGTTTGGTCCCGGCCAGCTTTTAATTTTTTTAATTAAATAATATGCCACGTTTGTCTCACTGCCTCTTTTTCTTTATTCAAATTCTTTCTTTTATAGTGTGGGTACTTTTGAATCAAACCTTTGGAATATAACAAAGCGAACTAAGCGTCTTGCAGTCGAAATAAAATATGAACTTTGTAATTCAAAGATTTTTATTTTAGACATTGGTTGTTGCAGGATAACTAGTAGTAGATAGTACTTTTTAACTCTAATTAGTTAAGACTGACTATCTTAGTCACCTCAAATCATCATTCAATCTTCGCTTATCCACTGTTGGACATAGATCTCCCTCATAATTTTTCATCTATTTCGACCTTGTGCCTCTTGCATCCAATTCCTATGACAACGTTTTAGATCGTGCTTCGGTAGGCATCATCTTTTGGTCTCCATTCCAGTATCCGCTTTGTCCATCTATTATCTGTCATTCGAGCCACGTGACCTGCCCAGTTCCATTTCAGTGTTGCTACTTTCTCTACTGCATCAGCCACTCCTGTTCTTTGTCGTAGCTGGCGATTTGGGATCTTGTCTCGTAGTGAAACGCCCAACATAGCACGCTCTATCGCCCTTTGACACACATGGATCTTTTGAACTGTTTTCCTTGTCATGGTCCACGTTTCTGCACCGTAAGTCAACACACTCAAATAGTACTTATTAAACCTTCTTAAGAAAAAATAAGCTGCATATAAATTAAGATCTTAATACACTAAGAAAAATATAGAACCAACTAACCCTTTGTTGCCCTTTCTGCCTGACGCTACACAGAAGTCCTATATCTTTTCTACCTCTCCGACGTAGCGCATGTGCAAAAGTAATATTGAAATTTACATTCCTATTCGATTAGTTACGTTCTAAAGTGCATGGTGTAAGGTTAGTATCCAACTAGCCCTAACTTTTATCGGGTTTTCGACATTTCAGAAGGAAAGGTAAGCTCTAGTTTTATATTATAATATATAATGAAAATTTGTATTACTAGTACGCAGTAAGAGAGTAGAAATTTAATTTATATTGGAATCAAACTGCCAAGGTAAGAGTTGACAGCCAGTACACCGAAAATATCAAAATACAGAGAGGAGTCCGCCAGGGTTGCGTGCTGTCCCCACTACTTTTCAATGTCTACAGTGAAGCGGTATTTCAAGAAGCGCTCTCAGACTCAATAGAAGGTATATCTATCAATGGAGAAGTTTTGAATAACTTACGTTTTGCAGACGATACAGTAATAATTACGGATAACAACAATGATTTACAGAACCTAATGCAACGCCTTAATGAACGCTGTCATGAGTACGGACTGAAGATAAATTTAAAGAATACTAAATGCATGATCATGACTAAATCTGCACATGCAAATATCCAATTGACTATTGAAAATACTGCAATTGAGAAGGTTAATAACTATAAATATTTAGGAACATGGATAACATCAGATGTAGCCCAAACCAAAGAAATTAAGACACGTATTGAAATAGCTCCCCACGTATTGGGGCCACCCCACGTATTGGGGCCCGCGTAGCGCAAGCGGTAGTGTGCTTGCCTCGCATGCCGGTGGTCGTGAGTTCGAATCCTACCGCCGGCAAGAACAACTAGGCATTTTTAAAAAATGTCTATAGGCCCCAGGTCGACTCAGCCTGAATAAAATGAGTACCTTGGGTAAAACCAGGGGTAATAATAGGCGGTTGAAGCGTAGCACTGGCCATGTTACCTTCCTTGTATACCGTAGGCCCTAGATATAGCAGACTACCCTGCTATACTCCCAAAGCCGCGTGCGGTATAAAACGGGAGACTATTATTATTATTATTGAAATAGCACGTACATCATTTATTAATCTTAAAAAGTTTCTTTGTTGTCGGGATATAAGGTTAGAACTACGCCTGTGAATGCTTCGATGTTACGTGTTCTCTACTCTTCTTTATGGTCTGGAAGCTTGGACACTCAAACAAGTTCATCTGAATAAGCTGGCCGCCTTTGAATTTTGGTGTTACAGAAGAATCTTACGAATATCATGGATTCAAAGAATGTCAAACATGGAAGTAACTAGAAGGATAGGAAATGAGGCGGAAATAATATTAACTAATAAAAGACGAAAACTTGAGTACTTGGGACATGTGATGAGAGGGCAAAAATACGCATTATTACAACTTATTATGCAGGGCAAAATCCGAGGAAAGCAAAATGTGGGAAGACGAAGAATATCCTGGCTTAGGAACTTAAGGGAATGGTTTGAATGCAGTAGTGCAGAACTTTTTAGAGCGGCAGTCAACAGAGTCCGCATAGCCATGATGATTTCCAACCTTCGATAGAAGATGGAACTTAAAGAAGAAGAAGTAAGAGAGTAAAATGAACAAGATATAGGTAAAAAAGAGCAATACCTACAAATTTTTCCCTCAGAAGTAAAGCATGCCCTACAGAATGCAAAACAAGGAAACGCACCGGGTTCTGATCAAATTCCAGTTGGACTGTTAAAAGCCTTAGATGGCGGTAATATAAAGAGGCTCACCCGAATTCTCAACCACATATTATGTAGAGGGCAACATCCCGGAGGAATGGCTTAAATCGATATTTTTACCTCTACCAAAAAACAACATTCCCAAATCATATAATGACTATAGATTAATCAGCCTAATGTGCCACCATTTAAAGAGTTTCTTGAAAATTGTTCAAAGCCGAATTTATAAGAAATGTGAGGAGCAGATAGATCAAACGCAGTTTATCATTAGATGAGGCGTGGGTACAAGAGAGGCATTATTTGCGTTGACGGTACTCCTGCAGAAATGTCGGAAATATAACAAGAATGCATATGTATGCTTCATAGCTTCATAGACTTTAGGAAGGCTTTTGACTGAGTGCAGCATATGAAGTTAATAGATGAATTAAAATACGTCAATTTAGATAAAAAAGACATTGAATTTGTTAAGGCTATATACTGGAACCAGAAAGCAGTAGTAAAGGTGAACGATATAGAAACAAATAATATACCTATTGCGAGAGGGATCAGGCAAGGATCATATTCAGAAAAGCCTTAAGGGAAAGGAAAGAGGGAATAAGAATTGGTGGATAAATCGTAAACACCATGAGATTTAAGAACACAGATAAGACCAAATTTATGATAGTATCAAGGAGTCCAATACATAATGAACAACTAACCCTTGGTGGACAGCAAATAGAGAGAGTGACAAAATATAAATATCTGGGAGCTTACAGCAACACAGAAGTAGATCCAGACCAAGAGATCAGTGTACGAATAGAAATGGCAAGAGCAGCGTTCTTAAAATTCAAGCAATTGTTCTGTGACGAAAATCTGAATACTGCGCTGAGAATAAGGTTTTTTGAATGTTACGTCTGATCTCAACTATTGTACTAGGTAGAAACATGGACGTTAAAAGCGCAAATAGTTGAGAAGCTTGAAGCGTTTAAACTTTGCATATACCGGAGAATGTTGAGAACTCCATTTTCTACCAGGGTCACCAATGAGGAAGTGCTGAGAAGGATGGGTCGAGACAAAAAATTTTTGAGAACAATGAAAGTACGCAAGACTGCATACCTTGGACACATACTGAGGAATGATAAATATAGCCTTCTGTAGGTCATCTTGCAGGGCAGAGTCGATGGCAAAACGGGAATAGGTAAAAAGAGGAAGTAATGGCTGCGATGGGCGAGCAAAATTACAAATTGGGAGAAAGCAAACATTGTAGAAGAAGACCACCTACATGTTGGGCTGACGACATCAGGCGTACCATCCAAAATTGGAAACAAATTGCACATAATCGTAAAGAATATGTGGTGTTTAAGGGAGGCCTATGTCCAGCAGTGGACGTGATAAATAAAGGCTGGATGATGATGATTAAGACACCATTTATGCAGTACATTCTTTATTGAGATTGATAAAGTATTTGTACCAACTTCAGCAAAGGAATGCCATTGTAAAATTTATGTGAATTTCGTCATAAATGGTAATGAAATAGTATGCTGCTACCAAATCTTTAATAAACAACAAAGAGTTAATACAAGCTACATATAAGACATATTTAGATCACTGAATTAACTGGAAATTGAAAGAAAGGTGGTTTCAAGAATTAAACCAATCTAAAAAAAACTACGAAACATAAAAAACAGTAACTAAATATGCAAAACTATGAACAATGGGTTAATGACACATATATTTATTGTATACTTAAAATTTAGCAAAGTGTTAAACATTATAGAGAACACCAGTGGAGTTTTCCGTATCTTTTACTACAACGTGGAGATAAGGCAAGCACAATAATGGCTACTTGTGCGAACGGCACTCAGGATTTGGTAAGAGAGCTGAGGTCGTGGATAAGTAAAAGATTGGATTGGGGTTGGATTGGGGCAACTACAAAAATTGAAATAAAGGGGTCAATAATCTCTTGGGATAAACAAAATAAAAATAAACAGGAAACACCTCAAGGAATTTAATATAGGGCGCCACTTGAGGTGCCTAATTATACCTATTACAAGCACTAGTTGTAACTAGGGAAATAATTATAGCACATCAAAAACATATCTTTTTCAAATAAAACTCAAAAAAGGGTTAGCTCAAAAAAATAAACAACATGTTAAGAAAACATTAATTTAACATTTATGTCACCACAAATTTAACATTTATGTTATTTTTGTGTCACCACAAATAGTTACAACATAGAGAAATACAAGAATACAAAAAACTTACGTGTTTCATCCGCTTACAAACTCCAGGAGTTGGAGATACTACATAAAACTTACAAATGTTACCGCATTACAATTTTTAAATGTTACAATTTCTAAATTTTAACGAAAGCAATTATTGTTCTAAAAAAATATCTGTCTTTACTTTGAAATTAAACAAACAATAAACAGTTATCTGGATTCACATATTTCCACTTAACGAAAAGAAAAAAAAACTTGTTACATCTCTGGAGTATCTATCCGGACATCATCAGCGAAGAGCTTTATCCATTGGGGGCTGGAACTAGCACACTTCGAAAAACGGGAATTCTCAAAAAGACAGGAACTAAACTTGTTCAACTTTTCAACAGGACTTGACTTTTCAAACATCTTAAAATATCGAGCGAAAACTCCACTAATTTTGGCAAATTATGCCGGTCACTTCATAATAGATAAAAATCCACCACTACTGCTACTTATTTCCCCAAAAGGAGCCAAAAACAGAAAACTACAAATTCGACGACGAATTCGGATCCATACCTGACACTACTATGACCCAAGTATGAATGACGAATTTAAAAATTCGTTCATATAACTTGAAAATAAACAAAACGCTGAAATAGCAAAACCCAACGAAACGTCGTAGATATCCTTATGCGACGTATAAAAATTATAAGACGACTTCGAATAAAACATTAAAAGAAATTGCCGAAGTAAATATCTTTAAAACAATAAACAACTCTAAAATGGTTTTATTAACATCCAGCAATGCAAATACAATTATTGAAAACACTTTTGCGTATTTTACTTGAAAGATACGAACTAACAAACACGGAAAAAAATCTTCGTTTTATTTTTTAAACATATATAAGGAGATTTAAATATATTGCATATACGAGGGGATTTCAATATACTTCAAAGAATCAATGAAATTGAAAATGCTATACCATTAATCGTTTAGAGATGTAAGTTGGTTGGATGTATTGTATGTCAAAATCTGTTTTAACTTAAAATTTTTAAATTGTGCAAATATAAGATTAAGTTAAATATAAAAACTAAGGCCGGTAAAGAAGAACTAATCTTCCTCACTATAGACTTCTATCTAGGGATAACGTTGACTCTAATGACGAGGCATTTAATTTTAATTTAAGTAGTGAAATAAATGGGTGCCTTTGAAGTTTTTCCTTTTTCGAATTATCAGATAAAAGCGTCTAGGCTAGGATGTTACCTTATCGGACTGCTTTTTCAAATTCCCTATCTAAACGGTTTCAATTGCACCTCTTTGTATAATTTGTAAATAAAATAACAAAATTTGGGTTTCTTTGATAAAATACACGTTTTGGCTGGCTTTTTACTTAAATAGGATGCTTACTTAAATTGATAACTTTTAAACTGTAATTTATTACAGTAATTTAAAATGCGAAACAGTTTTAAAAGTAACATGAGTCGAAGAACGAAAAACAACGAATTTATCCATTTATGCATTTTTTTAGAGACATTTGATACGATGTCCCACTTTTTACATAAATTTGAGTCAAATGGAAGAACGTTAGTTTCATTGGTGGCTGTAGTAAGTGTTTTAAAAATATAACTTATAATACATAATAAGATATGTAAGATATATTCACAAATATAGTGCCTTGACTCTTGCATAATTTTGGTAAATGGTAAACCAAGCAATAAAAATAACGCTGGTTTATGAAGGAAAGGCTCTTTCTGTTAAATTTTACAAGAGCCGTGCTAAGCCCAAGGCCGTACGAATTTTATACCAGATATTCCGATTTATATAACAATTAAGAGTTATAAATTCATTACCAATTTTTCTAAAAAAGATAGTGTCATCTAGTGCTATAGTCTGTGGACTAATGCGCATTCCGATGCGAACCACCTACTCTCTAATGCTTCCTATTGGCCTGTCGACCTGGAAATGCCTAATATTGCTACAATACGCGTGTATAAAAGTAGGCGATTTTCAGATCAGGAAGTAATCAACTAGCAAGAGTCATCAGTGATATGATGATGAGGTTTAACAGAAGACAAAAAACAAGAATGGCCATACTGGACAAAGAAAAAGCATACGACACGATTTCGAAGAAGGCACTAGTCTTCAAGATGGACAGAGCTGGACTACTCCATTATTTCGTGACATAGGCAACATTATGTGCCATGTATTTAACTAATAGAACTTTTCAAGTTTCAGCAGACCAAAAGTTGTCGATGATCTATGAAATCCAAGAAGGGATGCCACATGGCAGTATTCTCTCGCCCATTTTGTATAACATATCTGTTTCTAGATCTACCAACGGACCCAAGAATATCTACAGCCCTCTACGCAAATAATACGGCAGTGTATGCAACAAGAAGGGATGACAGATGAATCGTCAGAAATATAGAAAATCACCTTGAAAACATCATGGAATACACCGATAAATGGAAGATCAAAATCAACGCAGAGAAGACACAATTCATCATGTTCACACAGGAAAACAACCCATCAGTGGAAGAAATAGCGGTAGGAGAAAATAGGATCCAATTAGGAGATTCAGTTAAGTAGTCCAGGAGTCCACCACGACAGAAGGCTAAACTTCCAGTTGCATGTACAAAAAAACCAAGGTAAAAGCTAATGCTGCTAAAAACTAATACTTCCTTATATTTTCAGAACCAGTCCACTAACGAAGGCCAAGAAGATCCAATTATACTAGGCCTACGTTAGATCGGTGATACTTTATGCTGTCCCAGTTTGGAGTTCCATAGCGGAGTACAACTGAAGGAGACTTGAAGCCACAGAAACATCTTGTTAAAGGATTATCGACGGATCAACATGGAAAGAAAGAATGTCCAATGCAACCATCAAAGAAAGGCTCCAGTATACACCACTGAGGGAGGTAGCTCAGAAAAGGACCAGATACTTCTTCCACCAAGCCACAAGAAGACTTCTAAAGACCAGAGACATCCTCGCAAAAATCGGGTCTAGAGAATGTTTACTTCCAGGCTATGAGGCTGAGATGTTCTACAAACTTAAATTGGTATTTTATTCTAATATTTAATTCACTATATTGGTTTTTATTTTATTTTTATTATGTAAGAAACAGCGAATAGACTCTGTAGAGCGTACCAGGATGCTAAGCTAGTTCGACCTCTAAGTTCTCCGAGACGACAATAGGCAATGATCCTGGAAAGGGGCAGAACACTATATATCTGAGTAGCTGGATTGACTTGTTAAATTAGAAGCGTTCGAGTTGTGGTGTTACTGTGACATGCTCAGAATTCCGTGAAAAGCACACATATTTAGCGAACGTGTGCTAGAGATCATGCAAAAAGAGCGTCAATTGATCAACATGATCAAAATGAGAAAGGTCGAATAATGGTTTCCATAACACCTTGTATCCAAGACTTGGCTGGTTTTCCTCGTTTCCTTCTATTACTTGGATTGTATTCCATAGCTCTTTTTGGCTATCTGTTGTCGTCCATCCTCTGTACGTGTCCATACCATATTAACTGTCTAGTTTCTATTCTTTCAGAAGTTGTATGTACTCTATCTGTTTTTCTTCTAATTTCAGAAATCGGTATATGTTCTACTCTTGATATACGGCAAGTTCTTCTCAGGTGGTCTATTTCAACCGTGTCAACTTTTTCTTTCCTTTTACTGTCATTTGCCAACATTCTGCTCCATATGTAAGAATGGGCTCTACAATTACTTTGTAGATAGTCATTTTAGTTCTCATAGTAGCTTTGTTGGACCAAAGTGTCGAATTCAGAATTTTAACACTCTTCCGGCCTTGTTGCACTCTATCGTCTATATCTCGTTCCGTTGTTCGTTTACTGTATATAATACTTCCCAAATATTTGTATTCGTAGCACCTTTTCATTTGTCTAATTTCCAAATTCGGGTCTTCGTCTTTACTGCCTATTCGCATATATTCTGTTTTTGACATATTCATACTCATCCCCCATTTTTTGTATTCATCTTGGAGCTTTCTAAGCATATAATCTGCATCTTCTTTACAGCTTGCAATTAGTACTTGATCATCTGCAAAGAACAGCGTTATCAGATAATTGTTGTTAAGGTTCTACCCCATTCCCGAACATTTTTAGCTCCATTGGTGCAGTGCTTCTTGGATATATATTTTGAATAGGGTGGGGGAAAGACAACACCCTTGTCTCAAGTCTTTCGTTACTGTAAATACCCTTGAGAAAGTATTTTCTGTTTTTACAGTACTTTGAGGACATTTATAGATGTTCAGTATTGCTTTTAGATATGTTTTACTAAGGTCCGTTTTCGTCAAGACATTAAATAAGAGTTTTTCAATTACTTTTTGAAGGGTAAATGTGTTGGCCACGCACGATCTTCCTGCTCTGAAGCCGCTTTGTTCTTCAATTTCTTTTACACTCCTCTTCTATTCTTCTTTTGCAATATACGACCATATAACCTTCCCATCGAGCTAGTTACGCTAATGCCTCTATAATTTCCGCACTTTTTCCTGTCTCCCTTTTTATAAATGGGGCTAATGTAGGACAAATTCCAATCGTCTGGAATCGTTTGGCCTTCAATTAAGCATTTATTAAAAATATTGTCGAATATTTAGGTCGAATACTGGGGTCATATAATGGGACAATCTAAATATCGCTTACTCCGGATGATAATTTATCAGTCGGATAAAAACAACTGTCCAGGTGGCTTAACATAAGACAATGGACAGGTCAACAGCACAGAAAGAAGAAGGAAAGAAACTGGTTGAACGCACATAGGTAGACTATTTATGTAAAGGGAATTGATATTGCTATGATCCACAATAGAATCTTGGAAAGGAATAACAAAATAGAAAAGCCTACCCTGTATAAAACTAAGGCCAAAGAAGCTGACATAGCTAATTATTTTTTTCAGCGCCGAAACATAAATCGCTCAAAATGCTCAAAAACCTTGTTTTTATAAATCACTACTTTTTAAAAATTTACCTTCATTTATTAAATCATTGAAAATAACTTTGGTGTTTTTTAACTGAAACTTTTCTATTACTTATAAATCATTTTGTCTATTATGTATCCGATGAATCTTTTTTACACATTCTCTTAGAGCTGCCATATATTCAAATATGATTTTAACATTTTTGTTTATATTCTGTTTCCCTTGCCAGGAAGTAGTTTATCTAACGCTGACAAAACATTTTTTGTCACTTGTACCCTCACATTTCAAACACTTTTATGAATAGCGGCCTCTACTTACCATAAATTCGGAATATAAACCAATAAAATCTTTTCTACAAACAAAAACCCTTTTTTACAACCCTTTCGATTATGATAATAAACCTTCAAAAAAAAGGGGAAGCTAGTTCCATATCAATTTTCCGTAAACATGATGATTCTCTTTGACGCCCAGAAACCCTGTAAAAACAACTTTTTCTTTATATAGTCACAGACGTCGTCAGCATAAATCCAAGGTCACAAAAAGAGTTTCAAAGAAATAACACGAGACTAAGGTAGGTCGCAATGGGGTAATCGAGTAAAGTTTTTAAATCGTAGACTGCTAAAAAAGCAACTTTTATTTTCAAGAGGGTTCTGAGACATCATTATCATTTCAACTTAATAAATATAAGTTATTTGCTCAGAAAGCTACAACACAATGGTTTATCCAGATTCAGGAGAATTTGTCGAAGGTACTAGGAAACCGATATAAAGTCCTTTTACTCTATGACGGCCGATATACAATTAATATATGATCAGTGGGCATCAAACAGTGGGGCGTTAATATTTAATTCCGATCGCTTGAAAAGTATAATAAAAATATTTAATTTCCTATATTTTATGTTCAATATTAATATTGGATTTTACAGAATTAAAGGCAAATAAAATGAATATAATATGTATATACAGGCTGTGTTAAAAGAAGTGGGAAGGAATATTTCGAATACTCGAAATTATTTATAGACATCAAATGTTCATCAAGGTCTCTATAAATCTCTATTTTGGGTAGAGTGAAAATTATACGAATGGTTTTGCATGCAGTAAAATTTGAAAATACTTGCCAAGTTGCTGGTACGTCCAAATTTGAATAAAATACATCCAAGACTTTATTTTATGCAGACACTGTATTAAATATAACCTTAAAACAAATTGGCACTAAATCACTTTCAATTTTTTAGCAAAACAAAAAAGAATAATTAGAGACCAGACCTCATCTATAACTCAGTTTGAAAAGACTGAATGATTATATCTTCTGTATGTCTAATACAATTTTGACATTATTCTGCCTTTATTTGTTCTAGCGATTGTTTCCATAAACTAAGATCATCGGTTGTTTTGGATGCATGTTTATCATAAACATTTTTGGCAATAGCCAAAACTATCTCAATTGCATTATAGTGGCAATGGTAGGGCGGAAGTCGAAGAACTTCATGGTCATTGATAAGAGCCTATCATCTATGCTGTACCAGTCTGGAGCTCCATTGCGGAATCCAACTTGAGAAAGTTAGAATTAACTGAGAATTCATGCTACCGAATCATCGACGGAACATCATGGGAGGATAGAGTTACCAACGCCACCATCAGGAACAGGTTAGGATTCACGATACTGAGGGAGGTGGCCGAGAACAGAACCAGGTGGTTCTTCAACCAGGCCACAAGAAGACTGCGAAAAACCAGGGATATCCTCGAGAAAAACAGGATCCAGAGGATACACCGAGAAACTCATAGACTCATCGACCACATGATCCACTAGCCAGGCTTGCAGGGAAGTAGGTACGTTTGCCGATACAGTACCTACAGAAGCAGACGAAGACACCACCCAGGAAGATCCAGGACCCGAGAGGAAGAAGACTCAGAAGATAGCGGTGCAAGAGCGGGACGCTGAAGAAAAGAAGGCAAACATTTTTAGAATTTGAAATGTTAATGTTTGATATGGCAATAAATGTTTTTACTTTTATTTTTATTTTTATAATATCTCCACACCTTTGAAGTAAATCGACTTTTAAACATATGTCACTGTGATAAATTCTCCTTTCTGTCAACCACAACTTTATTTCTTCTTTTTTGTCCAGCTGATTGAAGGAAATCTCTCTTCTATTCTTGAGTGGTAGGATGCATTATCCAACACTGCATTTGTGTTGCGATGCATTTTTTTCAGATCATTTTTTTAAAATATTTGCATCCATATTTCCATAGTAATCACCTGTATTCTTTGTGGACCAAGAAATTAAACTAGTGTTAGGAATAAAACCCTCATAATTTCCAGCAGGAAGTATAATCAGCCTCGTACTATCAGCTGTTTTATTGTTCATGTATTTTATTAAAAAAGGCCTAATACACTACCGTGAGGAATCCCTGTATTTCAGATGACAATTGGTCTTTAAATCGAACTATCTGTCGTTATTAATTGTCTAACCATGCAATTACTGTACCTCCTATACCATATTGTTTAAGTTTAGAAATCATTATTGTTCTGTCAATGGTTTCAAACATCAAAATGTTTCTTTGGCTTTATACATATTATTTATAATATTTTTAATTGCAAGTTTAATTGACTGGTGCAAATCGAAAGTTTTTAGATGTCGACGATTTCTCTTGCTTACTTTATTTATTTCATCCTCAATCATGTTAATAATTCTTCGGAATGTCCTCTCTGAGATACCACAAGCATCTCATGTGCGTTTCTGAACTGCCATAACAGATGTCAATGAACCCATATTATTTTCCAAATTCAAATAACTTTTGTCTTTTAGAATTAAACGCCGTTCTTCTATAGATAACACTCTACGTTTCGACTGTATTTTATTTTTTTCCAAATTACTCATTACCGCTTCACTACATTAAACACTAAAAGTACCGCTTCACTACACTACTATAAAAATAGGTACTTATATACAACTACTACACCCTAAAAAGGACGAGGATTGTACAACAGACGCAACAATAGAAAACAAATTACTTAACAGCCAATGCTAAACAAACATAAACACTGCATTGATTGTTATTGCAAAAACCGTTCGCATGTTTTAAATAAGATTTTTGCTGATTATGTATTTTGCTCAATTAATAAATAACACCAATACAACCCACGACCATCAATTAATTTTTAACGATAAACAGAAGTGTAATATGATAACAAGTTTGAATTTGATCTACTTTGTAGTTAACAGTTTCGTTAAAGGAGATTGTTAAAAAAAATTTTAAAGTGCGTATAAAGGAGATTACAATTGTTATGACACATGGTACTCCATATTTTTCAAATAATATGTTCTTGTAAAGGCATAAATTTGATATGGGTAAACCTACATTATACGAGACGTCAGAAGAAATTAAAAAAAATTAACATGTAATAAATTTACTGTTGAAATAAATATTCAGTTATTTTTTTCTATTAGTACTAAACAACATGTTTACTAAACCGTATTTAACCTAGTTATTTGCTTCCGATACTGTCACGAACAAAACGGCCAAGTACAAAAACGACATAAAAAATAGGGATAAGGAAGTTTTTTAAGCTCCCCGTCTTCCCCGCGTTGTTTTGTATTGTGACCACCCATGGCCGGCAATTGTTATTCTTCGTAAAGTCCATAAATCATCACCAGAGTCTGCATAAAACAGTAGACGGCCGAGGATATGTATATGAAAAAGGAGAAGAGGGTTACGTTGGATGTTGACTGCTTATGGCTCGCGTTTTGTATAATCCAGCCCGGTTTATTCTGGAGACGTGAGTTGGTCATGGTTCGAAAACGACTCTCGTCTTTAGAATTTTAATGCGTATTCAAAAATAAAAGCAGTGTGCTAGACGATATAATAAAATATCGTGGCACATGCATTTTTATGACACCGAGGACAAGATAAAGTCAAAAGATTAGGTTCGGTGAAGACATGCAAAGAAGGATTCGAATATTAGTCAGAGAGACATTAAAAATAAGATATCACTCTCCAAAAATAATATATATTTTTGTTTGCCGAGACCTGGTTTTAAATTTTGTATAAACTTTTTTTTATCTTTACTTCATTTCTATTATTGCTATTCCCTACAAATAAAACATTCGTTTTTTATTTGTCTCTGAACAAAGTTATCGAAGGTTTTTTCGTCCTCTGTATTTTCAACTTTGTTTCTTGGATGAAAGTATGCCTCCCGTTCCAAAGCATGCTCCTCCTCCAAACCTCTCGATTTCATCGCTCTTCTAATTCCTTTATTACATAAGCGTCGAGGTCTACCTCTTTTTCTTCTTTCAGGTGGCTTCAATCTGTGAAGTTTTTTGGGCCAACGTTCGGCAGGCATTCTCAATAGGTATCAAAACCATTCTGTAGCATTCATGTTATTTCTTAAAGATTCGTTGCTCTTTCTTTTCAGCCTTGATGTTCTTGTACTTCTTCTTAAATATTCAATTTCAACTGTCAACAATCTTCTTTTCAGGTCTGCATTAGTTGTCCATACTTCAGAGCTATAACAAAGAACCGATTTAACCATGGCTTGTCGTATTTTTTTTTGTTCCTTTTGGAAATGTTGCGATCCCACCATAAGGAGTTTAGACATTTTACAATTTTACCTCCCTGATTAGTTTGATGTTTAATGTCGGTTTCTCCCAAGCCGTTCTTATCAATGAGTGCACCTAAATATTTAAATTTTTTCACTTGTTTGATTTCGACGTCCTCGTCTATCAACACTTCAAACCTTGCATCTAAATTGGTAACTAAATATTCTGTTTTCTTAATGCTGATTTGTAACCCTCATTTTACATATTCTCTGTATAGACGCTTTATCATCAATTCTAGTTCATGAGAATCTTGAGCTAGGTCGACCTGGTCATCCGCAAAGTTCAGGGAGAACACTACGTCATTTCTTATGGAGATTCCCATTCCCTGGCAGTGGTTTTTTTCAATTTTTGGAGGGCTGCCTCAATATATAAATTAAATAGTAAGGGTGACATATTGCATCCTTGTCTTGGTCCTTTAGTTACTTTTATTAGCTCTGATAGTCTATTTCCAATTTTTTAGGTAAGTATTGACCTGGTATTGACTAATGCCAAGTTGTAAAGCTTGCCACTATTTAAGTCTTGGAACTGTATCATATGCCCTTTCTAGGTCGATGAAGGCTAGATATACTTCGCTAGCAACCACTATTCTTTTTTCTATTAATTCTTGGAGTATAAGCAAGTTATCAGTGTATCACTTTGGTCTTCGCTAATTAGATGTACAACATAATCTTGTATTTTTCCATTTATTATCTTTCCAGACAATCTCCCGAAAGTAGGTAGGACACTCAATCCTCTGCAGCAGTTAGAATCTTTTTGATTATCCTTTAAAGATTGACACTTAGTGGGCGGTTTTCCATTCAGATGGTACTTTAATTTGTTGGCAACATTGATTCATTAGAAAAGTTATTCATTCTATTAGAAGTGGACCTTCTGCTTTAACTAACTGTACAGCTATATTGCCAGGTTCTGGAGATCGCCCGTTTTTCATTTTAATTAACGCAGTACGGACCTCATTGTTAGTAGTATTAATGTTATTATCTGTTTGTCTATTCATACTGTATTCCTCTTCCATATATTCCAATCTGGACTCTTGGAGTAAATTTTTATTGTGATTTTCCCAGTTTTCTATAGGAATTAAGTTTCTTAAGGAGTTATGGGTGTTTTTCTTTAGATTAGTGATAATTCTCCATGCTTCCGTAGTCTGAGAACCACCAATTAAATTTTCAGCTTGGAGACATTTTTGTTTCCAGAAATTGTTTTTTGTTTTTTTATTTGATTGCGCACTTCTCCGTTTTTCCTTTGATATGTTGCTTTATTGGTAGACGTTTTATCTATTAACCGTTTCTTATATAGTTTTTTTTTTTCTTGTATTATTTCTTTTACGTTTTCTGCCATCCATGGTGGTTCGTGGTGTTTTTTGTCATTGTGTTTTTTGTCGTTGTTCTCTGTTGCTAATACTTTATAAGCAATTTTTTTTATTATCATTTTGTAGTTATTGCATTCTTGTTCTACATCCATACTTCGTTCCATCCATTCGTCAAGTAATCCTTAAACAATTAATTATTAAGGCCTAATTAATAAAAATGGTGTTAAGTACAGAGGAGAAAGTGTTCCTTTTGGAGCATTATTTTTGCTCATACGGAATCGGCCATGGTAATAGTGCAAGTCTGCAATACGTGTATGGTCAATTCACATAACGGTTTAATAAACGTTCTCCAAGTATAGGTAATGGATTTTGGGAACAGCTATGACCTTGAAAATGCCACAAAGAATATAACTAAATATCCCTTTTCTTACTCATACTCTTTAAAGTCTTTTACAATATTTTAGAATAGAGGATATGTAATTATATTATTAATGTATTGCATTTTGACAAGAGCTATGCATTATGCCTATTTAGTACACAAGTTTATGTGAAATGTTCAAGGTCATAGCTGTTCCCAAAATCCATTACCATAGTGCCAACGAAAAAGAAACTCGGGGCCTCCCAGGACAGTTAACAACAACGATAACTATGATCGTGTTTTTGAGCAAATCTTGGAAAATCCGAAATCCAGCCAGACAAGAACAATGTTGCATTGTAATCTCGGAAACTTTTTTTGGATGGTGCTAGAAAGTTCGATAATGGAGACACTGTGGACGGCAGCCAGATAGTTGGTGGAGAGCGAGTTGTGGGTTCAAAACTAGCTTTTGGAACCAGGAATGGGTCCAACGGACGAAATAAGTAAAGTAAGTACTAAATAAAAAATATTAGAAAAGATACAGAAATGCACAAAAAAATAGATGGGTAAAATTACCAAAGATAAGATAGAAACACGGCGCCTTTCAATTTTTTGGGGTTTAAGGAGAAAATTAAGAAACCTTAGAAAACTAGAAACTAGAAAAGAAAAGAGATAAGAAAAGATATTTAGGTTCTGATACTAAATCCAAGGAGAGATATCAACAGTTACTAATTAAATAAATTTGATCAACACTTTACATAAACAAATAATAAATATATTAGGTGGACTTCGTCCACCTACTTACCTACGAAACTAAATCAGCCTGATCTTTCTCCTGGTCAAAGGTATAGTAATAATGCATATGTTACCCTTCCTTTATTTTAGAGACCTATGTCTTCTTTCTACTTCTTCTGTGAAATCTAAATCTTCATCAGAATGATAGTTCTTCAAAAATCTTCTTTCTAACGTGTTATTCATGACTTTAATATTATTTATTTAATGCTTTGAGAATATAATAGTAAATATTTGTTATTAAAAGATTATATAATTCTACCTTTTTGTCACATTTCGCTCAGGATTCTCAAAAACAGCAACTTGCAAAAAAAAAAGAATTAAAGATTTTAATGTCTGATAACTCGGTGATACTCCCTGGATATATTTTCTTTTTAAACCAGGTATGGATAATTTTGTATTATTGATAGAATTTTTAAATAAACTTTGCGTTGAGCCCACTCATCTATTTTTTTGAACCAGGTATGGATAATTCTATATTATTGATCAGATTTTAAATTCACAATCAGACTAAGTCTACTAAAACAATTCACTAAGAGATCCTGAAATTTTGTATAACGAATTCCAGGTATGTAACAGAATGTGCATGGAAGAAGAAAGTTTCCCATATTAGCCAATGAAAGTGGCTGTACAGTTGAAATGATTCAATTAAAAATCAAAGTGGAGACAATTTTAAAGATGAATTGCTAAATAAAGACATTATTGAACTTCCTTAAGTTGAAGGTGTTTGAGAGCCCTATAAAATATTTTTGTGTTATGGGAAAATCTCGGAAGAATCATTAATAAACATATTTGTTTTTAATTTTTTATTAAATTTTTTTTTGCATAATTGAATTTTTAAACCTAATAAATCTATTTCTTTTTAATGCATGTCTTCGCCAGTTCCATTTCTCTGACATGTTTCTGTTGTGCTCTTTTCTTCTCTTTTCTACATGAAGCCGTTGGCCTGCTACTAATTTTGTTCTTTCTTTTTCATTCTTCTTATTCTCATACTTTATTATTCATAGTTTTCTTCTTAAATTGACTATCTTTCTTTAAAAATGCAGGATTTCATTATCCTACGGATAAAATCTGTACCTATAGGGTTTTTTATTTAGAAAAAAATCATAGTTGTTTGTGTATAATAAATATTAAAACTAGCTTTTATTCCTGTTATTATAATTCTTTATTTACTATTTAAATTATAAAATATTTAAAAATTATTGTATTTTTATACACCTATTTAGTTTAGTCCTAACCTACCCTACTATTCAATAAAGCAAATTGTAATATGTTAAAGACAAATCATTAACATTTTAAAGAATCAGCTCACAAACTAGTAAAGTATTACTGGTTATTTCTATAATTTATTTATTTTTAAGTATTAATTTCTCTTTGTCATTAGAATTGTACACATCACAATATTCTAACAATAAACATAGCTATTTATTTATATTAGGTAAATATCTCTTGAGAATATATTATGAATAGTGGTTAAAAGATTATAAAAAGTATTGTAGTTTTCTTTTTTCTTTACTTCGACTTGGTTCAGACAGAAATTGTATTTAAGTAAAGGCTTTCATCATTATAAAAGTCACAATGAATTGATTAACGTTTATGCTAACTACAGTTAATTTTTTGTATGTAATGAATGCTAGAATTCTTGTTCTTTTATATAAAAATCTAAAATTACCACTTTTTGTGTTTCTTTAGCTATGTTGTCCTTATTAAAGTTATTTGAAATTATCTTCTGTGTCTAAAATCAACAGTTTTCACTAATTATAATGTAATTTCCACTTATTTTTCCCTCTGTTCCAGCTGTTACTATTTACCAAATTCAGCATATTTTTTTGTACAATCTTAATCACTATTTTCTTTTTAAAACGATATTGTTTTCCGATTATATTTCCAAATCGAAATATACCTTTATTCCAACAAACAACAATAAATAACATCCAATTATAATACCGTTGGTACTACTGAAATAATGACCCTTGATGTAAAAATTTATTTGAAGTCAAAGAAACTTTTACGTCCAAGAAATTCACGAATTTATTGACACAGAATTTGATGAATAAATTCATGAATTTCTTCGTGAATTTATTGTTGGTGTAGCCCGTATTAGAAAAATTAATAACGATGAGATGAAAATACAGCAAGTAGAAAATAGGGCAGTGATGAAAGAACAGCAAACAAAAAATAAGTTACTTCCAATCAACTATAAACAGTGGTCTGGTGTTAAAAGTTATTCGTAAAATAAAATTTAACAAGGGGATACAATTTAATAAATCAATAACTGCTTATTTCGTCCCAGTTTTTTTTTTTTTTTTTTTTTTTTTTTTTTTTTTGGCCTTAGGTACAAGACCTATTTAGCCAGACAATATAGGTATAAGAATATAGAATACATAAAAACAATCCTTCAAATTAATAACAATTTCCTAACCGTTCGTTCATTCGCACACCACATTCACTCAATTTCCTAACCCTCCCATTAAAAACACTATTATGTGACTATACAAAAAGGATTGAACAGGGACACACGCTTCGCGCTAAGGTGCCCTTCATAGCGACTTTTTTGTAACACAAACAATACAGGCAACGGTTAAAGGTAAAAGACATAAAAGGAAAGACAATGGGAAATACAACAACTAACGTCCTACCATTTCGGATTCACACAACAACACTGAACAGGGCAGTTTAGATTTTCCGTTTGGTACGTTTGAAAAATTCCCATAAAATTGATGATCTTATAGTTGAATTTCGACTGCCTAAATACATAATAGAAGCAACGTTCTGCGGCAAAATAATTTTTTCTTGAGAGATGGCTTGAAATAAAAATTTTATGGCTTCTTGATTATACCGACATTGAAACATCCAGTGGTTTAGATCGTCATAACTGCCATTACATTCACATATATCAGTTTCAGAAAGTTTTATTTTATATAAGTAAGCATTTACTGTAGCATGTCCAAAAAGGCATCTAACGTACATAGTATAAATTTTCCGAGAGATGGGACTTCTGTCACTTAGAGGAGTAGGTGGAAGAGTTGGATATATACTGCAGTATGTATTTTTGCTACTGTTAGTAAAGGATTGCCACTCAATTTCCCAATTATGTCTAACATATTTCTTCCTAGCTGAAACTATATCCCATTTGGGCAACTCGTTGTACTCTATGCCCACTAAAGTAGCGTCTTTAGCCAACTGGTCTACTTTTTCATTACCTATAATATTAGAGTGACCTTTAACCCACACAAAATTGACAATTCTTTTTAAAGAAGTTAAGATTCTTAGCTTTTCAAGCGCATCTACAATTAGTCTGTTGGTATATATTTGTTTAGAAAAGTGTCTTAATGCGAGGAGGGCGGACTGTGAGTCAGATAAAATTATATATCGTTCGAAATATAATGTGTTATTAATTATCCAATCCAACGCCTTGACAATGGCTACCAATTCAGCTGTGAATATTGAGCAATCTGATTTTAATTTAAACTGAAAATAATCTTGAGTATTGTCTATGTAAATGGCACAGCCAACACCAGCAGGCGATTTTGAACCATCGGTATAAATTTTACAAGAATGGATGGAGTCTTCCAGCTTGTTCTGTACTATTAAATCTTCGTGAGCAATTGAAATATATGAAGGAATTACTACAGTAGGTTTATATTCATATAGTAAGTCATAATTGGAGCCAAAGAATGGAATCCCTCCTCCATTAAATGAATACTGGGATAAATTAGGAAAAGCAACAGCTAGAGTTGGAGAGTTTTTATTTGCCCACCATTTGTTTGTTAAATTTTCGACAGAGAGACAAGATATTTTTTGTAATAAGCTGTTTTGATTATTAAACTGGCATTTAAGGATAGATTTTTCTGCCAAAAATAGACGTCTTAAATGTAAAGGTGGCTCGTTACATTCTGCCAAAAGGGCTGGTGTGGGAGTAGATTTGAGAGCTCCTAGGACTAACCTTAAAGCTTTGTATTGTATTCGATCCAATTTAATCAAACGAGATTTTGTCGCTGATCCATAAAAAAAGCTTCCGTAGTCCAAAATTGATCTGGTATATGCTCTGAAAAATAATAAGTTAATTTTCGGGTCTGCTCCCCAATCGTATCGATTAACGGCCTTAAGGATATTAAGGCTCTTTTCACATTTGGTAATGCAATTATTAATATGCTCGTTCCAGGTTAATTTTGAATCCAAGGTAACACCTAGGTATGTAAAACTGTTATATACAGGAATTTCCAGCTGGGAGAATTTTAACGTACTAACTTTTGGTAACCTGTGTCTCGAAAAAAATACTACACCTGACTTCTTAGGCGAGATGTCAAGCCCATGACTATCAAAATACTTTTTGCAATAAGACATATTTACTTTAAGTGCATTAACACATTGTTCAAAAGTTTTTTTCTCAACATAGAAACAGAAGTCATCAGCATATTGTAAAATGTTACACTGCATTCCCATAGTATGTAAGTTTAATGAATACAAGTTAAATAATAAGGGGCTAAGAACTGAGCCCTGAGGCAACCCTTTGTTAACTGTCCTTGGACCAATCAGTGAATTATTTAACCGAATATGAACTTGTCTATTTGTAAATAGATTGACTAGGGTATAAGCACATTTACTAGGCACTCCTAATTTAACAAGTTGATCAAGCAGAAGATCAAGAATAACGTTATCATATGCACCAGAAATGTCCACAAATAAAGCAGCTGTGTATTGGTTTTTCGAATAAGTTAACTGGATATCGGTTGCTAAATGTGAAATACAATCCATCGTTCCTTTGCCTCTACGAAACCCAAGCTGACCGTCTGGGTAAAGGTTATTACTTTCCATCCACCATTCTAGTCGACTTTTCATAATTCGTTCAAATGTTTTCAATATACATGACATAAGGGATATGGGTCTTAGGACATTGGGATCATTAGCTTTTGGGATAGGTATTACAAGACACTGCTTTAAAGAATCGCAGTTATCACCTTTAATTAGAATATTGTTAAAAATATCACGGAGAAATTGAAGTGCTATTGTAGGCAAGTAGTATATCATAAGATAATTAATACCATCAATCCCAGGGGAAGATCTCTTAGAAAACTTGATATTGGCAGTTAGTTCGTTGATACTAATAGGAGATGACAAAAAATGTGATTTAAATGTATCTTCAGTGGGATATATTGGAGAGGGAACATAGCAAGGAGCTATTTTATGGAACAAATTTTCAACGATATTTTCGTCGTGCACATACAGATTTTTATTTTTTTTAATTTTCTTAATTCTATCCCATATTTCAGTTGGATGAGTTTGTCTGTTTAGATTGAGACAGAAGTTGGCCCAACTATTTCTACATTTCTGTTTAAAGATTAGTTTACATTTAGCATTTATTTTTTGATATTCAACAAAGTTTGCCAGACACATATTTTGTCTGTACCTTTTGCATGCAATTTTTCTCTTATTCGATATCTCACGGCACTCCTCGTCCCACCATTTAGGTGATTTGAATGATATATTTGAAGATGATCTTAGAATTTTGCAAGCTTTGTTCGCAGCATTCGTAATCTGTTCCATTAAAAATATACACATACCGTTGGTATCGATGCAGTTTGGTGGCGTGGAAAATGATTTCTCTATTTCAGCTGTATATAAGGTCCAATTTGCTTCATTCGTAGACCATTTATATAATGGGAACGTGATTGCATCATCATTGTGATAATAGTTATTGAGCGTAATACTGATTGGGTAATGATCTGATCCATAAGAATCCTGACTAACAGACCAACCAAGTGTAGGACATAACTTAGACGAAGCAATTGTGAGATCTACTGCAGATTTAGCCTGGCCAGGAGGGGAAATCCTTGTGGCAGACCCATCGTTTATAACAATCAAGTTTGAAAAATGATCTAAAGCATCCACCAAAACTCTGCCATCATGTGAGCATGAAGGTGAGCCCCACATGCCGTGATGGGCATTAAAGTCGCCTCCTATTATGCAATCATGTTTTATTTGACTAAATAAATTGATGTAGTCTTGAGATTTCGCTTTAACATCGGAGGGTTTATATAGAGATACTATAGAGAGTTTTTGGTTACCAAGAATGATATTGATTCCACAAACTTCAATTTTTGGATTAAAATTATGATTAAATTGAATGACATCGTATATAATTTTATGTGAAATGAAAATTGCTACTCCCCCATAACCTTTATCTCTATTAACGGCAATGACGTTAAAGTTATTAAACTTAATGTTGTCAGTAGGCTTATACCATGTTTCAGAAATTATTGCAATATCAAACTTTTCCTCCATTAAAATTTGGTAAAAAGAATTTTTGTTAGCTTTAAGAGATCTAGCGTTCCACTGAATAATTTTAAGATTTTGTTTAAAGGACATCTTTGAGTTTTTTTTTTTTTTGTTTTTTTAGGTTTTAAATATATTATCAACAATGTTTTTAATTTTACTTTCAAACTCTATTTCTTCAAAATTTAAACTACTATTTGATAATGGATTCTGTGAAAATTGGTGAAAAAAACTTGTTAACATGGTAATTAATTGATGTTTAAGTGTTGAAAAATCATTTTGCGACTCTTTTCCAAACTGGAAGACCGGTCCTGCACAAAAGCTAGTATTATATTCTCGTCTAATGGGTGGAAAATTGGGAGAAGAATCACTAGTTTTTCTTTTTTTTGGCAAGGGTTTAGGAGAAGATGGTTGATCATGTGTTGACCTAAAGTTCGATTTAGAAGAGGTATTATGGACAGGATGTTGTGCTGTAGAAGTTCTTAAAGCAGGAAATTCTATATCCGAATCAATTAATGGGGCAAATTTATTTTTTTGTATGAGGCTAGAATAGGCCGGATCGTTAATAATTTTTTCAGCTTCTTTGAAAGATATATTCAAATTAGACATAGCTTCTTTGACTCTAGTTTGCTTTTTGAATTCAGGACACTCCTTATAAGTAGAATTGTGACTATTATTTTTGCAATAAACACAAAAAATTTTGCATGCTTCGCACACAGATTCATTCTCTGACCCACAATTTCTACACCTTTTCTTTCCCCTACACTGTGAGCCGGAATGGCCATATCGGAGACAACGAAAACATTGCATAACTGGATTAATATAAGTTTCTACAGAGCATCTAACTTTGTTAATATAAATATATTGAGGAATAAGTTTTCCTTCAAACGTAACAATGATCATTTGACGAGGAACACGTTCCATATTGTTGTCTTTTTGGATGACTCTAGTCATGCGTTTTACTTTTTTGATAGGTACACTAGAATTAATCATTTTTAGGAGGGCCTCCTCGCTGTAGGAAGTATCTACAGATCGGACTAACCCGCGTTTTTCTATAAGATGACCAGGAATATATGCCAGTAAATTATTCTTTTCAAAGAATGGATCTTTAACTAATTCATTGGCAATACTGCCCGAATTAAGTTCGATTTTTATACGATTGCGACCAACCGTACTAATTTCAATAATATTTTTATCATACTCTTTTAGATTTATTAACTTTTCACCCAATTTCATTGGATGTAATCTCCCAATATTTAATTCTAAATGTTCAACAAAAACATGAAACGGTCCCAAATCGTTAGGTTTAAATCTATTTGTTAATTGATATAATAAACGTTGTTTATCATAATACGAGTTTTTGTCGGATTCCAAGTTTTTGTCGAGTGTATCTGTACTAGATAATTCATTTAATTGATTATTATTTTTATTGTTTATACATGAACTCATATCAATATCTTCAGGTACAATGATATCCTCAACAAGAACGTTAACTCGACTATCTTTATTAAATTTACCATTCGGCGGCCCCTTGCCGCTGGTGGATGAGTTGTTTTCCCCGGACATTGGTCCGGGGTAGAAATATTCAAAAAATCAAAATTTACTTACAGTAGTTTTCCTTTTAAACACAAACTTAATATACTTATAACTAATAATGTGAACCAAATAACCTACAAACACCGATGTCACTTTGTATAGCGTATGATAGACGACTTTACTAGCCAACAGTCGGAGTACGAATGCACGTATAGCTTATGCTTTATGAAAAGTGTTCGTCCCAGTTCTATAGTAAAATAACTCAATTTACCATCTGGTGAATGCTACCAATAATTGGTATATTTTTTGTAATCACAAGACACACTTCTATCAGATTAGGCCCTAAAAAGGCACCGTATGGTTCAAATTGTTTTAGTCAACAGAGCTTATTTTCTAAAAAAATGACCTTCCAATTTTTGTTATCTTTCCATCACTCACAAATTATCATCAATATTGACCTTTATTCTTACAGCATCTGTTGTTTCATTTAAAAAGTGGCGCATATGGTGTTCGACCGCCACTTACCACCATCCTCTCATTATTTTTGACAAACCCGGTATCCGAAAAGGCGTTTATCTGGTCCCTAAATATATCACATCGCATTCTTTTCTCGTTTGTGTTCACGCTTCATTTCCTTTCGTTATTTACAGCCACAGCAGCATAACAAACGACGACCCAAACGGTCTGCCACTCGAGGATTAGTTTATATTTGTGATATTGTGGAAAACGTAAAAAAAGACTGGAGCCAACTGGATTTATAGAGAAATAAAATTTATATATTATTATCTGGGCATATTATAAAGTATAAAAATTTGTCAAAATTATCCGCTACAACATGGATTCTAAAATAACAATGAACACATTATAAACGTAAATACATGTATATAAAAAAATATTTGTGAAAGGGATGAAGCAGTTTCTTATTTTTTATTTAAAACACCCGTTACTTCTTACAATATTAGGTTACCTGGACACTACTCCTATGTTTTTACTGATAAAAGATGGAGAACGAAGTTTTTAAAATGTATTATTTACAAGAAGAAATTGTAAGGGACCTGTATCAAAGAATTCAGATAAGGGCACTTATTATTAAAAATAATAGTGCGGGAGATAGCATTACAAATACAAAAGTCGTAGTAGTTAAGCCGGCTGATATTAACATCCTGTATAATTATTAAACAATAATTATACAGAGTCATCAACAGAATCAACAAAAACTAAATTAAACTTTCCATTAAAGCCAAAGTTTCATAATTATTGCTTATTTACTAAAAAGGATAATTATTATTTATACCATTGGATAGCATTTTTTATAATATTTTTAATGATGTATCACAAGTAGGGGTTTCCAATTTAAACTTATTTGGTTGTGGTAGATGGGGCCTAGGGGGTTGATGGGGGTGAGATCTATTTCATGTCATTTTAGTTTCTTCCTTACTATCCTAGAAACGGTTTCAAGCATTTTTCGATATTAGCTTGTGTTCGTGAGATATAGCCAATTGAAGGTTTTAAAATTGATACATTATATACCTATCATATGGAGATTTACTGTAGACCACAACAAACTGGACCTTTGAAAACTGATTGAGTGAGCGCAGAGGTTGTTAAAATAGTGACCAAACCCGAGCAGAAACGAGCAGAAATATAACCATGAATAACTAGTTTACCATTATACCTTGGGAGATGGACTTGCTTTGAAGCAATCAAATAGGAGTGTATAATTTCCCTCTATAAGGCTAATATTGTGTCTGCATTACTCCCAAAAAGTATCATACTTCAGGACATTTCGTTTGAGTTAATAAAACCACTAACTTTAAGTCGACTAGAGAACACTCCCACATTAACAGAAATAAAAGAAAAAAATTTAATTTCTTTTAAAAATAAGTAAGGAAACTTAGTTCCGACTCCACCTTCAGTCCTTGGACATTGTCATATTTGCTGTCATTCGACAGGGAAGGATGAAAAAATGTTTTGAGGCAGACCAGGACTCACGAAAGGCTGTACCGTCAACTGATCATAATTTAATCTACAGGGACTGAAGATAAACATAAGTATAGATGAAGAGACTAGTAAGAGTTATAAGACTTCTAAGTATTTATGGTCAATGATAAGCCAAGATGGTACTTGTATTAAAGATATAAAAATGAAAAGAGCACGGAGAAAATACTCGACCATAGTACTCCATGAAATGATAAGAAGAACACTCTAACCCCACGAAATATAAAAAAAAAAGGATCTTTCAGAGCATAGTGATGAATAGTACCCTGTATGGAGCGGAAGTATGGCCAACGACAACATTAATAAATAAAATAAGAAGAGTTTGACTTTATGAGAAGATGTCTACAAATCACTAGAGTAGATGGAATAAGAAGAGAAGAAATATGGAACTGAACGGAAGTAGATTGCTCAGTTACAAAAAGGTGGCCTGAAAGAATATCGGATTGTCTGAAAGAGGATCTGCTATTAAATGGGAAACGTACATAGGAAACCCCAAAGAAGGTGACTAGGAAAATAACGTGCTGCGAGGACGAAAACGGAGAAACCATAATAAGAAAAAGCCAAAGAAGAAAAACAAAAAGGTAATAAACTGTTTCTAGAAGGTGAAGTGATTACTTTAATTTATAAAAATAATAAATTACAGACCAATTAATTGTCATGCTCTCAGTAATTTCTAAACTGTGTTCTTTTAAAGAAGTTCCTTCGGATAACTTCCAAGGTTTATCAGCCATAGGCACATCCATATATTATCAAAGTTCTTCTCAATTTGATATCACTGGCCTTTTAGTTCATGATTCTGATACAAACAACGTCTTGCACTATTACTAGAGCTTTTATAATCAAAAACTCTTTTTTAGTAACGTCTTCGACAATCCTTAGGTAGCTGTCTCATTCTACAGTGTTCATTAGATCTTGTCTTTAGAATTTGTTGCAATGGCTCCACATAGTTGCGTCATAAGTAGTTAGTAGCGAACAACTTAATCTTTTTCTTTATAAAATAAAGTCTTCTTCTTTTATTCTTTCTCTTTATAAGCAGTTCTGCTTGCTCATTGGCGGATTAATACCTCTATGGAAGGTAATCACTCCATCTATTGAGCAGTCGTCCGATACTTCTGTCGATTGGTGACTTATCTCTTGCTATTTTAATAATACGGGTCTTCACCATTTTACTTGTGTGGTTATTCTATTCTGTTTTTCTGTTTTGTGTCTAATCATTTGTATACTTTACTTTGCATTTTCTTTTAATGTCTTTAATTTACTTTTGATCTCATAGAGTATTTCCTTTAATACCTTTCAGTACTCTTATCTCTGCCGTTTCCAGTAGCATTTGTGTGGTGTCTGAGCCGGGTCTTGCTTCTGAGGCATATGTCATTATTATTTTTACGCTGGCGCTGGCTTTATAAATTCTTAACTTCTTCTCAGTGTTAATGCGTCTGTTTCGCCATATAGTGTTACTAAGGCATCTTGCTAGTCTATTTGCTTTTTGTACTTAATCTCTTACTTCTTTGTCCAGATCTTCGTAGCTTTTTTAGGTAGTTAATCCAGTATCCTTTTCTATGTGTTTTGGTTTTATTAGTTCCTTTACCTCCGTCCTTTCACCTCTTATAATGCGCCATATTTCCTTTCCTAGAATGTAAAAATAATGTTCCATTTCTTTCGAAAGGTGTTGCCAGTGATAATTTTTTATTTCTCTTACAAGTGCATCTGTTAAGTTTGAAATGAAAAATTCTATTGAGATAAGATGAGGATAAGAATGAAACTTATGAATTCGTCAAAAATAAAATTTAGTATAACAAAAAAAAGCATCTAATTTGGTGTAACGTAATTTCTGTGCCCTATTTTCTCACGACCCAAAACCATATCTCTCCATTGGACCTCCCTATGAACAAAAACAAATACTATAAATTAAGTTTATATGTATCTGTAAACGGTCGAGTGTCATTTTCGGAAGCAATTAAAAAGAACTAGTTGTATTTAAGTGTATTAAACTTTTTTGTAGCTTATTTAGATAAACACTAAACAGATGCTACTGCATGTTTCTATTTATGTGTCGCTCGTAATAAATGGGAAATTTTATTGTGACAAATTGTTGTAATTCTAGATAAAATGTTGATAAACTAAATGGGAATGGTTTGAAATTGGAACTGTTATCTGAAATACATATAAATATTTAGATCGTATATTAAGTCTGGCTTGGTGTATGCATTTATATATTTACAAACTGAAGAGTGTACTTGAAAACCAATAAGGAAATCGGTAACTGTATTTTTGCAATAAATATTATTTGAATTATTTGAATAATATTAAGAATGGAATCCTCGAAATTTTTGGAAAGACATAAATAGCAAACGGAAAAGTTACAATCTAATATGTTCTATGGTGATAGTACTGGTGATAATGATCAAGACATAGTTAATTCATTTCGTAATTTTTATTCAACTATATATTCTAATTATAAAACTAATCAGTCCCATTTTTAACTATCAGCTGAGTGCCAATGTAAATAATTATAATATTAAGTTTTCTGAAATAATTGATAGGGTTTTAAAGATGTCTTGGAAATTATAGCTTGAACCAGATTGTTTGCCAGATTAGGTACCAAAGCATTGCATTTTCACTCTTGTAAAACCTATCCACTTCTTATTTAATCCTCCATCACTCGCACCGTTAGAAAAAATATAACATTTTTAAATATTTCGCCACAATTTTCGAAATATTGCTTCTTTTGGGTTCTGCAACCAGGAATACTCCTATGAAGACTTGTATAAGACTATGTTAATATTGGTTAGAATACCTATCATCTTATAGTCGACAGCAGTTGTTAGTTCAAATCGAACAAGCGAGCGATCGCGCTCATCGGAGCGTTAGAAAAAATTGAACACGCGAGTGTTGACTTTTAGAGAGATCACTTAAGAAAAGTTATAATATTATTAAAAAAGATAAGATTTTTAGTGAAATACCTATAGATTGTTGAACCTCCGTTATTATAAGCGCTATTTTGGTTTATTGCAGGTAAATATGGACAAGAAAATTGAAAACCAGTTACTAAAATCTAATGAAGAGATAGACAGATATGTGGAACCACTAGATTCTGATAAGAACTTGAGTGATTTGTTCTGAACACAGTATCTACAATAAAGATTCTGAGCAGTTCACACAAGATCTGCCCACTGATCCTGAAGATACTATGGAAAAAAGTGGCCAAGATGATGGTTATCCAAGATTTTATGGCAGAGATAAAATACCATGGTTAAAACATAAGAAACACACTCCCAAAGATAAGACCAACAGCTTGTAATATTGTTACGAACTTACCTGGGGTAAAAGCTAAAAGCAAAAGGCGCCAAAACTATATTAAATCGCTACAAAATATTTTTCTCGGATGCTATTGTAAATTTTGTGTAAATATTATATTGGATAATATTGTAAAACTGGATATAATGAGTGTGTTTTATACTCACCCTAGGGATTGTCCTGCTGTTGACTACGAGGAAATGCAAGCATTTTTGGACTTTTGTTCCTTGCTGAGGTAAAGAGAGCACAACATTTAAATACTGATAAACTCTGGAATCTCTACTATGGAAACTCTACTATGTCCAAGAAAAGTTTTCACTAAATAATTCAAGCTGTAAGATTTGACGATGCCACTAAGAGGCAAGAAAATTCAGCAGTTGATAATCTTGTACCCATTTAAAAAATATATGAAATGTTTGTCACTAACTGTTTATCTGCATACACTTCTAGATTCTATGTGACCATAGATGAAATGTTCCGTGGTCGATCCAAATTTGGTCAATATATAGCCAATAAGCCAGCGAAATATGGAATCACGATTTATACCTTGATGGACGCTAAAAACATTTTTCACACAAAATTTTTAAATTTACCCAGGGAAACAACCTGAAGGACGATATAAACTACCCAACGACGCATCTAGTGTAGTAAAAAGACTTATACGACCCATAAATGGAACCGGTTGAAATGTAACTTTGGATAATTACTTCTCCTCTGTACCCTTCGCCAACTATTTAACGATCGTTGCTTGACAACGATACGTACTTTACGTAAAAACAAACAACAAATTCATCCTGAGTTGACAAACGTAAAAGAAAATACCTTTATGTAGTAGCATGTTTGCATATGGTGAAGATGGAAAAAAGTGTATACTTGTATCATACGTACAAAAAAAATGTACTATTACTTTCACACTACACAGCGATAGATTCATTGATTAAAACACCAAAGAGCATACCATGAAGCCAGAGAACATTACTGATTACATCCTCACAAAAGGCGGAATGGATGTTGTTGATAAAACGAGTACTTGGTGACTCGATTTAGCAATCGCTTTCCGTTTACTGTTTTTTGCAGCCTACTAAATATTTCAACTATCAACAGCCAAATAATTTACAACAATAACACTAATATTGTAATTTCTCGAAAAACTACAATGCGGAGCTTGGCAAGCAACTTTTAATGTCCCATCTTCAACGACGTCTAAATATCCAAAATCTGCCTTTTCAGTTGAGATTCAGGATCCAATATATAACCGGAGAAAAAGCCATCAGTTTCTTAAGGGGCAACTCCAACTATAAATCCAAGATGTTCTTTTCCCTGTAAGGAAGAACAATTTTACCCAACATTATTGTACTAACTGTAAGTTGCAATATGTAAAGAGTCTACTGGTTTAGCAGATTTTACTTGCCACCACTGCCTAGAAGAGAAAGAAATTTAATTTTATGCGTAATGCGTACATTTTTTTTGGAATAAATTTGCTTATTTGTTTTGTTCTAGGGTAATGTGTATATTTTTTTAGTTTATCTAATAGTTTTTTTTGCAGTTTTGTTTTAAAAAATATAAGTTTATCATTTTCTGTGAGTTAATATCCAATAAACTTAACCAATAAGTACTAATGACTCATTTATTTGACCTATACCCATATGTTAAAAATCTAACACGCGAGTGAGGCGTAATTTTTTTAGGTGCGAGTGATAGAGGATTAATTCATCACTGAGTAATGGTATCTTTCCTGATTTTTGGAAAACTAGTTATTTAACACTAATCTTCAAATCAGGCAATAAAATTGATAGTAAAAATGATAGGGCTGCTTGTAACTAATCAGTATTATCCAAATTATTTGAATGTCTTGTAAATAATTTGTTAACATTGTGTTGTAAAGCTTCTCTAAAGCCTTCCATATACACTACTAAGTTTATTAAAAATAATGGAAATGAAGAATTTTCCTTTGATATACTAAATATTGAAAACGGGCAATTTTAATATGATGTGCTTTTTGTTGAAAAAAAGAAATTTTAAGAACTTCAGTAGCGAGTATTCCCTCGTCTGGCAGTGATAACAGCTTACAAACGACGATGCATGCTTTGGATCAGATTTTGGATCACATTCTGCGAAAGATTAATCCATTCTTGCACCAATATGTAGCGAGGCTCTATCGAATTTCTGGGGGCCGGCACATGACTCCCTAAACGTCTCTTCATCTCATCCCAAACATGTTCTATGGGATTAATATCTGGACTGCGAGCAGGCCAAACAAATCGTGTGATTTGAACCTCGTCAAGATACTCAGTAACTATTGTAGCAGTGTGGGGCCGTGAATTATCATGCATAAATGTTGCGTCGTCTCCAAGAATAACCATAAACGGTAAAACATGGTCTTCCAGAATCTGTGTCAGGTACAATGTCCCATTCAATATCCCATTGCGCTGTCAATGTCTCATTCTCGATAAAGATGCATCAATACACGACTCCTGCATTGTCCAAGTCAAGTGTTCTCGTGCAAAATTCAATCTGGCAATTCGTGTTCACGGGAAAGCGGCGGTCCAGTTACTCTAGTTCGAGAAGATAAACCAGCAGCATGAAGTCGTCTCCTAACTCTCCATTCACTTATGTTTACATTTCTCACTTCTTGCAGATGATTTCGAAGAGAAATTGCCGTGACCGTTCGGTTTCTCAAAGCATTCGAAACAAAGCGGTCATCTCTAGCTATTGTAATCCTGCTTCGACTTGAACCAGCTCTTCGAGTAAGCAGATCGGTCTATTCGTACCGTTGCCATACTCGTTGCACACTCGAGAGACTTACACCAATGTTTCTCGCAGTTTCACACTGACCGTGACTATCTTCTAACGCCGCCACAATTCTTGCCGCAACAACAGAATTTATACTCATTGCAATACACTGACAGTGATAACAATACACAAATAATTTACAATTGACGTTAAAACCATAGAAACAAAAACTGTGCTGATAACGGTTTTTAGGATTAGTAAACTATGTTATAACCGAAAAAAGTTAAAACAGAATAATAATTTCTAAAATAAATTCAAATTACGGGGTGACCCTAATTTTATGCTCGGTAGTGTAGTTAACTATGATCTGCTTATTGCTAAATTACAAGGCTATGGATTTGGAGATAAAATACCTACGTGGATAAGTAGTTATGTATCTGGTAGATGTCAGTATGTAAAATATGGAAATTATTTATCTTAGCGAGTATCTGTGACCTCAGGAGTTTCTCAGGGATCCCATATTGGACCTCTCTTAATATAATTGTTAATGATATAAACTCGGTCATTAAAAGTACTAACTTTTTGATGTTTGCTGACGGCGTTAAAATATTTCGAATAGTTAATACCCTAGTTGATGCCTCTTTGCTACAAAGGGATCTTATTGTGTGACGTAAATATGCTATACCTAAATATAAACAAATGTTCTAAAAATACTTTTGGTAGATCAAGGAGTTGGTAAATTATTGTTACAGTATAAATAATGTAGCTTTAAGGGCACGTAATAATATCAAATCTTTTGGTATAAACTTTTGATTCTAAATTAACTTTTATATGTCATATTAATAAAACTGAAACTTTGAAGATGTTGGGATTTATTCTTGGAAGTTGTAATAAGTTTTCAGTACAAACTTTAAAAATGTCATACTTTAGTTTAGTTCATTTAATTTTGGAGTATGGTTTCCTCATTTGGTCTCCTTCATATAATAGTGACATCTACAGTATCGAGGGAGTTTAAAATAAATTTTCGAGGGTATGTGCTTACAAGATTAGTTTTTCCAGACAATATAGATATGATGATATACGTTCAATACTTAATATCTCGTCACTACATCATAGAAGGTTTGAAGCAGACTTATGTTTCCTTCATAAGATTATAAATAGATATATTGAAGATCCAGAGTTATTAATTTTAATGAGTTTTAATATCTATACTAGAAGAACTCGTAATTTTCAACATTCCGTCTCATACTACAAACTATGTTCAAAATGAACCCATTACAAGAATTCTAAGAACTGCTGACGAGTACAGCAATACAGCAAATTACTGTTTCTTATTTTCCATCTTAGTAATTCACTCAAAATCAAAACATTCTTTACCTTGAGTGTACATTTCTCCCAAATTTAGCACTATATCCATGCTCGGGTTTAGTTTTATAGTTTTATACCTGTTTGTACAAAATAATATACATTTATAGACGTAATCCATTAACATATCTCTGCTGTCATATAGGCGAACTTTTAAAATTAAAGCATACAATTTAGCTATCAAAGTCGGTCATCAAAATACTAACTGTCTGAATATTAAAAGCACAATTTTTGATACCCGAAACCTTTTAAATTCAAATGGCTTGATGAGGTCTGATTATGTAGCATCATCAGCAGGTGCAATATCAAACACAACAAATGCTAATAAACTGATACGAATATCAAGCTCGATGGTCTTCAGATTTCAAACAAGGGCATTAAGTCCGTTATTTATAGCTGTTGCCTTTTCGTAAGAGTATCAATTTGTATCTAGTTTAAATTTTGACTAAATGAGTAGCTGGTGTTTTATTAAATGTCAGATGTTCCCCGTTTAATTAGAAAACTATAATTTATAAGGAATAAGGGGTATTGGAATTTATTAAAATCTTAAATTTTAGAAGTAGCAGGTAGACAAACTGATAATTGGTCGTAATAAAAATAAAATAAAAGGCATTTATTTTTCGAAAAGTAGGTTTATATCCTACGAAATTTATATTAGCAAATTTAAGTGGTATATGATCTGTATTACTCGTCTGTGGGTAGGTCATGGGGATCAGATAACAAATTGTTCTAGTATTTTTGTTTCTATATCGAATTTTACAGCTTACAGATAAATAGATAGAATAAATGATAGTTCTGAGAGTAATAAAATAGCGAAAATCCTCAAACCTAGGTCATGTTCTTTCCCCCTCATGATTGACAAGACCTGCTCACAAATGTTAATAGCAACTACCAGATAATATATCCAAAATATCTACAGATTTGCTTCCAAATTATCCTGCAAGTGTTTGCTTGTCTTTCTGTGTTGTTTTTGTTCCACAGGTTTTTCAAATTCATTCTTGGTATCTTTACCATTTATCCTTACAACATCGATAGATCACGCAACCACTGCTAAAAACTGTTTTTGTGATATTTGATTTTTTGTATAGGTGGTATAGTTTAAAATTAAAGAATTTCCTGTAACTGTTTCCATGGTATTTGGTTCTTTGTCTACCACGTTTCCAAGCTATACATAGATGTATGTAACTGACAAAAACTTTCGTAACAAGGTATGTTTTTCCGACGAAGCAATATTTAGACTGTTTGTGACTGTAAAACGCCAAAATTAAAGGTATTGGAGTAAGGTAAATCCACACTGAATACGTAAAAAACCATGCTCAAAGACCACAAAGAGTAAATGTATGGTCAGGTATAGTGGGTACTCAGAAATAAAATTGTACCTGCCCTTAAAAACAACTTTGAAGTCAATTTTAATAAGATATGGTTTCAGCTAGATTGAGTTCCAGCTCATTTGGATGCAAATATTTGGCATTATTTAGATTCGACATTTCCGGAATATAGACTGATATATTAGTTTACTCGATTTGAATCCTAAAGATTATTTTTATTGGGGATACTTAAAAAGTAGAATTATATTAAACTACACCAGCAACTGTTACAAAGCTAAGACAAAGAAATCTCCACGAATCCATGATAATTTTTATAGAAACATAGAGAAATGTAAAAGACGCATTCTGGCATCGTTTAAGATACTGTCAAATTACCAACGTAGGGCATTTTGAACACTTGATTAGCCCAATAGCGCCTGAATGATTTTTTTGTTAAATATTTATATAAAATCTCTTTTATTTTAAAATTATATATATATATATATATATATATATATATTATATATATATATATATATATATATATATATATATATATTATAACTTTAAAATAAAAACCTTTGCGTTTTTATTTTAAAGTATATAAAGTGTAAAAAAATAAAACCTTTGCGTGTTAAGTTCAAAGCTACCATACATTTACAACGTTAAAAAAACTTTTTTTGCACATAGTAACAAAAAACACCACTATGTTGTTACTAGCTACGTTTTTTAACATCCTAACTCAACAATTCTAAGTTATGGTAAGATCAATAATGTTTTTAATAGATAATATATGGTAGCTAATTATAAATTCCCTTTCAGCCCTGAAGAAGCCAAATTAATTCTCAAAAATATTCTTTCTGATAAAAATTATTTTTGATTACATTTTATAAGAAGTATCTAAACACTTGTTTCAGAGTTCGACATTACACTTTCCACATTGTGTTTGTTTTTTTGCAGTCCAATCCACACCACCGTCTTACGTTACAAGGCTAAACCAAATTATTCCTTCCATCAAGTCTTATCTCTTTGCAAACTTTGCTATCTAATTCAGATTTGAAACCACGCGGACGACCAGCACCTCTGGAAGCAACATCATATTTCTGCAAAATAACCTGAACGATGCTTCTTCTAAAATACAGTTGAGACATATCACAACCAGATTCTCTTTTTAAGACCCAGGTGTTATGAATGAATGCATCCAAAAAATTGGTCATCACTACTTTTAGAGCGTATAGATATTCGATAACATGAAATATTTTGGTCCATTTTATCTGTTCCACCCATATGCTTGTTGTAGTAAGTAAATCGTAATGGACGCATGACTGAATTCTCTATTGTTTCAGCTACTTTATGAATCGAGTCATTGATTTGCTGTTCATCACACTCATATTCTAACTGTATTGTTCTGAAGCTATTTTCTTGTGGCATTGTAAATTAATTACTATTTATAACTGGGAATAAGCCACAATTAAAGATAAAAAATACTTTTATTGACGTTTCAATTTCCAATTCGGAAATCGTTCTCAAAATACAAACAGTAAATTAAACAAATTTTGTTTTTTGTTACATAGTGAAAAAATTCTTCTAATAATTTAATTTTATCTGACTCATTTATATTGACAATTCAGACATACATTATGCATTTTAAAGTAGACGACTTTAAAATGATATTGCCAATATTGTTGAGTTGCGCTCCTGGGACGACTTTACTATAAGATAGTTCATTCGATTACATGAAATCAACTTTAACTTGAGAATATCCGTCAGAAAAAATCATAGCATGTAATTCGTCTTTAAAAAGACAAACACATGACATGATGACAGTAAAATTCTCCCGTTAGTGATTCCATAGTAAATTATGAGGGAAAAACCAGGAAAAAAACCTCATAATACTATCCCGACATTGTAAGTATTTGTTCGTGAATTTAGTTTACCTTCAACAAACATCAAAATTCTGATTTTATATGTTACGTTATTTAAAAAACATAAATGATGTATCCTCTATATGTTACTGACTTACTAATACTGGTATTTTCTTATTAATAACTTCCTCTTTCAATATTGGTAACCAGATCCTACTACATTCTGCCGAGGAATTTGCGACACAATTGGCCTCATTTAGCATAATTAAAGCCGCTTCTTTGATTTTTCTTTTTTTACCATCCGTTTCTTTTAGGACTATATTTGAATTATTCCATTGAACCCTATGTTCATTATCCCATGCGTGTTTACATATTTGAGATCTATCAAATTCTCTATTTTTAATATAAGATTGATGTTCACTTATTCTAACATTTAATGGCCTTGATGATTCACCTAAATAAAACTGATCGCAGATTATCTTTATTATCTTTATTTATTAGGATTATCAGAAAAACTTAAAAGGATAGGAAATAAATTCAACATTTCAACAACATTCAAAACAACAAACACGTTGAGATCTATTTTGTCCAAAACCAAACCTAACAATGAACAAGAAAGGACAAAGAATTGCATTTATAAAATACTTTGTGAATGCGATCAGTTTTATTTAGGTGAATCATCAAGGCCATTAAATGTTAGAATAAGTGAACATCAATCTTATATTAAAAATAGAGAATTTGATAGATCTCAAATATGTAAACACGCATGGGATAATGAACATAGGGTTCAATGGAATAATTCAAATATAGTCCTAAAAGAAACGGATGGTTAAAAAAAGAAAAATCAAAGAAGCGGCTTTAATTATGCTAATGAGGCCAATTGTGTCGCAAATTCCTCGGCAGAATGTAGTAGGATCTGGTTACCAATATTGAAAGAGGAAGTTATTAATAAGAAAATACCAGTATTAGTAAGTCAGTAACATATAGAGGATACATCATTTATGTTTTTTAAATAACGTAACATATAAAATCAGAATTTTGATGTTTGTTGAAGGTAAACTAAATTCACGAACAAATACTTACAATGTCGGGATAGTATTATGAGGTTTTTTTCCTGGTTTTTTCCCTCATAATTTACTATGGAATCACTAACGGGAGAATTTTACTGTCATCATGTCATGTGTTTGTCTTTTTAAAGACGAATTACATGCTATGATTTTTTCTGACGGATATTCTCAAGTTAAAGTTGATTTCATGTAATCGAATGAACTATCTTATAGTAAAGTCGTCCCAGGAGCGCAACTCAACAATATTGGCAATATCATTTTAAAGTCGTCTACTTTAAAATGCATAATGTATGTCTGAATTGTCAATATAAATGAGTCAGATAAAATTAAATTATTAGAAGAATTTTTTCACTATGTAACAAAAAACAAAATTTGTTTAATTTACTGTTTGTATTTTGAGAACGATTTCCGAATTGGAAATTGAAACGTCAATAAAAGTATTTTTTATCTTTAATTGTGGCTTATTCCCAGTTATAAATAGTAATTAATTCATATTCTAACTGATCGTGACTCTCATATGAATTCATCACAATCTCTGCACCAACACATAATTGTATACCGGTTAGGTTATCAACTAGTCCTGTTTCCTCATCACCAGAGTCCTCGTCAATTAGTACATTTGGATCTGGAGTCTCTATAAATATTTCATCTAAATCTGATTGTTGTCGTTTTCAACCATAGCTAATGCTTCTTTCAAAGTAATACCACTAAAACGATAAAAATATATTTGATATTATATGATTACCAGACAAAAAGATATTACCCACTGCCCACATTCTCGTCTGGCGTGTTCATCCCCAATAAATGTGTAATTATGAAATACTAAAGTACTATTTCAAAGTGTAAATCATTTTAAGATAAAGTTTAACTTATTTGTATACACCACATATTACACCACAAACCAAATTTTTAAATTTTTCTTATAAAAATACAATACTTACACAAACGCTTTTTTCAAACTGCTAACCACCAAATTCACCACTAAAAATAATACTTCTTAAAATTCAATGCACCTAGCACTGTTTAGTATTTTAAAGTTTAGTTTTTTTTTATCTGGTTTTGGTTTATTTCTTTAATGTCTTTTAGTTGGTATTCATTGTAATGGTAATGATATTAATAGTAATTGTGATTGATTGTTCTAAACAAGTTGTCATCTGCCCGACTTGATTGCTCTCAATGTATCAGTAGTTAGTTTTATTAAATTTGCGAAGTAAGTTTGTATTCTCAAAGCTAATAATCCGTTACAAGACGTTTTGTAATTTAGAAAATAAATATCAAAGGTTCAAACAAGCAAGGTGGAAGACCAATTCTGACTAAAGCACGTATGAAAATCGACGGCGTTGAATAATATGCATTCATAGAACTAATAGAGTGTATATAAAAAAGAACGTGGTTTTTCCTGGAATCTTGTTGCTGCTGTTAATAACGTTCTAATAGTCATAACACATGTAAGGAAATACTTTTTACCCATTACCAAATAATATAAATATTTAGATAGAGTATGCATCGCTTTTTAACTGCTTCTGGTATTTTTATTTGTTAAATAATATACACGCTCACGAGGAAATACGTACACCCATTCAGAAACATAACTCTGAACTCCTAATCTGTGTCTAACACGGAGGTCTGTAACTGTAACAACTTTTACACCTGCATAAATAAGCAATGCGAGTTATCACCAAATTTATAGTGTGTTTTGGTAAATTTTTAATTCAACTGTTCTAAGACAACATCCAGTGGCGTAGTTTACTACAACTATTTATGTTATTGTTAATTTTTTTAGTTATATGTAGTGTTTTTGTCTTGTTTATTTGTAAAATATAAAATATAATATTCTTTTAATGTTTGAGCTTTTATATTTTAGCAAGTAGATCTCATTTGTTCTTTTTTGTACAGTTATTTTTGTTATTCGCTTGTTCTTATATTTACCAAAAGAATTCAAGGAAGTTTCATTGATAGGCATTCTCAAATGTTCTATTGTATATAATGCACCGACTCTCTCCGATAGAACAGTTATATACAAGTAATCCCATAGGTATTGCAATAAAAGAACAATCATATTTGCTAATCCAATGCTGTCCAATCATCATCAAAGTTGGTCACCAACTCGGGTTCACTCGGGTCACCAACCTTACGCCCAGGTCGTATAGTTGCCTGTCTCCAGGTTAACTCATCTGCGTAATTTTTGAAAAAATTGTGTGGAATCATAAGAGCTTCATATGGAAAGGGACGGGTTCTAGCTTCTTTTGTCACTGCCAAGTAATCGCTAGGTAAATGAATATTTCTGTTTTTCGACTTACGTTCTATAGCACTGTGCACCGCGTCCCTTCCAATTGCGTATGTCCAACATCGAGGAACTTTTGAGTCATGGTAACGCCATGATGCATAAAAAAATTTAACAGTGCATTGGCAAGAATTACATTCCGATTTTGGCTTGTGCATTCGTCTGTAAAAAGAATAATTGGTAAGCGCTTAGGTAAACAGTGTCTTTCCAGGTAATCTATTAATATTTAAAATCCTAATTCTAATTAATAATAAGGCAAAAGTGCACAAATATGTTAAAAATATTTAGATTTTTAAACTTAATATACGTTAAGCTTGTTGTTAAACTACTGGATCAACATTTATTCAAAATTTATTATTTTTACTGTTATTTCTTCAACGTTAACAAAAGCTGAAAAAATTAAGAATAGTATTATGTATTCTTGAAAACCGTAAGACCCTGTATTTCAGGAACGGCCTCCCGATTATGTCTGTGGTCGACGAATTAGAGGCAGGTGCCAGTAAAGTCGAAAAAGTGGATATTAAAGAAGCTCATGGTCTCCTCTAATTCCTAAACGAGCGGAATTAACTCTTTAATTTATGGTTTTAAGGTTTGGTTGGATGAGTATCATATCAATTTGTTTTTAAAAAATTTTTATTAAATAGTTGGTTGGTACTTAATAAGATGATTTATTACTTCATAAAAATTTATTAGAAAGGGGAGAGCGGCAGTCGGTAAATTAGGCTTTAATCGTGATATTATGAAGTTTTAAGAATAAATGGGCTAAATTTTAAATTATTAGTGTAGTAGTTTTTATTAACGTCAGTCTTTTAGAGTAACATATTTACAAAGTTTCACTTTTCTGTTCAGTGGTAGCAATAGGAATAGGAAGTAGAGTAAAGTGCTCTAATATCGGATACTTTATTTTGAATCCTAATATTAGTTTTAATACGTCAATTAATTTATGAATATTTTAGAGCAAAACAAGTAATAGACTTCTTCTTAACATGCCATACACCAAAGTGCGTAGGCGACTATCTCATTACTAGAATTCTGTTCTTGGCGGCGTGACACAGCACCTGTATTGTGTATTCCTGTCCATTCTTTAATATTTCTTAACCAGGATAATTGTTTGCGGCCGGCTCCTCTCCTACCTTCGATCTTCCCTTGTAGGATTAACTGTGGTATTTCATATTTTGCTCCTCTCAATATGTGCCCAAGGTAACCAATCTTGCGTTTTTTAATTAATTCAAAGAGTTCTCTTTCCACGCCGGCTCTATTAAGGACGTAATCGTTTCGAACTCTATCCACCCAAGGTATGCGCATCATTCTTCTCAATGACCACATTTCAAATGCTTCAAGTTTGTTGATAGATGTTTTTTTCAAAGTCCACGTTTCCATACCATAAAGCAAGATGGACCATATGTAGCACTTGACCATTCTGTAGCGTATTTCGAAGTTTAGCTGTTGATTACATAGGAGCGGTCTGAATTTCACAAAAGCTTGTCTTGCCATTTGTATTCGGGTTTTTATCTCGTGTTGTGGATCCGATTGGTCATTGATTGTGGTGCCAAGGTATTTAAAAGTTTTCACACGATTTATACGATTGTCACCTATGCATATTATCGGGTTTTCTGGAGGGTTTCTGCTAATGACCATATATTTCGTTTTCAAAATGTTGATTTTGACGCCATATTTTTTACCTATGCTATTCACCCTATCAAGTAATAACTGCTGATCTTCCAAATTATCAGTTATAATCACTGTGTCGTCCGCATAGCGTAGGTTGCTAATTGGTATGCCGTTCACCTTAATGCCTAATTCCGTATCTTCTAATGCTTCCGCAAATATATTTTCAACATATAAATTAAAAAGCATCGGAGAGAGTATGCAGCCTTGGCGGACACCTTTCCGGATTTCAAATTCATCCGTATATTGGTCTCGATCAATCCTCACCTTTGCCATTTGGTTCCAGTATAGATTCTGAATAATTCTGTTCTCCTTCTGGTCAATGTTGGCCCTATGTAGTAGTTTCATCATGATATCATGTTTAACATTGTCAACTGCCTTCTCGTAGTCGATGAAGGTGAGGTAGACATCTTTTTGTTAATCTAAGCAGTTTTGTATTAAGGTGTTCAAACATAAAATTGCCTCTCTTGTTCCTAGTCCTCCCTTAAAACCGAATTGTGTTGACCCGCTAAGTTCTTCGAGTATCTTGTACATTCTTGAGTGTAATATCCTAAGGAAGAGTTTCAACAAGTGACTCATTAAACTGATTAAGCGGTGTTCATTGCATTTTGTGGCATTAGCTGTTTTTGGGATCATCACAAAGGATGACTGCAGCCATTCTCGCGGAATGTAACCAGTATCATAAATTCTATTGAACAGCCTTACTAAGATTTCGTAGTAATAGACTATAGAAAATCATTTATTTAACGAAAGTAAATCATTTCTACGTAGTAAAAAATAAAATTTAAATTTTTATAAAAAACGGTAAATTTAGACTGACAAAAAAATGTTCCTAATACCAGATATTAGGATAGTGGGATAAAATTAGAAATAGAGGCAGAAATTACAAATATATGTGTCTTTTGTTTACATTGGTGCAGTCGGTGTGAGCACTGAATCCATTGTTCGCACGAGATATCTTCACAGAAGAGTCCATTACAAAACATACTTTCTGCTTTCTCTTCCCCAATGTCACACTACATATCAGAATCATCATCTAAAATTTATTCTTCATCTTTTTCAGATGAAATAAAAGCTTTCTTTTTCTTAGCACCTTTCTTTTTAACCTTGGTTGTCGTTGTCTTGTTAGCAATAGAATTTCTTCTTGCAGACTTGCAAAGTTCTTGCATTAGTAGTTTACCGTTAACAATTAAGGGGTTGACTATCCCAAGCGGGTCATAACAGGAACTAACACAATTAAGGCTGTTTTATCGACACCATATTAGACATTATGTTGCCTTTAAAATTATGGTTTTACTTTTTTTATTTTTTTTTAATTCTGTTAAAAAATTGGATTATACTATTGATTTTTTTTTCACCTTTCTGTGTCCAGTAATAATCGATAAAACCGTGTTCCAACTTTAAAGAAAATTGCTAAAAATACTAAAATCTAATACTGAAACATGTTACTCATCATTGGCGCTTAGTTTTATCGTTATCGCCATCGTGAAGTCGAATCCATGACGCACGGTCAGTTAGTTCGTGTTAAAACTAATTTGAATGGAGAATAATGCATTTGTTGTCATTAAACTAGCCGTCGCGTTGGCCGACGCCACTGAGTAAAGATGGTCAGGCGTAAGCAGTGTAGGAAAGTAAGTGATACGCCCATTTCAAATCGCAGTGAGGTTTAACTGCTAAAACAGCCTTAAGGACTCGTTGCTTAGTGATCGGTTTCAGGTCAATCGAAGTATTCGTGGATATTTTTATCGTATCTACTGTTGGGTTCCATTTTAATCCTCAAAATTTTGTATGGCGCTTCCTCTAAACTTAAATCAAACGGTACTGTATCAGATTGTGAAATTTCTTGCAAAAAGGATGGTACGTACGAGCACCACTTGTACGAGTGAAGATAAAATCCGTGTTTATTTATAACAGCATTTAATTCTGAATAAAGCTGTCTTAGTTCGTGGAACTTATCGCTTCCTCCTAGAATGTCATCCATATATGGTTGCTTTAATAAAGCTTTAGATGCGAGTGGCGCTTGGGAGTTCCTAAGGGATATGTCCTTAATAACTCTATTAGCTAGAAATGGGGAGCTATTTTGACCAAACTAACGCGAGATAATTCAATACACTTTTCTCAGAATATAGATCACTGTCAGTTTACTTAATCTTAACCTTTGAAAAAAGTTTTTATCATTAAAAAAATTAAAATATTTAATTCTACATTAAATATTATATTCTCGCACTAGGTTTACAACAAACAGTAAACATCATACTGATCATACTCTCCGATTTCATTCAATCTTTTAATATTCATGTCTCTAATCAACACAAAACAACAATAGTTTGGTTATATTTTTGAATTCGCGATAACCTACAACATAATAACGAACTACAAATAAACACAATTTATTTTACGGATAACTTTTTATTCAGTACTTTATTATTTAATATGGCAAATAAATAATTTAAATTTTATATGTCAGATAATTGTAATTTATTTTTTCTTCAAACGTCAAATAATGATGACATTACTTATCTAACTTGATCCTGTCAAAGTTTGATGTCTCCGCCGGCAGCAGTTTCTTTCCCATTGCTTTACGGCGGAGGGAAAAATGTTGTCATGGCAACAATATGAAACATGTCACAAAGCAACAATACAAATGTCATTAACAACAATTAAACATTATTTTTATTTATAGTAATATTAAAAGTACAATTAGTTAATGAGGCATTTTTAAAATTGAAACCGTGCAAAAATGTTTCCGACTCTTGATACGCATTGGTAATTGTTGATGATACTGATGGTCGAGAACAACTTTCAGCAATCCTTCCCGATGTTGGCGAATCATGAGGGTTTAAAATTTTTTTGAGCATTATCGTTCTTATTTCTTATTGAATCCTCTATATATCCTTCGGCAACCGTGCTTGATTTCCAGCCCCCATGTCATTTGAGGCATTCTAGATTTCCGCCTCCATCAATTAAAAGCGTTACTGAAGTTCGTCGTAAAGAGTGACCCGTGTATGCGCTTGCATCGTTTAAATTTAAATAACTTACTTTTTGGGTTACTGCACTGATCGAATGTATTCCCATGATGCTTCGGTAACAGTTTCCATTTTGGTACTTGATAAAAAATCGGTTTTCTGTGAAATTTTCAGGCCGCAGTGATGCATACTTTTTATACAGTCTAATGTAGTTTTGACCAGTTATTGTAAAATATCTAATTTGTCGTGTTTTACTGTCTGGGATTTTAATAATTATTACATTTTTTTTATCCTCAATGTCCACAGTCTTCATTTTTACCATTTTGTCGCATCGACAGGCGCCGGTAACCCCAATTAACAAAACAATCTGAAATATTTTTATAATTTAGTAGCTACATGCTTTGCAATATAATTTTTTTTACCTTTAATCCTAAATACAACTTATCTGGCGCTTCAAACAAAAATTTATCAAACTCGTCTTTAGTGAAAACTTTAGACTTTTTTGCAGTATATCCTTCGCTTGTTTTTTTTTCAGAAAGGCAAGTAACTTTAAAAATTTGCTAATATCCACATTTTTTCTAATAACTAACTCGGATTTTATCATAGAGTATCGTGACCACATTGTAGAAGATTTCCATTTATTTTCATTTTCCATTATATTAAAATATGCCAGTAAAACGTCTTTGGTAACTTGCCGTACTCCTCTTGTATCGCACCACTCTTGGAAGTGCTTGTACGCTAACCGATACTTTATTCCGGACTTGGAGGGCCCCAAACGTGCTACTGCATCATTAGCCGCGGACTCAATTTCATTTAGGTTTTCCATTTTCGCACTAAATTTGCGTTTATGGTTGCAACAACAATAAGCTGTCTTTAATAATTGCAAACAACTGTAACCAGGGAGACACCAATCCCACCGACGACTTAATTATTTTAATTTCTAACATCTAGACGACTTTGATAGTTGTCACAGTTAATTTCGAGTAAAAATAGCGTATGAATTGTACTAATTATGGTTGAAAATTGCTACGTTTGAAGAAAAAATAGTATACTTTATTCGGCAAAGAAGCGACTTTTCTTGACTTGCTCTCTATTACGCGCCTCACTTCGTTCGGCGCGTAATATCGGGCGCGTGAAGAAAAGTCATGCTTTTCCGCCTCATAAAGTAATATATTATCTATTATCTGTCAGTTTATCTGTTCAGATTCAAAAACAAAATATAATTGACTCATAGGTTGAAATGTCACTATTTTTTTTAGTTAAGATTTCTTTGTTCCGATGGCGTTAGGATTTTAAATCTAAACTAATATACAGCTTTAAATTATTTTATAGTTAATTCTGTCTTAAAAATATTATTAAGATTAAATATGAATTATATTAATATGTAATTAATACAGTATTAATAATTAAACTTATCGATTCAACAACAAAATATGATTAACATGTCAGATGGTGGTAGTTTATATTTTTTTCCTAGATGGCGTCGTTAGTTTACTGGACAAACGATGTGACCTGTTATCATAGCCTTTTATATAGATAAATATTATATGTAATCTTCTATATTATATTATGGGATAAAATATAAAATATTCCACATATAAAAATATATATGGAATTACAATAAAATTTACACGAATAAATTCGTCTCAAAATTAAAATCATTTCATATTACTGCGCCAACTGTCAATTTTGATTAATATCGATGTAAATTGTAACTAAAGTTTATGGAAATCACATTTTTTTGGTTCACAAAACTGTCATTCATAAATACTATTAGTCTAGTCGCTATTGAAAACAGCTTAACCCAGCGTGAGCTAAGCCGATTAGAGAAACTATGTACTTTAATAATGGTACTTTGCCTTAATACCTAAAGAAATATTTATAAACTGACGAATAACAAAATGTCTTTCCTCACTCTAACTCATGTGTATATCCATTTGATTTTGTATTTATTTATAACAATTTACACTATTATTAGTCAAAATTCGAGGTTGGCGTGCGGATATGAAATGATTTTAATTTCGAAACAAATCTATTCACGTAATTTTATTTCAATTCTTCTTCTTCTAAATGTACCTATCTTCTAGAAATGTTGGCGACCACATTGACCCATCTTATTCTATTCACAGCAGCTCGAAATAGATCAGTTGATGTTAGACCAGTCCATTTTCTAAGATTGGCCAGCCAGGATAAACGTCTACACCCAGGGCCTCTCTTACCCACAATCTTGCCCTGTAAAATCATCTGTAGAAGTCAGTCATTACGCATGATGTGGCCGAAGTAAGCCAATTTTTTGTATTTTTTACTGAGTAACATTACATTTTCAATAAGACGTGGGTGATCTCCTATGCGTTTTATAAGATATGTGCTTCTTTGTTTGTAACATTCTTTACGTTACATACTAGTGTAGAACATACACGAAAAGTCAAACGTAAAATATCAATATATTTGTGTACAGAAAATGTGAATGATGAATTTAAAAAAAATTACGAAACAATAAAACACTAAAAACTTTGTTTTCAAACTTCCACAAAATTTATTTTAAATCTTATCACTACAGCTGTTTCGGCTAATTGCCTTTCTTAAGTTTACAAATTTATAGTCCCTAATGAAATAGGTTGAGGAGGGGAGAACTGTTTGTCTCAAGTTGGTCATTCAGAATTATATCTGTGTTTTTTAATTTGTTGATTTCCATAGATTCTAACAAAGATAGCTTAAGGCCTTTATTTTGAATGTGAAGAATTTTAAATTTGTCATTAAAAGAATGATTATGATCTAGAAGGTGAAGTGCGTATGTCGAATCTGTTTTTCTATTCTTAAAAGCTCTTTATGTTCTGCTATTCGTTTATCAAAGTTTCTACCAGTTTGACCGATGTAAGTTTTTGGGCAGTCGCCACATTGAAGTTTGTACACACCACTATTTAAGTGTTTTTTATTTTTGCTCTTGTTATTTTTAATATATTTGCCTAGGTTGTTATTTGTTCGGAAAGATGGTATTATTTCTTTCTTTTTTATGTGTTTGGCAATTTTTGTTGTTATTTTGCCTGTATATGTAATCGAGCAGAAGGTACTGGGTTTTTTTCTCTGGTGGTGGAAATACTAATGTCAGGGCTTTCTTGTGTAGTTTTTGATTTAATGTTTTATTATTGTTTGTTCGTTGTATCCGTTGTTTACTGCTATTTGCTTAATTATATTTAATTCTGTCTCAAAGTTGTATTTTGACATCGGAGTTTCTGTTAATCTATGTAACATACTATGATAAGCTGCCAGTTTATGTTGTGTTGGATGGGATGATGAATTGTGTATAGTCGTGTCAGTATGGGTAGGTTTATGAAATATGGAGAAGTCATGTTGTTTTGAAGTCTGCTAATTTTTAAAATCTAAAAAATTTATGGATTGATTTTGTTCTGTTTCTATTGTAAATTCAATATGACTATGAAGTGAATTAATATAAGATAAAAATTAGTCGAGTTGCCTGTTAGTTCCTGTGAAACATACCAGTACGTCGTCTACGTATCTCCACCAATATAAAAACTGTTTGAATACGGGATGTTTTGAAATCTTTGTCTCTAGATGATACATAAAAATATCTGATAGCAATGGGCTTAGAGGATTACCTATTATAAGTCCTGCACTGTTATTTGTATACATTTTATTATTAAATTCAAAGTAGTCCTGGTTTATGCAAACTTCAAGAAGATGTAAAATTTCAGATGTAATTATTGGATTTGTACTATTTTGGTCTAAAAGTTTTTTTACTAGAATAAAAGATTCTGTAGGAGGGATACTAGGAAAAAGATTTTTTACGTCAAATGAAATTAAACTGGAGTTGTTAGGTAATTGAAAATAACATTAAATATACAGGCGATTACATATACAGGCAAAATAACAACAAAAATTTCCAAACACATAAAAAAGAAAGGAATAACACCAGCTTTCCGAACAAATAAAAACCTAGGCAAATATATTAAAAATAACAAGAGCAAAAATAAAAAAACCCTTAAATAGTGGTGTGTACAAACTTCAATGTGGCGACTGTCCAAAAACTTACATCGGTCAAACTGGTAGAAACTTTGATAAACGAATAGCAGAACATAAAAGGGCTTTCAAGAATAGAAAAACAGATTCGACATACGCACTTCACCTTCTAGATCATAATCATTCTTTTAATGACAAATTAAAAATTCTTCACATTCAAAATAAAGGCCTTAAGCTATCTTTGTTAGAATCTATGAAAATCAACAAATTAAAAAATACAGATATAATTCTGAATGACCAAGCCAAAAATAGATCACTTGAGAAAGGCAATTAGCCGAAACAGCTGTAGTGATAAGATTTAAAATAAATTTTGTGGAAGTTGTGGAAGTGTTTTATTGTTACATAAAATGAATTTCCATCAAGTAACGGTCGAATCCATCAATTATAAAAAAAATTACCTCACCAAATAAATTCTATTAAAGAATGAAATAATACCGTACCAATATACCCAGTTTTCCATTTATCTATAAAAAAGTAGGATTTTACAAACGCATGTGTATATTTACGTTACCTCGTCAAAGAGGATTCATCTGCGGCAAAACCGCCCCTCGTTCGCTCCTCACGCTGGTTCTCGACACACAGTTCTAGCTTTGCTCTGATAAAAAAAACCAATTGGAGTTTTATGCTGATGGGGAGTTGCACTTTGAGTGCTGCGATGTGGTCACGGAACTGTACTGAATAGAGTTGGGGTAACGTTTAGTTCATTGGAACGTTCCAGTATAACATTATAATGCATACCAATATAATAAATGATATCTATATTTTATCCAAAGATCTTGAGTAATTTTTTAGCCTTGTTTGTCATATTCATCCAGTCGCAAACAAAGACAATAACCGAGTTCGCTAATCATCATCATCATCATCATTTGGCTCTACAACTCTAGGTGAGTCTTGGCCGCATTTACTATTTCCCTCTATTGTTGTCGGTCCTGAGCAACTATTTCCCACTGCTGCACTCCCATTTTACGTAGATCACTGGCCACTGCGTCCTTCCATCTCTTTCTTGGGCTTCCAACTGACCTTCTGCCATCGGACCTTTCCCAGAATGTGGTGTTCAGAATTCTTTCGTTATTTGACCTTAGGACGTGGCCCGCCCATCTTATTCGGTTTGCTTTAATGTAACGGACTATGTTTTCATCTCCATATATTGACTGGAACTCATTATTGTGTCTTCTTCTTCACTCTCCTGTTGTTTCTTCTTTACAAGGCCCATAGATAGTCCGCAGTATCTTTCTTTCAAGAACCAGTAATTTTGTCGTTTCCCACTGGTTCAGCGTCCATGTCTCGCTTCCATACGTTATTGTGGGTCGAATTATTGTCTTGTATACTTTTATTTTTACTGACCTTGAGAGTATTTTTGATTTAAGGATGGTCATTCAAGAGTAATATGTCCTGTTTCCTGCTATTATCCTGGCTGCCACGTCATTTTCATATTTGTTTTCAGATGTTATGATCGCTCCCAGATACTTAAACTCTTTGACGACTTCGAAGTTATATTCGTTAATTGTTACGTTTAGCCTAACCCTTCGTCTTGGGTTCTTCGTAACTACCATGTACTTGGTCTTATCCTCGTTTACCTTAAGACCAATTTCCTTGGATCCGGTCTCGAATAGGGTGAAGACTTCTTTTGCAGCTCTGGTGGATTGTGCTATTGTGTCCACGTCATCCGCAAAGGCCAATAGTATTTTTGATCCTTGTGTGGCAAATCCGTTTGTCAATTGTGGCTGAGATTTCCTTACTGCATGTTCCAGTGCGAAGCTAAACAGCAGGGGAGCGAGAGGATCTCCTTGTCTAAGTTCGCTAATACTTTTGTTAATTTGAGTAATGTTTTCCAAATAATAGGTTATTCTGATTATACAGTAGGTACGTGAAAGTTGGAATATATTTTTTAAACGCTTAATTTAGCTATTGTTTAAAAAAGTTCAGAGAGGTCGATTTTATTTTTAAGCTGCGCATTTTTTGTTGAACTCATATTTTTGGTGTTATCATTATGCATCCATCAACAATTGGATGTAATACTCACTATAATCAGTGCAAGAAAATTCTTATAAACCAATTCCTCAAGTTGCATTGGGCAATCAATATGTCAAACGTACGTTTTAAAATCTCTAAAAGAGAATAGTGGCATCCATATTTTTAAATATGGATATATATTTAAAGCAGAATACATAAAATATTTAGGAGTTTTAATTGACAGGCACCTTAAATGGGACTTACAAATAAAAAATATTAGAAAAAAATACGAAGACTGTTACCAAAATTTCGCTATTTAAAAGGGTTTTTAGATGTTGAACAGCTTAAAATGCTTTACCTGTCTTTAGTACAATCTTATCTTGTATATGGGATTTTAGGATGGAGTGGCGTAGTTGATTGCCATCTGGTGACCATTCAAAATACTCAGAAATGGTTTCTTAAACTAATATATGAAAAACGAAAAACATATCCCTCAGACCAACTTTTTCATGAAACTCAGGTTCTTGATGTTCGGCAATTGTACTGCTTAGAGCTACTTAAAAATATTCATAAAGATAAAATACCTCTTAAAGTAAAAGTGTCAAATTATGAAACAAGAAGAAAATTGAATGTTGAATGTCTTCACACTTTAAAAACAATCACGCAACGGTCAATTAAATATTTTGCTCCAAGAATATACAATCAATTGCCCATAAATTTTAAAAATATCAAAAATTTTTATTTGTATAAAAAATTAGTTAATGCTTGGGTAAAAGAAAAAAGGGAGTTGTGTAACAATTTAATAAGTTTAAATTATACTAGATAAAAAAAAACGAAACAAATTAGATTAGATTAGAAACTGTAAAAATGAAATAATAATTTGTAAAAAAAACATTAAACCTGTTAATATTAGACAGATTAAGTCAACAAGCATGTTAATGCTTTAAAAACTTTTTTTACGTTTATGTTACTGTAAGTAAACAAAAATTGAAATTATAAATTAATGTAATACTTATTGATTTGAATAAACGTATATTATATAAAGTGCAAGTGATGTAACCGTTTTTAAAGTTTCAAAAAAATGTATTATTATAATTCCGAGGAAATATTCAAAATACTGTTGCTCACGCCATCTATCCGCCGAGCGCGGAAGCATCTAACCTACTCCAAGATTCGAACTGTAGTCCAACAGAAAGGACGAAAATTTTGGTTAAGTGATCTCTTGACACGGTAAGTCGAAAAATTCCTTTTGTCTTATATATTTTCAAATAAATATTTATTTTAACTAACATCTATATTTTCACCTGAAAATCATCTGAGACTAATATATAGATGTTGGTTTCATCTGAAACTAACATCTATATTTTCATGGTGGATATTATGTTTCTGCTGCCGATATATTCAACGTTTCTGTCAGCCTTATTACCTGGAGGGTAAAAAATTATATCCTAACTACATGTCACACCAGCATTTGGATAATTCAGGTTATACCCATTTTATATGTTTTATTAAACAGTAAATATTATCTATAAACTAAATAACAGTGAAGTAGTTTATTATTGACATTTTTATTACAAATATGTACAATTTGTGCATTTAATTTAATAGTTTAAAGGTTTTAAGGTTTAAAGGTACTGTTAATATTTTTATACATTATGTTTCAATATATGTAAAACATCTCTTATTTTTCGAACATACTGTTAAGCAACATTAGAAAAAATATCACATTTGTATATAAAAAGATGCGTTTTTTCAATAATAGTGTCAAAATAAGATATTTTTTTTAAAACCTTTAAACTAGTCGGTTTCTTTTCCTTTCTCTTTGCTTTTGTAAAAGCTGTTATAACTTCATTAAATTTCTTTCAACACCTCATTTTACTAAGTCCGCATAGGTACTTTGCGTATCTCACGTTTCAAAACTCATTAACCTTTTCTGTAAGCTGGGTAGTTTGACGTTAGTGCTGACCGGCGTTTTCTTTTCAGAATTTTTGGCAGTATTTTGTTTTCCGTACGATGAGGAGCCGTTTCAGTTTTTGGTTACAAACGGCCTTTATCTTTCCCATTCTGAAATAGGATTTGCTGACTACAAGTTAGGAGTTCTATATTTTAAAATATTTCTTGGTATGTATGATAAGTATCCATCGATAACAGTGAATACGCTAAGATGTACAGTGTGTCTTTCCATATCCTTCTTTCTCAACCGAGATTGGGGCAGTTATGACTAAATTACTATCAAGCATTGCATGGTAATTGGTCCAAGACGCTTAATCTATTGATTGTTTAACTGAAGATAAAACAGATATTTTACTTATTATGGAGAATGAAGAAGAAGAAGAAGTTTATACAGTTTTGTACCAAATTCTTGCTGCTTCTGTTACAATAATGGATGATCATGTTTTGTTAGTCTGAATATTTTTTTACCACTATATCTATACCGTCGCTTTAGAAGATCAGTAAAATTAGTGAATCGGTAAAATCACTGCTATTTCTCTAGCGAAAAATGTCCCATCACTATTCTATCTGCTGCGGAAAGGCTGATGCTCATTTTCCGATGTGATTACGTAGCTTTCGCTCCCCTAGCCCTTCTCAAATACAAACCGGCTGGTGGCGATAGCAATAATCTCTTCTATGTGCAATGATACGTTTTATAGAAAGGGCGAAAAAATTTTGGCAATTTTGTCGACTATTACGTTCGTATAAACATGATCACTGTCGCTTTAAAACAATAGTGTCAAAAATGTTTCATTAAAGTCCTGAAGGTTTATGGAACAAAGTTTTAAATGTTGCATAATTAAAATGTTATTACATATATACAAATATGGAAAAAATTATTGTGAGTATTACAAAAGTATCAAGAGATACTAGCATTATATTATTTCCACACAGAAATCAAAACCATATTTCCACCTAGTCTGCCGATTGAAACCCGAGTGTATCTGCTCAAATTTATCAGTTTAAAAAAATATCCATTATGGCAGGCTTACATAATGATCGTGTTATACTAAAAGCTGAGGAAGAAGAAAAAGAATTACATAAGACTATGGTATTTCTGTAAAGCAACCCTATTCAATGTGCGTCAAAAAGATAAACCTCAACATCGCCACATATAATGCTCGGTCACTCTCTACCGAAGAAAGATTCGAAGAAATGGAGGAAGAACTCTCAAAAGTGAACTGGGATATTGTTGGTATCAGGGAAGTTAGAAAAAAGGGAGAGAGTCTTACCTCACTCCCGTGAGGCCATTTATTTTATTATAAAGAAGAAGAGGAATCGACAGTCGGAGGCGTCGACTTTTTTATTTACAAAAGAATTGCTAATAGAATTGTGTCAATAAACCAAATCTCAACAAGAGTGCACCACTTAAACATCAAAATAAACGCCAGATATATCCTAAAGTTCATTCAAGTGTACGCCCCTACTAAAGGACATCCAGACGAAGAAGTCCAAATATTCTGCGACCAAATATCCTGTGCAATCAAGGAAAATCTTGGCCACTTCTTAATAATAGGTGGTGATTTCAACGCCAAAATAGGCACTAAGGAAGACCCCTCTGAAATAATATTGGGAAATTTTGGAAGCAAAGGCAGAAATGATAGAGGCAAACAACTACTGACTTTCCTTTTGGAAAACAATCTCTATCAAATGAAAAGCTTCTCTAAAAAGAAAAAACACAAAAGATGGACATCTGAAAGTCCTGATGGAAAAAACAAGGATCGAAATCGACTATTTCTTAACAAACAAAAAAGAATTATTTAAAGACGTAAATGTGCTAAACCAGTTCAGTACAAGCAGTGATCATAGGTTAGTAAGAGCTAAAATAACGATATCAACCGAAAAAGAAAGACTCAAAATGATAAATAAGAAACAACCAAGGAAATGGACAAAACCAACTAACATTCAGGAGTTCGAAAAATATATTAGTAATTCATTGAAAGATACAACAACAGTAGACATCAATATATTGAACAAACAAATAGTCAAAGCAATGCAACAAACTCAAACTAAATATTGCCCGACAAGCAAAAAAGATGAAAAACCGAGTCAACCCACGAAAACCCTTATAGAACTAAGGCGACAAATGAAAGGAGATAACACTACAAGCAAAAAAGTGATAAATCAAATAAATAAGACGATCACAAAAGCAATAAGAAAAGACATAAGAAACTACAATGTAGAAAAAACAAAACAGGCAATAGAGCAAAATAAGAACATGAAAGTTTTGAAGAGGAGCGTACAAAAGGGGAAAATAGAAATTAACAAACTGAAAAACAGAACTGGAAAAGAAACAATGAACAGAGATGAAATATTCTACATAGAGTATAGAGTTCTACACAGAGTTATATAGATCAAGAAAAAAAGATAACAATACGGAACCTCCAATTACACTAAAAACTGGGGTATTAAACCAAGGATCAGATTTAATGCCCGATATATCAAAATCAGAAATCAAAGAAGCCCTGAAGAAAATGAAAAATAATCGAACCCGGGTGAAGATGGAATAGTATCAGAAGCACTAAGTTGTTTACGCGAATACTAGTTAAGAGAATGGAAAGAAAATTAGAGACTTAGAGAATCACCAAGGGAACAGGCAGGATTCCGAAAAAGTTACGGAACAAATGATCATCTACAAAGTATAAAAATCCTAACAGAGAAAGCAGTGGAATACAATAAACCTCTAGTTCTAATATTTATCTATTTTCACAAAGCCTTTGACACAGTTGAGCTAAGCAAAATATTACAGGCGCTTAAAGAATGCAGGCTAGATTATAGATATACTAAATTATTATACAAAATATACCTGCAGGCAACAACCACTGTCAGATTATATACTAACAGTAATCGCATAAAAATAAAACAGGGGGTAGACAAGGAGACAGAATGTCACCTAAACCTTTTAATACGGTGCTAGAACATGCTATTAAGAATTTGGATTGGATGACAAAGGGAATAAAAATAGATGGAGAATACCTAAACAACTTACGTTTCGCCGATGATATACTTATAATAGCTGAAGATCTAGGTATGGCAAGAGAGATGGTACAGGAACTCGTTATGGCTACAGAAAATGTAGGTTTAAATATAAATATCTCGAAAACAAAAATCGAAAATAGAACTCGTAGATAAGTATAAATAACTAGGACATGAAATTTTGATTGGCTGGGATAACCAGACTCATGAACTGAAGAGAAGAATCGGCCTTGGGTGGGCAGCATTTGTAAAACTGAGAGAAACTTTTAAATGTGAGCTGCCCACATGCCTAAAGAGAAAGGTATTTGATCAGTACGTCCTCCCAGTCTTGACGTACGGAGCAGAAACACTTACCTTAACAAAAGCAGCAGCTACCAAACTGAGAGTCACGCAGAAAAGAATGGAGCGGTCCATGTTAGGAATAACTATGCGAGACAGAATAACCAACGAAGACATCAGGAGAAGAACCGGAATGACTGACATCATCAAGAAGATAGCCATAGGCAAGATAGGCGATGGACAAAGAGGTTATTAAAATGGAGGCCAAGGAAAAACAAGAGAAGCGTCGGTAGACCACCTACAAGATGGACTGACGATTTTAGAAGACTCAATAAAAACTGGATAAGAGCGGCGCAATATAGACGGAGTTGGAAACATGAGGAAGAGGCCTATGTTCAGCAATGGACTCTTGAGGCCGGATGATGATGATGATGGTATTTCTACTATTTTTCTATTTTTTGTATATTTTTTAGTTCACCCGTATACGCGTATTTGTCAGTGACTTCTGTTAAACCTAATTTGAAAATCAGGCCATATTACTTACATTAGTTATTAAACTAAATATCTATTTATTTATTTTTCATTTTTATACAGTATATTAATTTTCTAGAAATAAAAATGTTCGTAAATCCTTAAATACCCTGTATAATAGCGTGGACCCCCATATTGTAAGAGCAGGGATAATGGGAGAAATTTAAATATGAGAATATATACAAGCATCCATACATTTATGAAAGAACTGGCCAGTACGCTGATTGAACCAAGAAGGCTAGAAAGGAGACGTAAACCTAGATATATGCAACAAGTAGGTCTACAGCACCCAATATCACAGTCGCTAGCACCTATTTTGAATGCAAGAATGCACACAAGGTAACCTGGACCTCTGCTGATAGAAAAACACCAAGTCAAATTGATCACATCTTAATAGACTCAATGCATGGAACGGAAATGGTACTCGAAAAACATCACCAACAGGCTCCGGAATCAAAATGTAAATGAAGAATGCCAGACAGATATAGATTCCCACTGGACCAGAATTAAGGAAAACATCGAAGCAGCAGTGAAAGAGAAAATAGAAACAGAAATTTGTAACCATAGAAATTATTGGTTTGACGATGAATGCAAAAATGCTTCTTCTTCTTCGTACGACTAAGATTACTCCTATTTCGATATTGTTGATTTGTTTTTTCGTCTTTCTAGTATCGGTCCTTGTCTCCGCTGAATATATTAGAATTAATCTTACTGTTATCTTTGTATTTTCATTTTGCTTTCCGTGGTCAGATATTTGTTTCTCCATATTGTTTCTCGGAGGAAACCATTTACCCTTGCCGCATTTGATCCCAGTCACTAGTGATCTCTACTCCTAGGTAATTAAATTTCATTATTTGTTCTACAATTTTCCGTTTATTTCTAGTTTGCATCTACGCGGCTCCTTACTGATCACTATACATTTAGTTTTTTCTACTGATATTCTCATATTAAGTTTGTTTGCTGTGATATTGAAGGTGTGGAGCCGCCTTTGCAGGTCATCTTCATTATCAGCAATTAGTACTGCATCATCGGCATAGCAAAGTATCGTGATTTTATGCGTTCCCATGTAGTATCCCAAAAATGCAACACAAGAAAAAAATGAAGCCCACAGAAAAATGCTTACTGGACGAACTAGAACAACTGTAGAGAATTACCAGACAACGAGAAGAGAAGAAAAGAGGATACACAAAAGAAAAAAACGAAACCACCTAAATGAGGAACTCCATGAGGAACTCAGTGAATGACAATGGAGTGTGGAAAAGATGATACAACTTCAAACCTTATAGAATATATCAGGTACCTGATATCGAAAAACATCAAGATAGAACATCTGAGGTAGATAGGGCATGAATTGCAGATGGAACAAAATGACCCAGCTAGAAAAACGCTCCTTGATATATCAATGGTCAGAGAAGAAGAGGAAGACCCAGGACAAGATTCCTTGATAACATCGATGAAGACATGAGAAATATGGAAATACGTGCTTGGCGGAGAAAGGCGAAGGATAGGGATGACTGGAGAGACATTCTTGAGGAGGCTAGGACCCACGTAGTAGAGTTTCAAAGTCAAAATGAATGAATGACTGAAGACAAGGTGTGACGATTTTAAGTACAACGAACTATAAAATCAATACGCATAAGTGATTGAATTAAAAGGCATATATTGTGCAGACCAAAGTTCATTAATTCTTGTCTTGTCGAGCTTATTATAAGGATAATCTTACTGCAGCAGTGTTAATTAATTTTGTAAGTGGCTACAATATCCAGGTGCAGATATTCTTTTGTACTGTAATATTTTTAGCATTTATTCTCAACGAATGGGAGTGATTTGAAAACCAATATTTCT